>CM040239.1:102132924-102532924 GCA_022545495.1 Chrysanthemum lavandulifolium | reverse complement strand
GACACAAATGGTTTGGGACTACGGTCTTTGTTGCGAGTCGGTGATATGGTGTTCACTTATGACTCTCTTTTTGCTCTTGGGGCACCAGCATCAAAGACCACTTGGATTCTTAGCAGGTCCAACATTCAATGATATCTTTTCCTTTTTAGTTCATCTTGAAGAGCACGATTTCTTTTGACTAGTTCGGTGTTTTGAATTTGTAAAGTGGCGACCTCGAGCTTAGCTTGTTTAAGCGAGTAATTCATCTCTACACTTATTCTATTCAAAACCTAACTTGTTGTACTTAGAAAAAAGATTTAATCATTTGCTCTTCTATAAACTTAAGGTCAACATTGATATTGTTCATATAAGGCGCCAATCGAGTCATCATCCATAGAAAGTAGAATATTTACCTTCTTCGTTGTGATGTTAACCCATTCTTCATTTCGGCATGATTCTTTCCAACGACTAGCTTGTCTTCCTCACAGAGGGCCATCGGTCTTGTTGACATGCACCATTCGTCATCGATGAGGCGGCTCTTCATCGGTCGAAAGTTTGACAACAAGACCTTTGTTTTACCTGCGGATTGAACACTTTTTGGTTACGAGGGATGGCCTCAGCAATGCAAGCTTAGCTTTGATTTTCTGTGCTAGCTTCAAAATCTATTGTTTTGTTACGGTGATTTATTTTGAAAGTTTTGATGAGGCGATAGATTTTCGGTTGAAATTTGGTAAAGCACGAGGAATGATTTGAGCTTGATGGTGCAGCAAGAGGGTTCGAAATTGTTTTTGAAAAGCAGTCCTTTGCAAAATGACCTCTTTGTGACACTTAAAGCATTCGGTGTCCTCGTTTGCTTTAGCGAGTTGAAAACCTTTGTTTCTTTTAATAAACCTTGAGAGTTTGCAAGGTGCCCTTTCACGAAATTCAGCGTTCGGGTCATTTAGGTACTCTGCATGATCTCTCATCGGGCTCGTCATCGAGTTTTCTTGAAAATCTTGAACCACATTGTTAGAAAAGCGATTGACATAGGTGAGGTGGTGGTGGGGACTTCTTGACATCCTGAGACTTCTTTAAGTCGGTATCGTCATTGATGAGGTTTTCCTCGTAGACAAATTTCCCATAAATTCGGGAAGATCAAGGTTTTGGATATGATTTGCATTTCTAAGTCCACGAGAAGTTTAACCACTTCTCGGAAGACAATTGACAAAACCAACATTAATCTCATGTTTGGACAACTTAACACCATCATTAGCGGTTCATTTAAAGGGTTTTATAACGGTGTAAGTTTGAGAGAGTGTTTGAGTCCCCAGCCACGAAGGTATTGTACTCGTGTTTGGTCCATTATCCTGTTTTCCTTGGTATCGGATGGGCCTTCATGGCTATGGACTAGGTCATCGAGTTTGTTTAGTTGTATTACGACTTATAACCGACTCCATTATATCATCGGGAAGGCAAGATGTGATAATACTTTTGAGTCTTTGGTCTGGTTGACCACTCTCCTTTCATCCTGGGTCAGCTGAGCTTGAGCTTAGGCAAACCTTCGACGATCTTTGGGACAAATGGACCTTCATTTATACACTTGATATAATAAGGTTCCATCGATCAAATAGCAAAGCATCGCTTTTCCATTTGTTGAATTTGCCAACTTCAAGTCTAGGGAACCTTGGTGAGAAAGCTCCACCCTTTTATCGACTAGTTGGGGTACATCAATTTCGACCATGTAGGATCCTAATTTAAAAACTTTTAGGCGGCCTAAAAAATGAGTTTTATAATTAGCCTTGCTCGATACCACTTGTTGTTCCTATTCACTATCGTTTAAAACAATTAAGTACTTAAAACAATTTAGCGTGAATAATGGTGAAAGTAATGTAAGTAAAACACACAAGTAATTTTCAACATCATATTCTTATTAGAAATAAATCAAAAGAATCGTTACCCAGTACTTGGAATAGTACTTGGGATTGAAATGACAAGGTTTGGGGTGACTCTCTAAGCTCGGGGCTAAGTCGAGCACAACTCTAGAACCAGCCGAGCTAGCTCAAGGATAAAGTTGTATTTGGAGGAGTGAAAAGTTGGCTTGTGTGTGTGTGTTTTTACAATTCATAAGCTTGAACTTTTCACTCTTATTCTTATGCTATTTATACAAGTATGATATTTAACTTTAACCTAGAAGACAAAACCTAGAACACGGCAAACATGAATCTTGAAGGATTCGGTTATTGTTTGTCTTTCTATTTATAGTGGCGGCGATACTATTTCCTTTGACAGAGAATCGCCGCTTACTATAAATGGAAAGATATGATTTTAGAAGATTGTGACCATGCGTGGGCGGATAAAGATTTGAGGACTTAGTTTTATCGGGTAAAACTTTCCGCTTTATCCAACTCATTCTTCGATCTTTAAGGCCTTGATCTCTTCCTTCATTTGTCTTGATGTTTAACAGTTGGAGAGTCGTAGGGATTCGGTGAGTTATTGTCATCACTCATTGAATCCATATCTTCTTGACTTAGTATTCACCCTTTAAGATCCGCTTTGCGGAGTGGAAACTTCTTCTTTGCCTCGTACTAAGTATCTAAAGATGGCTCACGAGAGACTATCGCTCGGTGACTGATTGTGTTTAACGGATTAAATACTTAGGATATTTTCTATTCAAATCCAAGATTAAGGTGATTGGGTATTCTTGAACCCAACGGTAAATCCCATAATGATCTAGGAATTGGAAAATGTTTGCCAATTATTGTTCGATGATTACCTTATTATATGTTTTCGTTACTAGCGACTCAACCGATATAATGAACATATGATAATTTGGATCTAGTTTTCGAGAAAATTCTATGGTTATATGAATATTACCTTGGGTATTTTATTTTCTTAAAAAGTTTTAATTATCGAAAATCTTGAAATTGAATTTTGAAAATTCTTTAAATGTATTAATGCAACATTAAACCGTAGCGTAGGTTATTCTTGTATTTGTAAATTGATCTACACACATAAGGGTTTTTGGTAGAGTCGACTTTGCTAAAAGAATAAACCTAGTCCTATTTTCATAAGAAATAGTGAGATTCAATCCTATTTCTTTTCATGAATGAGAAAGGTATGATAGGACAAATTAGAATTGTCTAAATTCTAAATACATAACTCGTAAGCAAATTTTTTAGTTAAGAAAATTTCATATTTTACGGGTTATTAAATTAGAAGCTAGACTAATTTCTTTGCAAAATTGGTAAAAGACAAACTAGCATATTTTATCTAGTTGTTGTGCTTTGACCATTTAAAGTACTACTTACAATTCTTTGGAATAGTAGAACTATTAAGAAATAAATTGCATGCCCAATTTTTAATGAAACACTTACAATGTTGTCAAATCCGATGGGAGTATTGTGTTCTTATTCTTGAATAAGGAATTAATGTAATGATCTCTAATTCGATTGGGAGTTACAAGCTTTGTCATCTTGGTAGTAACCCATATTATCTCTAGAATGTCTTAAGATAATTAGTTTCCATTTGTGAACACTTATGTTTTCAAGGATAGTCATATACGTTTCCTTATTAGACAATGAAGTGGTTCTACATCTACTAGTTATGTTAATATCAATGACACAATCATATTGGACACATAAACAAACATATGTCGTGTTGTTTATACATTACATGATGTTGTTCCATGCACAAGTGGGAGAAATATATACGTGTGTAAGGTACAACATATAGGTATATGATTTAACTGATTCTCTTAGCGCAGGTAAGAGACTAACGTTCTAATATGACTTATACATATCTAATTCAAGAAACACTTGGTGTTGCAATTTCGTCATGTGAGAACTTGGCGATTGCAACAACAAAGAAAATCTCCATGTGAAGTCGGACCTTGCATGGACATATTTGCAGTTTCTAAATTAGACAAGTATTTATAACATGTGTCAAAATGATATATAAGACTACTTCAAATTAAATATTTATGTATTATTAGAATGACATAAATAAATGAAGTAATCTAATACTACTTCAATTTGTTTATTTATGTATTTTGGAATGACATAAATGAAAAATAATGCGATCCTACATTATTGTGAAGTAAGTAAATTAACTTGAAATTACTATTGAAACCAAGAGTTGTGTTCATAATTACTTTAGTTAAACATGTTTATGATTCATTATAAAGACATAAACATAAAGTATTTAAGACTTATAATAAAGTAAGGCGTTAACTTGTTATGTTTTTAATTAAGACATATACAAGAATTCATTGAGTTGATCAATGATTTATAACGTATAATGGGATTATAACGAGTTTATGTTTTTGATAAGACATGGATATGAAGTGACTTGGTTAAAAAGTACTTGTGTTATAAAGCATGCAATTGGCTTGAAAAGTCTATTATACCATTAAGTTGACTTAGTTGGTAAATAAGTAAGCCAAAAGGAATATGTTTATCTTATATATTGTTAAATTGTCTTACAATATTAATTCTAATGAATACCACAAGATGATGGTATGTTCAGTTAGGATAATCAAACTCTATTTGATTTGTTTGATTCAAGATAACCATAACTTCTTTCTTAAAAAGTAACAAGGTTAGAAAATTGAGTATGGATTGAATATACTCAATATGACTCCAACATAGAAGATTGATAAAACACCATTTCATTATGGAATGTGATGAATCACATTAAGTTTTAAAATTGAAGATTCTGAATTTGTTAAACTACTTATGAATAGGTTATTAACAAACTAAAGTCAGGAATTGTCAAAGTGTATTTGTAATGTCCCAAAAAGAGAACATTGTATTGTTGTTCTAAATTGCTAAGTATATATAGACAGTCTATATATTACAAAAGGCAAGTGGGAGTTTTTTATCTTGAAAGATAAAATTACAATATACATAATCTTCTTAATACACTAGTAAATATTATGATGAGGCTAGATATGAAATGTTAACCTCAAAATGATGGAATTTTCATTCATAGATCTGCAAGGATATCTCGGATATTTGATTTATATCTTTGAGAAGAACATGAGTTCTGGGATTATAGTAAACATGATAATCATTATGATGGATTACCAAATAATGAATTGGGTAAATTACTCATACTATGAATGTTAAAGATGTTGTCCATAAAGATAATCAATTTTGGAAATTTGGTTTATCTTAATAGTTAGACTAGAGAATGAAGATAAGTTTCTTCAAAGAGATGGAAAACTCTAGTGGTTTAAATCTACGTAGAAATCATATGGACAAAGTTGTACACATATTTAATGCATGTTTTATGACAAGATTACTAATCATACTTAAGCAATTAATTGTGATTGAATATTCTTTCCTATACACATTAAATATATAAAGAGGATAATTGTCATACTTGTTTTCATTAATATGAAATATGACAATGGAATATCAAAACTCTTTCTTGAGAAATTACTTGAGCGAGGACGGTAAGTAATTGAAATGTTTTTTGAGTTCATATAATATTTGGAAGTGTACGAAGTGCAATAATTCATGAATGGATAAATGCATGCATCTATGAAATTATTCTTATGTTTAATTATTAAATCTTAGTTTTGATTTATAATTGAAATAAGATAAATTTTAAGTATTCCTGAAAGCTAGTGGGAGTATTATGTTAAGGTTTTAAATCTTTTATGTTGTATAACATATATGAAGTAACATTTCTTGTAAGCTAAATGTTAAGTCTTAGATTAGAATGAAACTTCACTTGTAAGATTTAAAACTTAAAACATACAATCTTAGAATATGTGTTTATTGTTAATAAACATGTGCGGTAAAATAAATGATTCTAATTAAACATGATATATCATTTGGGAAATGGATACATATCTTTTGATAAGATAGAACATGAATGAAATATAAGTTTGACCTCTAGATTCATCATGTACATCATGTAGTATATTCAAATTGGTGTATCATTCTTGAATGATAGATGGTTTGAAAACATTGATATCTAGCTAATAGTTATTAGATAACTTGTGTAATGAATATTCTAATAGAATTACATCCTCGACTGGAATTGCTCCTAGATTCTATGGATGAACAATATGTCAATTGTTGTGCAATTGTCATCAACTACAAACTTGAAAGTTTGGAAGACATCAAACATTACACAATAAGATATTAAAGTTTTGAGTTTTAATGAGCATATTGTTGTTTGTATACAATGATCTTTGGTTTAATTAAGATGACACTCGATACTAGTCATGGTAGGATTTCATCCTTGTTAATGGCCATGTGAACTAGTTGTGCTACTAAGGCTTGATTGCATTATACATTAAAGAATAAGAATACTTTAAACTTTAAAATGTTTGAAAGTTTAAATTGTCATAAATTGGTGTTGGAGGATGTCACACACTTTATGAATTATTATGTGGATTGGTGAATGCACACATCAAAGACTTCATTAATTTAATTCTTGAAATAAGTATTCTCAAAATTACTATAGATCAAGTTGGTTGATTTATGCCTTGTCAACAAGTATGATTGACATTACTTGAGGCATAATTCATCAACCGGAATTTTCATGCATTGATCTATTTAGTATTTTGATAAGGGATGTTAAACAATTGTTATAATAAATCAAATACTTGTTATGTTTGATTTTATAATATATTGTATCATATATTTGCATGTTTAATCCGTGAATAATTTTTTTAGTTATTCTAAATTGTCCGTTGTCAATTAATGATATGGGAGTATCATTAAACTAAGACAAATCTGAGAGATGTGGTAGAATATACTTGAAAGTATATTGATGAGAATGCATACCAATTTCAGATGATATTCAATGAATTGAATATAGGACTTATCCCAACTACATGATTTTACTTTATGGATATTGTTATTAAGTAAATCATGAATAGTTATCCTCGGACTTGAGATACGGATAAGTGTCATAAATGTAGTGCATTTACGTGGGGCAACTTATTATCACGTTCGCTAGTCATAAGGGTTGTTTCGAAATGTTGCAAAGTTTGTGGGTTAGTCTCGTAGTCAAGATAGAATTTGTTCATTCAAATTTATTTGGAGTTTAATCTTCTTTGGGCCCTCGTAGGGTGACAAGATGTTTGCGTGGTAGCGTCCAAGATCTCCCGAATATGTTCGGAAGATTTGGTAATCTTGGTCAATCACTTAAAGCGAGAAGCAGAATGTTGAATAAATAATGACTTAATTCCATATCTTTATTTAACATGGTATTAGAAACAAAGGATAATAATAATGAGAAATCATTAAAAGGTTTTCGGAGCCTTGCTCGAGTTGTACTAGAGGCATCGAAGTGTTGCTAGAGGCAGTAACCGATGTGATCGCTCTATTAAGATATATCCAGTAGGGTGTTGGTTTATGGATATAAATTAGTAGTAGTGAGTTAGGATCGAACTTGAGACCACGGATTGCACACTTTTCGTATGAAATTAAAGTTTAATAATTAAATATAAAATGTTATATTTAGTTATTAATTACACAAAACACATAACGAGCGTTAAGTAATTAAATGTAATGGACTAACGGTCGATAAGTATTAAAAGAAAGGACTAAAGTAAAAATTAGATGTCAAGAAGGATCCGGAAACCCTTTTGGGTTTGTATGACGATTATATGGATTGGGGTTTCTAATCCTAATCTAACAGGCTTTAAGGTTCTACTAGTATATAAACAAGGTTAGGGGTTGATTGTTTTCACCTTTTGTACACACATAACCCTAAAACTTGTTTTCTTTTCTTTAGTGATAACCGATCGAACTAATCCCTTTGTAGGGTCGATCGGATTTTTTGTTCATCAAACAAATTGTTTTGTGTTTATTTAAACTAGCATTTACTTTAATTTGTTAATAATACGTGTGTGTACAAGAGCGTGGTACAATCACACTATTGATTGTATCTTGGATTGAATTACAAAGCGGTGAGGGTAATTCTTATAATCCTATAAACCCTAATTAGGGTTCATCTTAATTGCTAGTTTTGTGGAATTGATTCTTGTTCGGCTAGAATAAAAAGATGCGCATATTTTATGTTTATGTTAGTTAATTATTCATTATCGTTCATATACACTTCGCATGTTCTTTGATGTATTATGTGTTTTATATATGATTGTCATAGTATATAATTCCAACAGTGTAAGTAGCAAGCAAAATACTTTGCTCGTCATCCATTTTACAAAATAAGACATATGATTGAGACACGTGCAAGTGACAAGTAAAATACATTGTTCGACATGCCACTTTGCTTGCTTCTTTTTATCTAAAAAGGCATCTTATCTAAAGTTGTCGCTGTTACATTTATCACAACAATTGCACGAGTAACTTCACCAATAGCTACACTAGTTTTACTAGTTAATTCATAAAAATTGTCTTTATGGTATGTAACCATTGTGTTCTTTTATTTGCAACAAAGATCACCACCCGAACTAACTCATAAAAGTAACCATACTATTAAAATATAACGTTTAATGACCCATTAGATTATAGGTTCGTTGTTACAAAGTAACTAATAAACTTTGCTTATAACCCAAAATCATCATCTACCACTACATGAAAGTAACTAATAAACTTTAAGTAGCGAGTAAATTGGTTTGCTCGGCATGTCCTTTTTTATTTATTAAATAAACATTTGATTTGTATGAAGTAGTGAGCAAAATGAAGTAACGAGTAAATTGGTTTGCTTGGCATGTCGGAAATCGTAATGTGAAAAGATAGTGTTGATTTTGGTTATGCGTTTTGGTAAGAGTAGATAATGGTAATAAATTTATGTTAGAAAGTGTTTGATTTTCTTTTATTATTATTTTTAAAAAAAATATAAATCAATATCTATATAACAGGTGTTTGGAACTTTGGATTATAAAATAAAGGTGTGTTTAGATTGAGGGTTTTGGGAACGTGGAATGAGAATAAGATTGATGAAGGGTGTTTGGTTACTTGATATGTGTTTTAAATGTTGGAATGATATCCCAAAACAAGGGTTTTACATACCCACCTTACATAGTGCGTTTAGAATTTGATACCCAATCAATCTACTTTTTACAATTAAAAGCTGGATTTAGATCTTACAATCAATATTAGATATATATGATAACTAAACTCGTACCTATACCCATTTCATCTTATAATCAAACTCATACCCAAACACATTCCTAATAATTAATCAAATGGCACCTATGTACTTTTGGAGCAGTTGTTTGGATTTGCTTATTTATGAAGAAAAAAATGCAATAATATTTGTAAAAATAACAACTACAATATAAATTTTCAAACAAGTTCATTTATAAAGGTTTTAGGTTAAATATATGAGTAAAGAGTAATTTTATTTTAGTTTTGAACAAACAATACGTAATAAGCGACTCATAACTAGCTTATAAAAAATATTTTGCCTTAAAAAATGAAAAACAGACATTGATTGAATCGAAAAACCGCTTTTATCTTAAAAGAAAAGCATATAAGCGAAAAAATAATCAATCTCAACCGCTTTTTTATTTTATATTATATTATCTTATCTAGTTGATTTAACTATTTTCAAAAACATCTTTCTATTGTTATGTTCTACCAAATGTTAAAATGAAAGGCAAAAATTTGCATTTTAAGCTACTTTTTTTTTCACACACACACTAATATGGTGAACAACCATATAAATAAGCTCACAAGATATAAGTTCTTACATAAAAACAAATGTGTTAATGTTGGGTATCAAAACTTTTGCTGAGTTGTTTGATAAACGATTTTACCCGAGTTGACATGCCAACCGTTTAAATAAATACTTTATATGAGTTGTGTTTGTGTTGTTTATACAAGTAATGGCTCATATATTTAATCTGATTTGCAAGTCCTTGTTCCGAGTTTACAAAAAGTGTTTAAGGTTGTCTATAATAAGTTGAACCAATCGCCATGTTTAAATAAAAAAAGTAAATAAAGTGCTTGGTCTTAACACTTAGTGCGTGAATGGATAAGCTTAAGGTGTTAATAATATAATAAAAATTACGTCGTTTCGAGTGATTTTGTCAATTCATTCTTATTGGAAAAAAATTGGGCTAATAGAAGAGCTTGATTTTTCCACGTAAGCAAAATCGTGTGATGTGATTGGTTAATAAAAATCAAAATTAAATTGATTTTGGTCAACCTTTAATTAATTTGGAGGAAAATTTTGGTTGAGAAGAAAAACACATAAAAACATATGTGTCAAATTTGTGAAAACAAAAACTTAAAAAAGGAGGGGGTAATTAATAAAACTTTAGTGGTTAAAGTTTTAAAAATTGTATAAAATTAAGTGTAATATTATAAATGTTCATGTTTTTTAATAACTTTGGAAATCAAACAAATAATCCATTATACTTTATAACTTAAAAATACAATATATATGTTGTTTAAAACTCCAACATATAAATATACATAGGATTATAAATATCATTTTTTCTTATATATGTTTCTTAAGACTCGTTTATTTCGTATTAAAGATGACAAATGTGGATATGATTTGAATATTAAATACGGATAAATTATTGAAAGCGAATATAATTATCAAATTGTAAGTCATTTCTTGTAATATATATATAAAAAAAAAAAAAAAACGATTCTTATAACAACTTCTTTATAATTTTTATTTATTTATATAGGATATGTGAAAGACATTTTAAAAAACTTTAATGAGTATATTCTAACTTCATGAAAGTTTATTATGTAATACATCGCGTTTGTAGTCGTCATAATATCGATAATAAAATTTAAATAGGACATCAACATCTATATCATTAAATATAGTTGAATCTTGAGTTATCTAACAAAATTTTTACAAAATTTGATTATACAAAATTCTAATGGATATTAATGGATAATGAAAAAGCTGATGCGTAAGTATATAATTACATGTAATTACTTTTAAAGGCACGATATTGAACGTTGATACAAAATAATTTTTTGTCAAACCCTGTCGTGTCACGGTATTATAACTAGTAAGTTATTGTATTATTATGTTTTTGCGCTACTAACCTAATGATGGTGAAATGCGGTGTAACGTGAATGCCATGTATTCACATTGAGTATTCGTGTTCTTTTAATTCGCGATGTTATACAATTTACTTCCTTTATGTCAACGTGAGACTGGCCGATGAGGGACGTCAGATGGTCGGTTTCTTTTTATTACAATATTACAATACGATAAGCATATTTAAATCCTAATAAAAAAGTGTTAAGTAGCTTATTGATTTGGGAAACAAGCATTTGCTAAACCCTATAAAATTGCAAGTGTGATTAGGATTGTCTATTTTTCTTTAAAAAACTTATTATGTTCATAAGAATATAATTTTGTTATGTCCTCACACCACCAATGGTTGACAACATGCAACCCAGAAGAGGAGTTCATGGGTTCATATATTGCTTCCGTTTCTTTTATTCATGGTATTAAATGATTTACCTCTCTCATGTTGACTGTGAGACCGGTCGGTAAGAACAAGGGTTAATCTTTTCTTTCTTAAAATCAAATGTTGAGGTCTACATTTGAAGAAGTACATAAGTAAGTTAGAGGGATGCATAAGCACTCGGATGATGAAAACACCGAAAACCTGTTTATGTGCTTAAAAATAAGCACATGTGCCAAACAAATAATCCTTTTCCTTTTATCCAAACACCCCCTCTTTAAAGCGTCCAAACACCCTCTAAAACCCGTAAACCCTCTTCTTCAAAACCCTTTAACCAATAGCCTCCACCATAATCTAACCTAGGGCACCATAAAACCACCCCAAAAAAAGCTGCTTATTTGTTGATGATAACTACCAAACAATCAACATGAAGAATCTGAAACTTTCATTTGAGCTAATTTCATCTAATCTCCAGTTACAATCACCAAACGAAGTGATTCGTTGTACGGCTTTCGATATCGAACAGAATCGATTCTTTTTCGCTTCTTCGGCTAATTTTATCTACACCACTAATCTTCCTTCTTCTAATGTAACCCCTAACTTACATTCATTTATATTTATTATCATTGTTTATGTTATGTAGATTATTTAGCTGATATTTGTTTAGGACTGTTTATTCGATGCGTAAGTAGTTTACTTTAGAAATTAGACGATTCGGTTTAGTTTCGATAATAGAATTTGCGCGGTCAGTAGATGAGAATAATTATATTTGGAGATCTAATAAACATAGTAGTTTTTATTAGGATATCTGGATATGTGAAGATATTGCGTATTAATCGATAAAATTAAGTGAAAGAAAAATGTTTGGATATGGTAAACTATGGTTAAACCGTTAACCTTCTACGTAAGTTTAATTTTGCTGGACGGTGTATGGGAACGTAAGTAATTAAGTAGAAACTAGAAAGTAGTTTTGAGTGTCTAGATAAAATATATTTTTTGTATATGTTAGACTATACAAGCTTTTTAAAATATTTAGATTGGTACCTGTATATTTATAGCACATAAGTAGTTTGAAATAAGCAATCCCGTACAACCCCTTAGATGCAGCACCAACATCGAGACAAGAGACAAAAGGTTGAGATTATAGGATAACATCCGGTTTAACTTTTTATGTGTAATTAGTTACTCAGAATGCGACATATCCTTATAATTGTGAAAAATTCAGTTTCTGATGCTAGATGGTAACTTAAGTATTTATGCTACGATAAGTTATAACGCTCTTGTCTTATGTACACACATATGTCTTTTTTGTCGAGTCTAAAATTTATGAAATTTGCAGATTGAGGAATCATGGGGGAAACAGTCACCAACTGCTCTAGTCGAGGCAGTTGATTTAGATGCTGGTGACTCAATTACGTCCTTGGAGTATCTCATGGAGAAAGAAGCACTAATCATCGGAACTTCAAGTGGTATTTTGTTGCTATATAATGTGGAAGATAATGTGATGGAGGTTGTTGGTAAAGTGGAAGGTGGTGTTAAGAGCCTCTCACCGAGCCCAGATGGAGACTTGCTGTGTGTTATTACGGGTATAGGTCAAATGTTGGTGATGACTCATGATTGGGACTTGTTGTATGAGACGGCACTTGAAGAGAATATTGAAGAAGTTGACGTACGTAAGAACTACTTGCCATATTTCTATATATTAGTTTCGTAGCAGCATAACATGCTTAAACATATAGTTAAAAAAGCCATAATACTATTTTGGTACATGAATCACCAGTCGTTACTAGCGTAATAATATGCTTTTGGATAGATTTTTTCCAAAAAAATTGGCAAAGTTTATGAAGTATGTGTTTGGATAGATATTTTTATGTCTGCTAATTTTCGCTGTCAAGTGTAGCATAGCTTAAAGTTTTTATGCCTATGTATTAACAGTCGTAGTAATCAAATTTTTGTCATAAACTTATTGGTTGATCAGATTTTTAAAACAACTAAAGTTAGTCTCAGGTGATCAGTGCCTTCAATCAGAATGCTCACCTGGAATACCAGCTACATGGCGGGAGATGGGAAATTCTTTGCTACTATAAGCTCGGTGCAGAATTCTTTGCATAAGAAGCTTAAAGTTTGGGAACGAGATACGGGTAGCTTACATTCTGTCTCAGAACCCAGGTCTTCAATGGGAGAGATCGTGGAATGGATGCCATCAGGAGCAAAAATCGCTACTGTTTGTGATCAAAAGATAGTTTTCTTCGAAAAAAATGGGTTAGAAAGGAACTCATTTAGTGTAGGTGAGGGAATAGGTGCAACCATTGAGAGTCTAAAGTGGAACTGTAATTCGGATCTTCTTGCAGCTATTGTTAGAAGGGAAACCTATGACTCCATTAAAATATGGTCTTTCAGCAATAACCATTGGTATTTGAAACAAGAAATCAGATACTTAAAGCAGGATGGAGTGAGATTCATGTGGGACCCAGTAAAGCCTCTAAATTTGATTAGTTGGACCCTCGAAGGTCGAGTTAAAGTCTACAATTTTATATGGATTACAGCAGTTACCGAGAATTCAGTAGCATTAGTTGTTGATGGGTCAAAGGTTTTAGTCACACCCCTTTCCTTGACCCTAATTCCGCCTCCTATGTATCTGTTTGAGCTACAATTCCCATGTTCCGTTAGAGAAATGGCTTTCTGGTCCAACAATTCTAAAAACTGTTTGGCAGCATCTTTGGCAGATGGCAGTTTGTCTGTTGTGGAGCTTCCTAGCGTTGACACTTGGGAAGAACTGGAAGGTGAAGTATTTCGTGCTGAGCTGTGTATAACTGAAGATCTTACACCCTTTCTTCATCTTACATGGTTGGACTCACACATGCTGTTTGGCGCCACTTTAGACACCTCATATAATACAAACGAGCTTTCTAAGTACTGCCTCCAGGAACTTGAACTCACATGCTCTGAAGATCATATTCCTGGTTCAGTGGCATGCTCGGGATTTGATGCTAAAGTTGTTAGCAAACTTGCTCTCGAGAGGATGGTGATCGGGATTGCTCCCAACCCGATTAAAAAGCGTTCTGCATTTGTTCAGTCTAATGGTGGAAATATTTACGAGTATGCAGGCTCTTCTCTTCACGAGCATAGTGGTTTGCGGTTTTCATCATCTTGTCCGTGGATGAGTGTGGCTCCTATTGAAGATTTTGGGATATCAGACCCTTTCTTGATATTCGGGCTTGATAACAATAGCAGGCTGCATGTTAATCAGAAAGTTATATGTAATAACTGCAGCAGCTTCTCGCTGTACTCAAATTCCACCAATCAAGTGATGACACATCTAATCCTTGTGACAAAACAAGATTCCCTCTTTGTTGTTGAGATTCAGGATATTGTGCTTGGTCAAATCGAGGCCAAGTATGGCAATTTTGTACCAGTTGTAATAACCAAAAAGAACGCAGAAGAAGGAAAGAAGTTTATACAGATATGGGAAAAGGGTTCCAAAATTTTAGGGGCTGTGCATGGAGATGAGTCTGCTGTTATAATACAAACTATCCGTGGAAACTTAGAAAGCATCTATCCAAGAAAGTTGGTATTGGAGTCGATTGTTAATGCCTTGGTTCAAGGTCGTTTTAAAGACGCTCTACTCATGGTAAGGCGACATAGGATAGATTTTAATGTTATTGTTGATCATGGGGGCTGGCAAGCCTTTCTACAATTGGCACCCGAGTTTGTTAGGCAAGCAGATAATTTAAGTCACATTACTGACTTTGTTTGTTCTTTAAAGAATGAAAATGTTATGGAGGCTTTGTACAAAAACTATATATCTTACACAAATGTAGAAACTGGTAAAGAATCAAGTGATTCTAAGGTCAACTCTGTCCTACTGGCTGTGAGAAAAGCTCTTGAGGAACAAATCGCAGAAAGCCCAGCAAGAGAGCTTTGCATCTTAACCACTTTGGCTCGAAGTGATCCACCGTTACTTGAAGAAGCTTTAGAGAGAGTAAAACTTATCCGTGAGATGGAATTATCAGATTCCCACGATCCTAAGAGAAAACTTTTTCCTTCTGCTGAGGAATCTTTGAAACATCTCTTATGGCTATCGGAGACTGAGGCGGTTTATGAAGCTGCTTTGGGTCTTTATGACTTAAATCTTGCAGCCATTGTTGCATTGAACTCACAACAGGACCCAAAGGAGTTCCTACCGTTTCTTCAAGAATTGGAAGTCTTGCCAAGTCTCATTATGAGGTATTACTTATTAGACCAGATTGGTTTTCTATTGAAATAATCAAAACAAGCATATGACGTTTTAAATTATGGATAATATAGTTACTATATTAATGTAATTTCCTAAGTGACATATATTCCGACTTATTTGTATGCAATTTTTGTTCGTTTGCATGGATTTAACAGGTATAGAATTGACCTTAAACTGAAGAGATATGAGAAGGCACTTCGACACATTGTTGCTGCTGGTGATACTTATTTTGAAGATTGTATTAATCTCATGAAGAATAATCCTCAACTTTTTCCTCTGGGACTTCAGTTGCTAACTGATCCCATTAGAAGGAGGCAAGTCTGTGAGGCCTGGGGAGATCATTTAAGTAATATCAAATGCTTTGAGGATGCTGCTACAACATATCTATGTTGCTCTAGTCTAGAAAAAGCTTTGAAGGCTTATCGGTCTTCTAATAATTGGGGCGGGGTACTAACAGTTGCCGGTCTCATTAAGCTAGGAAAAGAAGAGATTATGCAATTGGCACACGACCTTTGTGAAGAACTTCAAACGATTGGGAAACCAAGTGAAGCCGCCAAAATTGCTTTGGATTATTGTGGAGATGTTAAGAACGGGATAACCCTCTTGATCACTGCACGGGAATGGGAGGAGGCTCTGAGAATTGCTTTAATGCACAGGAATGAGGACTTGATCTCAGATGTTAAAATTGGAGCTGGTGAATGCGCCACCATCATGATCACGGAATATGAAGAAGGGTTGGAGAAAATCGGTAAGTATTTGACACGGTACTTGGCGGTTCGGCAGCGGAGGTTATTGCTTGCAGCTAAGCTTCAGGCAGATGAAAGATCGATAAACGAATTAGATGATGATACTGTTTCAGAAGCTAGTAGCAGTTTCAGTGGAATGAGTGCTTACACCACTGGGTATGAACTACACCTTTATATAATATTTGCTCATCTAGTCTAGCGGATTACTGGTTTGTATGCAATTCATTGTTGTTGTGGGGAGTTCAGTA
Organism: Chrysanthemum lavandulifolium; assembly: GCA_022545495.1. Classification (NCBI taxonomy): domain Eukaryota; kingdom Viridiplantae; phylum Streptophyta; class Magnoliopsida; order Asterales; family Asteraceae; genus Chrysanthemum; species Chrysanthemum lavandulifolium. The sequence continues at coordinate 102,516,364 of CM040239.1, read as the reverse complement.
ATGCATAATTAGATTATTGGATACTTATTGTAAGTGTTCTATATTTGACCAGGTCAAGAAAAAGCTCTGCTGCTTCCATGAGTTCGAGTGCCACTAGCAAAAGAGGGCTAAGACGTCAAAAGAAAAGAGGGAAAATCCGTGCTGGCAGGTAATTAGTTTAATAATAGAGATGTATACTTCTAGAGATGTCAAATGGGTTGGTTAAGTATTGGGTTGAAACAGGTAATTTTATGGTTGGGGTCTGAACGGGTTGGGTTTAGCTAACCTTACATGACCCGACCCGAGATTTTTTTATTTATTATTTATTTTTATTTTTATTTATTTTTATTTTTTTTAACTCTAACGTGAGATACTTTATGTTCATACAGATAATTAGTTTTTAAATATGATTCAAAACTTATATTATACAAAATATTAATCTAGAATTTTAATAATATGTTTTAGGAGGTCTTGAGCATTTAAAAATGTTGACCCCTTCGACTAATAAAACTTGCTTACTTTCAAGCTAATTAACTCGGATATTACCCATTTTATTCCGTAGAGAGAAACATAATCCTCCCTGACCCTTCGGTAGTAGATACGTCCAAGTTGCCACCTCTAATGTTATTTCATCTTGCTAGTTATCTACTCATATCTTACATCTCTTTTAATGGTCAAACATTATTTTAGCCCCGATGAGGAAATGGCATTAGTAGATCATCTGAAGGGGATGTCACTTGCAAGTGGAGCAGCGCGCGAGCTCAAATCTTTGTTGGCTTGCCTTGTGATGATTGGGAAGGAAGATGTTGCACGAAAGTTGCAGCGAGTTGGAGAAAACTTTCAGTTATCTCAAAAAGCAGCAGTGAAACTGGCTGAAGATGCAATGGCCTGTGATATTGTGGATGAGCATGTGTTAGTTTTGGAGCTATACATCAAGAAGTTAAGGAATGAATTGTTGCAGTCTGAGGAGTTCTCTTGGCAGTCCAAGGTGTTCGTTGCTCCTTAGGAGGTAATACTTGTGAAATACTACATACTTCATTGCATTTACTTACGTGAATTCAAACATTGCATATTTCATGTGAAGAATATATGTGACAAAGGGAAGAGACATTTGTTGTTATTAGACGTGGCAGTTTCGACCATTTACCTATTAATGGGTTGATTTTGGCTGTATTTTATCTCAAATGAAGTCAAATGAGTGGAATAGGAAAAAATTAGCTGAGGAGGAACAGGTCAAATGGGTTAAAAGTCGCCCAGGGTTTGTTTGCACACAATGTGCTAGAATCTAGACCATTATATACATAGATTTATGTTCTTAGTGCAGTAGTATACTTTTTATCAATTACTAAAATCCAATACTTTTGTTGAAAATAAAACTAAAATATCAGTGTTTGGGGTCAGTCGGAACCCGGTTTTGACTCATTATCCCGCCACGTCTAATCGGGGTGGATATTCTCTTTGTCAATGTTCTTTATAGTGTCTGAAGTCTGAACATAAATGGAAAAACCTTAGGCATACAGGAAATACATACAATTGAGGTTGGTCAGTGCTCCACAAAACTGACATATGACATACTTTGGTGCTGAAATGAAGTTGTATAACCTTGTGGTAACCTCTTGTGCCATTTCCCCTTTCCTTGAGCAGGTGTACCTGTATCTGAACAAGCGATTAAATTTGTCGGGAGGATGAAACACGTGAGAAGACTTGGTTTTGGCTGTCAGTCTCGGTCTTTTGCTGTTTGGATCTTGTAGTACTCAGGAACTTGTTCTGGTTGTTTTTTGTATTTTTCTTTCCCAATCTTATGCATAGATGGGCTAAATGTTATCTGGAGATTCTCTCGAAAATCGACGATTTGGCTGTAATAGATTAATTACTGGTTTTTGTTTGTATTGTTTTGTTACATAGATATGACCAGTGTCATTTGACATTCTTATATTTTCCGTTTACAACTTGAAAACACGTACGAGTGGTCCGAGTAATAAACTTTCAATAGCTTTTTACCTAGACTTTCAATTGAATTTAGCTGTTTTGATCTCAGAAAATATGATGCTTTAATAGCCTATATGGCTTATGTTCTGCATCATGAGTTACAACATGAGTATTAGTTTTTCGCTTTTGCGCAACTGACGAAGATCTATGTAGCAGAATTTTAAAAGAGAAGTTCTTGATATATACCAGACCATAAAGTGAATCTTTGTTGTCATTGATCTAAAAGCCTTTTACTCTAGTTTGTTTAATGATTTTGTTTATATAAATTCTAATAATGCTTAGAAATAATTTATTAATAATCAATCAAAAGTTATGATCTTAATGATACACAAGGCAAGTGTTCAATTATGTTTTAGCTTCCTACCTAAAGTTATTTGAATCATAATGTGTTCCACTTTATTAAAGCAACATATAACTTTTTATACACATGATCTTGTCAAAGTTTGAAAATCAAAAAACTAATTCTATATGTAAACACAGATTATTATCACATTATATTTTATAAAGCATCAAATGATCTTATCATTATCTGTATAACCTATTTTTTTTTGTCATCAAAACGCGCCAGACGGTAGTGCTTAACTTGTATAGAGTTATGTTAACGACCGTTAACTTTTTATTGAACCGTAGTCCTTTTCGCCTGCTTTTAACGAAATTATATTATCGCACCGTTACATTTTTCACCGCTTTTACATGTTTTCGTCCGTTTCTCGCTTTTGCACGTTTTCGTCCGCTTTTACACGTCGTCCGCTTTCACATGTTTTACGCTTTCGCTGTTTACGTCCGTTTTGCTTTACATGTTTTACTTTCTTTCGCCGTTTCGCTTTGTTCATCCGCTTTACGCCGTCCGCTTTTACATCGTCGTTTCGCTTTTACACGTCCGCTTACACGTCGTTCTTTCGCTTACACGCCGTCCGCTTTTACGATTCGTCCGTTCATCCGCTTTTACACGTGTTCTTCCGCTTACACGCCATTCGCTTTTACACGCCGTCCGCTTTACACGTTACACGTGTTCGCTTTTACACGCCGTCCGCTTTACGCCATTTCGCTTCCGCTTACACTTTTTCGTCCGCTTTTACACGTGTGCTCGCATCCGCTTTTACACGCCGTGTTCTTTACGTCATTCGCTTTTACGCCTTCCGCTTACACGTTTCGTCCGCTTACACGCTACACGCCGTCCGCTTTACACGTTACACGCTTCTCGTCAGTCATCACGCTTACACGCCTCTTTTTACACTGCCGTCCGCTTAACGCCGTTTACACGTGTTGCGTCCGCTTTACACGGTTTCGCCCGCTTTACACGCCGCTACGTTTTTCGCTTTTACACGCGCTTGCTGTGTGTTCTTTACACGTTGCCGCTTTACACGCCGTCCGCTTTTATCACGCTTTACACGCAGTTTTTCCTTACGTCGCCGCTTTACACGCCGTCCATTTTACACGTTTTTTCGACGTAAAACGCTTTTACATGTTTCGCTACATGTTTTTTCGCCGCCGCTGCTGATTTTACACGCCGCACGCTTTACACGCCGTTTTATTACGCTTTAGTCCGCTTTACACGCTGTTTTACACGCTTTTTGTTTTGCGTCCGCTTTTTCTTTCACACGCTGCTTTCGCGTGTAAAACGACGAAATCGTAACAACGGAATAACACGGTAAAAGCGTAAAACGACGAAAACGAAAGAAAACGTGTAAAACGACTGAAAACGTAAAACCGACGAAAACGTAAAACGGACGAAACGTAAAACGGACGAAACATGTAAACGAAGAACACGTAAAAGCGTAAAAAGTGTAAAACGACTAAAAGAAAGAAACGGTAAAACAGATCGAAAACGTGTAAACGGATTTAAATCGCTTAAAACGGATTTAAACGTAAAACGGACGAAAACGTAAAACCAAGAAGACGTAAAAGCGTAAAACGATCAAACGAAGAAACGTAAAACGGATTTAAACGTAAAACAGTATCGAAAACGTAAAACCGGACAAATCGTAAAACGACGAAAACGTAAAAGGGACGAAAACGTAAAACGAAGAACACGTAAAAGCGCAAAACGGACGAAACGAAAGAAACGTAAAACTAAGAACACGTAAAAGCGTAAAACGTAAAATGGACGAAACGTAAAACGGACGAAAACGTAAACCGGATGAACACGTAAAACGGACGAAACGTAAAACGGACGAAACGTAAAACGTAAGAACATGTAAAACGAACTAAAACGTGTTAAACGGACGAAAACGTAAAACGACGAAACCGCAAAACGGACGAAAACATGTAAAAAACTTAAAATGACTAACGGTGCAATAATATAATAACGGTCGTTAAAAATGTATTTAAAAGGACTAACGGTGCAATAAAAAGTTAACGGTCGTTAACATGACTGCTACAACAAGTTAAACAAGTCACCGACACACACAAAGACGATCCCAAAAGTGTTTGTGTCACAACGACAAAAAATAAGTCAGCTACACACAACGACAATAAGTGTCAGTTTGATGACTTTTCGTTATTATCACATTATTTTATAAGCATCACATGATCTGCCTATAAAAATCAAAACACCAGATAGTTTATATATGGAGAAAAAACATGAAGTACATTTAGAAAAAAATATCTACTTTGTTACTTATGGTTTTCGTGTTGATAGTCCAATGGTGAGGAACATGTAGTATCAAACGGAGGTCATGGGTTCAAATCATGTCTGTGTGCCTAAGTGCTTTCATGATTATGGTGTTGCACAATTTACATCCCACTACTGACAATGAGACCGGTCTTTAGAGTCGCCAGAGGGTTGGTAACCTTCTTGTCACTTGCATTGCATGCGATATATCAAGTGCAACATCTCAACAAGTCAACAACACTACAACGATAAATCGATAATTGATGATGACCAATTTTACAATTCAAGCTCATTCTCTTGCTGGTAAAGCAGCCATAGCCCATGGGGAGACAAAATGGGAGTGTAGCTTGTGATAAAAGGATCATGTTAGGCTGTAGCATCCTTTTCATTGGCATTCATCATTTAAAAGTTAAAGTGACAAACGGCCCAGCAAATGACCTTTAAAGAAATAATTATAAAAATAAAGAACAAAAAGGGCCCAACCGGGTTCGAACCGGTGACCTCTTGATCTGCAGTCAAATGCTCTACCACTGAGCTATGGACCCGGGTGATTATTTAATTCTTAATCTTACTTTAATATGAATAAATGATATAGATTTTTAAGAATTTTGATTTGTATCGAAGGATAAATTTTTTGTTGTTGTTGCAAAAAGAAGACATTATTATTTTGCACCTACAATGACAATTGACAATCTAATATTAACATACTAGGAGAATTAGCATTAATAATTCTGTTTAAAGATATATTAGAAATATCTTTTCATAGTGTCATGATAGCAAATATCTTTATTTTATCATGATACATCAACATCAATTTTAACTTTATAAAGCTAAATACATTTCTAGATAATTGTAGGGTACGTGCAAACGTTGATTAAATAACTACAAATGCAAATCATGTGTTGAAATGCATTAGTATAAGGATAATAAATGAATTCATCTTAAGATATGTGACTTGTTTCGGGTTCATCTTTTATTAAGATGATTTAATAGAGTATGTGTATTCAATTGATGAAGTTAATAAGATGCCATTTGCCAATTTATTGATGTAACCATCATCTTTTAATTTCAATCTTTTAAAAACAAAATTAGTTAAACTAATTAGTTAAACTAATTTTGTTTTTAAAAGGTTGAAATTAATACATAATAATTTGGATGATGGTTACAAGTTCTTTATTGGAGAGGTAAAAAAGTGACCTGGGTTAAATGGAAGAAATACATGGCTAGTAAGGAGCATGGAGGGCTCGGCATTGGGAGTTTATTCGGGCTCAACGTTGGTCTCTTATTTAAATGGATATGGAGGTTTTTGAATCACTCTTCCGGTCTTTGGGGCTGTGTTATTCAGAGGATATATGGGTTCGATGGCGGCATCTTCTCAGTTGCTACCTCTTGTCCCAAGGGCACTACTTGGGATGCAACTCTCCATTCTATCTACAGCCTTAAGAACCAAGGTATGGATTTGCTTTCCAAGTGTACCCGCAATATTGGAAATGGGCTTTCGACTTGTTTTTGGGAAGATATTTGGTGTGGTAATCAACCTCTTAAACTTCAATTCCCTCGTATTTATATGCTTGATATCGACAAGAATTGTTCCATTGCCAGCAGGGTTCCATTAGTTGACTGGAACACGGTGTTTAGACGTGACCTGAGGGGTGGTGCCGAATCTATTCAATATAATGCCTTAAAGGATGTTATTGGGAGCGTTTCTTTATCAGATAAAAGAGATTCATGGAAGTGGTCTTTAGACGGATGTAATAGTTTTTCTGTTGCTTCTGTTCACAATATGGTGGACTCTCAAACTCTTGACATGGATCGTGTGGCCACTCGCAGGAACCGTTTAATTCCGATTAAAGTTAATGTGTTCTTGTGGAGATTGAAGCTTAATAGGCTTCCATCGAGGGTTAACCTTGATCGGAAAGGTATTGATATTGGTTCCATCCTATGTCCCATTTGTACCGATGACATCGAATCTGTTAATCACATTTTCTTCAACTGCGGGTTGGCTCAAGATTTGTGGGGTTTATTGGCTAATTGGTGGGCGTTGGACATTCCTTTCTGTGCTAATATATCGGAGTGGTATGATTGGCTTGATTCTCCTTCCGTTCCGAGTAAGGTTCGTTTGGTTCTTGAAGGTGTGGGGGGGGCCCTCTTGTGGTCTATTTGGAATTACCGCAATCATTTTCTTTTCACTAATCCTCCTCCTAAGAAGTCGATGATTTGGGACGCTATAGTTTCTCAATCTTATTTATGGATTTCATCTAGAAATCCTAAGTTTAAATGTAGTTGGGTTAATTGGTTACAATATCCGTTAGCATCTTTATCTTCTTTGTAATCTCTTTTCCTAGCCTTTGCTAGTTTTAGTAAAAACCTCCGTTCCAAAAAAAAAAAAAAAAAACAAAAACAAAAACAAAATTAGTTAAACGGTCTATTTTATGTTTTTTCTTTTTAAATTAGAAAAAAGGTATTTAAGCATGTGATCTTTAAAATATCTTATAAATAAGATATAAGTGACTTATCAATCTAAAAGTTATGAGTTGAAATCTTAATTAGACATATATAAGATATAGACAAGTATCCGTGTATATCAACGAGATTTTATAACGACAAATAGTTTTAGTGATAAAAAAAAGTTTACGAGTTATAAACGAAAAATAATAAAAGTTTGAAGATTTGTGGATTAAACATAATGTTTTGATACCCGATTCGACCCTGGTGGTTCAACCGATTGAACTGCTCCGGTCAATTTAAACTAAGTCAACCTGATGGGTTGGGTCAAAAAATGGGCTAAATTAAACCGGATCAACCCGCCAATTTTGAAACGTCCCGGATCACCTCGATTTTTGATATGTATAAATAGTTTTTTTTAAAACATATGTTTTAAACATTTTTTTTTTAGTTTTACTTTTTTACTTTTTATATTTTCCTTTATATATATTATATATATAGATAATATAATATGAAATATAACATTTTGTTTTTGAACGACTATTTATTTTCATACTTAATATCACATATCTTACAAATGCTTCTAGTAAAGTTTGAACTCACAACCTTTAAATTGATGAGCAACTCACACATACCACTAAACCAAAAACCTTGAATATACATACAAATATAACATAATAATCAACGGATTTTGATCGAGTTAACCCTATCAAACTACGATATTACTAAAGTTTAACTTAAACTTAAGACTACTGGTAGTAAGACCAAATGGTTTGGTCGGCCCCCTCGTTTAGAACACGTCCCCCTCCTTACCTAGACCATACCAGATGCATCCTCTTTTTTAAAAATTGAAAGATTCGATCGTCTAGCTAACTGAATGAATTGAGTTTGTTTGTGTGTGAGTTATTTATTTATTTATTTAGAGACATAACTTTTTGTTGTAATTGCAGTCGCTTTATTATAAACATTTGATATGAGAGAACATGTTTAGTCATAATTGTGGTCATTGTTCTACTAGTCTAAAAACACTAAGATGCTAATTTCATGTTTTTCTTCTAATATTCTTCCAACTCGTTTATCAATTGTCTACATGAGTTGTACATTCTTATCACACCTTATTCAAATTTCGTGGCAATAAATCAAACAAGATAAAAGACACGTGGCACATCATCACTGGCTTGGATGCACTTTTGAAACATTGCGGACATTCAACGCAGAATGAGCACTGTAGGTGGCAAAGAAAAAAAGTGCAAGAGAATGTTACAAAATGAGCTCTTCGAGTTTACAAAATATTTACCAAACACCTCTAACAATAAGATTTGTCAAGCTTGAGCTTTGAACTTTTAAAACCATTCAATCTGGCCTCTTGTGGCCATTGACATCGTAATTTAATCATGACAAGAACAAATCATCAAGGTTGCAAAAATTGCTAAGCGCTAGTGGAGTGGTTGAGTACCGCTTAGCTATTAATCGATTATGCGAGGATTAATTTAATCGGATTAGACTGTTTATGTACAAAATTTTAATTTTAGATATTATATGTATGAGATAAACATAGTGCTATTTTAAATGTTTAGTTGTTTTGCTACTGTCGCGCATCATTATAATTTTATAACTAAAAATGTTTAGTTGTTTTGCGAATATCATGCATCATAGTTTTATAACCAAAAAAACCTATGTTTCTATTAAACTTTGGACATCAAGGCAATAATCAATCGAACTATCGAAGTGAAACAAAGCAAACATACTTTCTCATTTATGTTTAACCCGGTGCAACAAGTGTGTGTGAATGGTATGATTTTGTGAATGATGGAGAGCAATGGATATATTGGAATAAAAAAAACCCTAATTTTAATTTTAGGTCAATGATGACTATGTTGACTGATTAGGCCAATTTTATCCGATTAATTGTCTTGTTGACCGATTTTTAACCAATCTTCAACCAAACTGATTAAGTAGGCCGATTAAGAAAAATTCTGGCGCTTAGTGACTGATTAGCGCCTAAACGGCGATTAATCGACTAGCTAAGCCGATTTTTACAACACTGCAAATCATTATACAATTTTGAAATAAACATCATCATTAGTACCAAACAAAGCTCTAAATCTTTCATGTTTAGGTTCACGGATGGCTTACTTCACTCTTTTGTTTAACGAAATCAACATGCTTCCGTTATAGGAAAAAAAATAGATAACACTATCATCACTTTTCAACAAATATTTAATACGTCAAATGTAATTGGACGTACCTACAACTATCGCTTTGAATGATAACAAGAATGTATCTAACTGACTGGTTTTCATCATCTTTTTACATTTATAGAACTCTAACTATATCACTGCTACAATATTATACTAACTTTCAAATTAATAAACCGTGAATTAATTTAGGTAGAAATACAAATGTAAAAAATTTATTAATATCAAACAATTTAGTTTAAAAAAATTAAATGCTACATGTAAACTATCTTCAAGATAATTTAGTGGTAAGGTGTTTTAAAAGTTTCAAAAGAGACAAGTGTTTGAATCTCACAAGAAGATAATCTTTGAATAACTCGGGTCTGGGAAGAAGTCTGAAAATGACTATGAGAATACCAGTTGCCCTAGGTGCACCAAATTAAAAAAAAAATGACTTTATGAGTAACATGAACATAGATGCTTCTTCATTTATACGTATTTAAATTTTACTTATAGTAAAATTAATATTGTGCAACATTATGCTTTACTATTGGTCCGAAACATAAAGTAAACATGAATGTTACATGAATCGATATAAGACAAATCTGAATATTTAAGTTGACTAAACATACGTTTAAGTCTGATAAAAAATCTTGGTTGTTAAGATCCCGATCCAGATCCTAGGATCTTACGATACTAAAAGCAAAAATGATCCTGATTCTACGTAGGGTCTTTGCGAGATAGGATCCTGATCTTGACCGTAGGAACATAAGATATCGATCGATCCGATCTTACTTTTCTCAAACCACAATCTAAAATACTGCAAATTTATGTATTAAGTTTTGTAGAATATGAAAAACAACAGACATAATTTTGACATATAATAATATGTAGATTTGCATAATTTTACAATGCCTATTAAGACTATTAAAAAATGACACTATATTACGATATTAAAATCCCGATCCGACATTACGATCACGATATTGCAAAGACGATCCTTAAAAACCTCTAAAAAAAATACTTGAAAGTCCATATGAAAAGATAAGAGCATTTCCATTAGTAACGCCTTAACGGCGTTAAGGTGCAAAAAACGGGCGTTAGCCCTTGGACCTCCGGCTTTAAAGCTGCGTTATTTGCTCAGCGTTAAAGCCCCAACGGGCGTTAATTGCATTTTTTTTTTTTATTTCTGCCCTTAAATGAGGGGTTGTTTTTATAAATTGTTGGTGAGTTAAAGCTTAACTTGGGATGTTATTGATGTAGGTGTTTTTTGGGATGTTAAGATAAAATGTTAAAGCTGATGTGGCGCTGACGTGAACGATATTAAACTTTAACCCAAGTTATTGATGTAAATGCTCCAACAAAAACCCAAGGGCCAATAATAGAAAATAGAAAGACATTAAAAAGTGAGAGAAGAAAATCCCCAAATTATAGAGGCAGAAAAACACGTCTTCCACAAAAATATCTCTCTCTCTCTCTAGCATCGGAACCTTAGATATTCTCTACCGTCGCCGGAAAACATGGTTCACCTCTTTCTCCCTACTTTTATACGCTAATTAATTTTGATTTTGAACTATATATACTGTGATCTGCTAGCTTTATGCTGATTTTGTTAATATTTATGCTGATCTTTGTTAATATGTGATTTATGTGTCGGTGACTATTATTTTATGATTTATACACTAGATCAGAGCTTAAAATTCTCAGATTTGACTCACTGAGTTGATCAAAATTGACCAGGTTCATTTTGTGTGTGTGAAAAGCTAGATTTGTTTTTAAATAGTTAGGATAAGTTATTGAAATTTTGAATGTATAAGCTATGTGATTTTTGTCTAACTTTTTGGGCACTCTGGTGGTTTTTAATATTGCTTTTTGTTTGGGTAAAAGTTGAAAATGAAATGCTTTTAGATCTATAATAATAATGGATTTAAATCAAATTGTTTATTCTTTTAAAGTAATGTCGCTATTGGTTACTTGATCCAAACAATAAAATGTTGATTTTTGTCATTTTTAATTGATAACCCATTATTTTAGCGTCAAGGGAGTTCGTTGGTTTAACGTCAAATCTCTGATTTGTGCTAGCTTTTTTGTAACATTTATTGATTATACGGAGAGGCTTATCATTGATTATATGGCTTACTAAGTACTAGCGCCAGGTTCATTAATTAAGTTATCATAATGTAATTGGTTGATTGCTTGGTAATGTGGTTTGGCGAGGCACTATTTGGGTGAATTTTGTTTCGTGTCAGTTAGATATGATAGGTTGGTGATTTGGCGGGCTTATCATTTATGGGTGAATTTACATGATCTTCTACCAGATTTGGTGTTAGTTAGATATTAAGTTGGTGAGCTGGTAGGTTTGTGCTGTCAACTTTAAGATATATCTGGTTGAAGCTGTAATCTGGAGAGAGACATTGTTTTGAATGATCGAGACAGATTTTGGGTTACCAATTGTGGTCCATGTAGTTACTAGTTGAAAATACCAGCCTTTTATTGTTCGTGCTGTAACCTATACTGATAAGAATATCTAGTGTTTAATATCTATTATCCAGTGGAGTGTTAATATGGGGACCCTCATGGTTATGTCTAGGAGTATTGACTGCAGGTTGAGTTGCGTGTGTTGTAGGACCACTTTTTCGGACTATAATGATGCGACGTAACATTTGAAGATAGTAAGATAGTATGAGTAGGGCTGTATGATATATTTAGTGTGGTGGAAGGTCTAGCGGGCCTGGTATAGGATGCCTCATTGGTATCATCACATGCGAAGAATGTTGGTACGAAACAGCTGATAGTACCAACAGCCAAATGTACTACCCTAGAGACTCCTTTAACTCAAAATGAAATTCTATATGAAAACTAGGGGTTGTTTAATTATTTATTTTTTTGGTTTTCGTAATGTCTTGCTGAATGTAGACCACAACATTTATGTGCTTAAAACGGAGAGTGATTTGAAGTTCATTTAATGATTTGTACAGTGCAATGGAATCAAAAAGTTTAGAACTGGGTCTCTTATATGTTCTGCTTCATTGTCCAATGTGTGGTCTTATTATCTTATCTGTTTCCATCATGGACAGAAAATAGCTTTCGGCTGTTACTGTTAATTCTATTTACACACTGTATCACCGCTGTTGAACCACATTTGTAAGATTGTTTCATATGCCTGACTGATAATCCATGAAACTTGCAGGCCAATGCAGCATCAGGGATGGCTGTGCACGATGAGTGCAAGCTAAAGTTCATGGACTTGAAGGCAAAAAGGACCCACCGTTTCATCATTTATAAGATTGAAGAGAAGCAGAAGCAGGTGATAGTTGAAAAGCTTGGAGAACCATCCGAGACTTATGATGCTTTTGCAGCATGCCTCCCTGCTGATGAGTGCCGATATGCTGTCTTTGATTATGATTTTTTGACCCCAGAGGGTGTTCAAAAGAGCAGGATTTTCTTCATCGCATGGTAATAATTGATTAATAACCTCCTATAGTTGACCTTTAACTTTGTATGAGGTGTCTAACAGATGTGTTATATTCATCATGTGAAAGGTCCCCGGACACTGCTAGGGTGAGGAGCAAGATGATTTACGCAAGTTCCAAGGACAGGTTCAAGAGAGAGCTTGACGGTATTCAGGTGGAGTTGCAAGCAACAGATGCTAGTGAGGTGGGGCTTGATGTTATTCAAAGCCGAGCAAATTGAAGCTGGATAAAAGTCAATGGAGATGCTCCTATTCTTCATTTATGTTATGTCTATAGTGTCCTGGTATGTAGATTAATGATGAATGACTGGCGTACCAGACGGATATGTTACTCTTTCCAAGAACTAGTGTGGTTTTCAGGTAAAAATTGTGTGATGTTTGTGTGGTGATCCAACAAAAGCATATGAATTGTACTGTATTTCAATTTGATTTCATCCTTTTAATGGATGTTGCTATGTTTTGCATATTCATGTGTTGCTATCTGTGTTTGGGACTCTTGAAGTCTTGATTAATGAGTAGTTAGCATGTATGAAATGAAAGTCGATTCATTTAGATAAGTTACAAATAGACCATCAAGAAGCTGAGACTGGCACATCTATTTAGGTTTTGTGGTTTTGGTTAATTGAAGCGGGGGTCGTTTTGGTTCAGTAAAAAGGGTCTGTATTTGCTATAGCTAAGGCAGATTAATGTTGTGCTCCTAGCTGTTCCCGACTAAATCTGGCAACATACCGGGACATACTCTGTATATACTTAGCTGTGAGTAAACCTGTTTTAGAGCGGGTGTAAATGAGCAGAGTCGAGCCGAGTACTACCAAGCTCGAACTTGACTCGACTACTAAAACTCGAGCTCAAAACTCGACTCGACTACTAAAACTCGATTTTATGACAATTACGTAACTACATTTATATAAAAGGGTAAAATTGTTATATCATTGACGCTCGCTAGCCGAGTATTTTTGAGCTTAAACTCGACTCGAAAGTGTACTCGCGTTGCTCGAACTTGAGCTCAACTCGTTTATGTTGTAGAGTGCATATCTTTGTCATGTTTTTAAAATAGTAGTACTACTTAACAACTACAAGATGACAATGCTGACGACCTTAGGGAAACACTATAAAATTGTAACTTGCTCTTATTTTTTTTGTCATACACCTTAATAGACCGCAGACCCTTTCTTTTTTCTTCAACTAATTACTATATAATCATAACTATCTTCAACTAATTACTATATAATCATAACTATCTTTGGGGAAAAGATTAGGTGACAAGAAAAACTAAAATGAGAATAATAATAAGAATTTTCAATCGCACATTTCAAATAAGAGGGAAACTTTTAAAGAAAGATGCATAACTATATGTAAATGCATCTAAAATGTATGATTGTGGATTCTTATCAATTTTCTCAATTTAGTTTTTCTTTTTATTTGATCTTGACTCATGACCTTAGATCATTTTCTTCCTGCCTTGTTTTAAAACAATAAAATCTAATAGTTAAAACCGACCCATTCTAGCAAAAGAGAGGAAAAAAAAAGTAGTAAGAACTGCATAAACTCGATATAATATAAGTTTATATTTCTATTTGAACTCAATAATCTTCAAGCTTAAATTGAGTTAAAGTTTAAATTACTCGATACAAAACTGATTTCTCTAATTAGTAAGACCAATGCCTGCTTTTCTACTGTCATAACAAATTAACCTTGATAATAGGCTCTAGCTAGTGTGTGCATAAGTGTGGAGTGTGTGGGTGAGGTTTTCCCCGCCACATAAGCTCCATATCATAAAAATACACTTATTATTATTATTATTATTTTCAATTATCGCAACACTTTCTTTATCTTTAATTAATTTTTTATATTTTAATTATTTAAAAATACTTCTAAAACACACATGACCACACATAACAAACAATAAATTAATCTATCTATCTTAAAAAAATTTCTCTCTTCTAAAAGTCTCTTTTCTCTCCTTAGGGTGTGTTTGGTTCGCAATATGTTCCGAAAGAAATTGTAATCTGTCAAAAGAATTGTAATTCTAATTCTTTTGAGAGCTTGGAAAACTTTCTTGGTTTTGCCGCTACAACAGGTACAGTGTCTCCGCAAGGAAAGAAATAAAAAGAGATCCCTTGCCGTTTCCTATGACCACACCTTGCATACTGAAAGGATTTTCTAGCCTAAATGAACTTAATAAGGGAAATGCTTGGTTTAAGATACGAATGTCAATCAACTCCATATATTTTGCAACCAGTTCCATGTTTTTCGCTAGTATGGCTAATGAACAAAGTAAATAACATTTGTGTTTGAAAAATGACAAGAATTGATTAGTGGTCACTGGTAGGTTTTATTTGACATTTATATTGTCAAAATCAAATAATGAAAAGTTAGTTGGTTGTTGCTTGCAAAAACACGATTACTAAACATTATTCTATTCTTACAGTTTTACCAAGTTTTCGTGTACATTAGTCAATTAAAACATCAAATCCGTTATATTAGTCAAATTTTAAACATCAAATCCATTATAAGTTATTTAAGAGTGCGTTTAGTTAGAGAACAAATTCTTTTGTTTTGTATATCCAGTTTTGTAAAAATTTGGAAAAGGAAATTTATCTTTACAAAACATTTGAAAAGATAGAAAACGCGTTTAGTTGATGTTTGTATTTTCTATTTTGCAGAAGGAAAGGAGGATTGTGGCCTTGTGGGTTACAAAAGAAAACATGACAATCAACTAAAATTTGTTTTGTAGTTTTTCTTTATTAAGTTAGGAAATATGAGATTTTGTGTTTTCCAAAACATTTTGTTGGAAAAACGTTGATTTGCACGCGATCTTCATTTTTTTTATTTTCCACAAAATATTTTGTAGAAAAGAAGAGTGTTTCTAAACCACCCTTAAAATTTCATATTTCCTTTGTTCTGTTTTTACGAAGAAAAGACAGGGAAAATTAACAATTAAAATATGATACTGACAGAGCAAACATATCGTTGACTCTCAAACCATATTCATCATTTTGACCCTAATCTACAGAGATTGGTTTTTTACTGATCTCAAGCAAATCAATGACTTCTCAGACATGGAATCATGATGTTTTTCTCAGTTTCAGAGGAAAAGACACACGTAAGACTTTCGTGGATCATCTCTACACAGCTCTTGTACAACAAGGAATCCACACTTACAAAGACGATAAATCACTTCCTAGGGGGGAATCGATTGATCCGGCCCTGTCCAAGGCTATCCAAGAATCACGTATCGCAGTCGTTGTATTCTCTGAAAACTATGCTTATTCTTCGTGGTGCTTGAACGAACTTCTATGTATAATGAAATGTATGGATGAGAGACAACAAATAGTTATGCCCATATTCTATGATGTGGAACCCTCGGACGTGCGTAAACAAAAACGCAAATATGGAGAAGCTTTTGCCAAACATGAGTCAGAGGGTAACAACAAAGTCGAGTTTTGGAGAAAAGCACTCGTGAGTGCAAGTAACCTTTCTGGATGGGAAATCAACCATATTGCCAATGGGTTAGTTTCTTCTTTCTCCTTCTTCTCTTTTGTTTTTGTGCTTATTAGTCATGTTTTCATACTAGACATAAGTACTTAAGATTCACTAATCCAGTTTCAGTTTTGAATTGGTAAGGAGTTATAGGGGGTAAGAAATGGGAAAGATAATGAAATATAAGTCATTTAATACGGTTCGTAAGAAAATGTACCAAAAAAAGTTTAATTTGGTACAGCTGAGACGTGATTTTTGTTTTGTGGTACGGTTGTTTATAATACTGAACCAAATAATAGTCTTTTAGTACGGTTTATTTCCAAATGAGATCTATTGAAGTGTTTTACATTGGTACTGTCATTATTTAGTACGGTTAAAAACCGTACCAAAAGCCCTTAAAAACCATATCTAAAGCCTCTTTTTTGCTGTAGTGTTTAGATTTAGTATAACTTCTTTGAAAATAAAAAACAAATCGTATACACATATTATTTTAGAGACTATTGACCAATGTTGTTGCAATTTTGCTGCTAATTAAACTTCAGATTTTATTCATATATTTGAGTTATGATTTAGTGTTTTGTACTTGTATTGTACATGTAGGCTTGCTAAAGAATCAAGTAGGTGATCCATTTTGTTGTCATTATAAGCTCTTGTTTGACTTTGGTGTACTTGGTTTGATTTCACTGTGAAACCTGAGATCTATTTGGGATTTCTTTCCCTTCTTTTGTGAGACACATTTCATGCTTATTTTGTGAATCTGTGCACATGCTCATTATTCTTATATATCCGATATGCAGGCATGAGTCAAAAGGCATAAAAGAAATTGTTGACACGATTTCAACCAGATTGTTTACCTTAAATTCAGATGTCAGCGAAGACTTCATCGGATTAAGGACTCGTTTAAAAGATTTGAAATCGAAATTAGAAATTGGATCAGGTGGTGTGCGCATGGTTGGAATATGGGGTGTCGGGGGTGGTGGTAAGACTACTCTTGCATCTTCTGTTTTTGATGAAATCTCTTGTGAATTTGATAGTTGCTGCTTTTTAGAAAACATCCGGGAGAAATCAAGTAAACAAGGTCTTGAAATTTTGCAAGGGAAAATTCTCTCTACTGTTTTGAAGCAACGAGTGGAGATTAGTAGAGTTGAGGAAGGAAGACGCATGATCAAGAGGAAGTTGTGCCATAAAAATGTCTTGATTATTCTTGACGATGTTGATCACCTTGATCACCTAAGGGCCTTAGCTGGATCACATGATTGGTTTGGTGAAGGAAGCCGCATAATAATCACAACTAGAGATAAACATTTATTGAATTCTCACAAAGTTAGTAAGATACACAATATTAGCTTGCTTAATGATGAGGAGGCTCTTAAGCTCTTTTGCAAGCATGCACCTCGAGATTACAATCCTATAAAAGATTATGAGATGATTTCAAAATATGTGGTTTCTTATGCTGGTGGACTCCCGTTAGCACTTAAAGTTCTTGGCTGTTTTCTATGTGACAAAGATACGAATGAGTGGTGGAGTGCCGTGGCTAGATTGAAAGAAATTCCCGAAGCTGATATTCTTGAAAAGCTAAAAACTAGCTATGATGGACTTAAACCTGTTGAGAAGGAGTTGTTTCTTGATATTGCATGTTTCTACAGGGGGAGGTATATGGATGAGGCAATAATGATGATACTTGATGCTTGTGCTTTTCACCCTGTTATAGGCATAAAGGTGCTGATACAAAAGGCTCTCATAATTGTTAATCCGGATGGAAGGTTTGATATGCATGATTTGGTTCAAGAAATGGGACACTACATTGTTCGAGGGGAGCATCCTAAGAATCCTGAAAAGCATACTAGAGTTTGGGGGAAGCAAGATGCTCTAAACATATGTGCAACAGATTCAAATACGGTAATTATTAAGCTAGCTTAATTTATACATAAACGTATACATATAGACAGCACTCTAGCTCAATACTAAAACTATTGCTCCTTTATCACAGGAACTTGACAAGATTGAAGCAATAGAGTTGTCTCCCACTACATATGATCATTTACTTTTTCAACTTGTTTCAAAAGCAAAGAATCTTCGATTGATTTCTTTAAAACTTGAGCAGATATATGCACGAGATTATCCTAAAAGTATGTTGCTAAAAGAGTTTCAACCAGTGAAGCTATGTTGTCTAATATTGGAAAATGCCCCACACAAACAAATTTGGGAAGGTCGTAAGGTAATTCTTATTGCTTTTTTATTTAGCCGATGAAACAAATTGGATGCTGAGTTATGATTAATCTGCTAAGTTTATAAACTAAAGTTCGGGTAGATATTTTGATACAGCTACATAACTATGTCACTAATCATATACCGTACTAATGTCCCAAAGCAACTGTATAGCTGATTAAGTGATTAACTGTCAACTTGAATCTTAAATTTTCTTTTCTTGTTATTTCTTTATTTAATGGATGTTGTTGAGAGTTCAGAAGGATAAAATTGTTGGGAGTTACCAGTATTACCTTTACATTAACACTAGCAATAATTGCAGTCGGTAGTGGTTTAGCCATAAAAAGAGAAGGAAAAAATACTTTTCATTGAATAACATCAAGAAAAATGTATGACAAATTTTTTTGCTATTCTATGTACTAAACTTGCAAATTTGCTGTTTTTTTGTGTATTTTATGACTATTTTGCCCCTCCCGGGTTAATAAAATGAAGGGCAAAATGGTCATAAAATGCACAAAAAATGCCAAAAATGTAAGTTTAGTACATAGAATAGCAAAAAAAAAAAAATCGATACATATAGTAGGAATTCGTGACAACTATGATATATTTTCGTGCAATTAGCCCTTGAATATAAGAAATATCGATGGGTTAAACTTGGAAAATTAAGTGAGGTTGCGGATTGTTAGATGGCTAAGTGGCATTACTTAGCTTTCATTCATTCGGTTTAGTTATGTTCCTTGAGGTCTTGCGCTAGATAAGCTATTTCGTATATATGGTGTAACAGGGTGAGGCTTAGATGGCTATCACTTCTCTAGTTTGATTAGCTTCGTGTTTGTGTTGTCTTTAGATGTTTTTTTTTTGAAGCTAAGAGAGGCTGAGAGGGTGTTCTTGTTTTTGCTCTTTCATGGTGTGTGTAATTTTTATTACTGAAATTTATTTCCCAGAAAAAAATTAGTAAAACAATGACATGAACGAGCTTTTAGAGGCGGCAAAATGGGCGGGTCAGACGGGCACGGGCCACTGGTCGAAACGGGCTCAGGCTTGAACGGGCACGGGTCAAACGGGCTTATGTTATAAGAATCACTTCAGAAAAGTCTCAAAACGATGAAAATAATTCCCCAAACCTAATACCTCATTTAAATTTATATAACTAGATATATTATATTTACAGGTCTTTTTAACAATTACAATGTTCTCAAATTGAGAAAAAACATGTGCCTGTTAGTGCCATTTAACTTTTGAAAGGGCCTTATATGACCATTTCATGAAAAGAAGGGGGCTGAATGCGCCAAAATCTTTTACAAATTAGCCCATATAAGCCCATTTTTAGGATTTTGGTCACAAATTGTCATAAGGGTTGTTAAAAATGCCATGACATGATTTGAAGTATCGACTTTGAAATGGTGTAACAACACGATCTACATTGATACTAGAAGAGGAGTTTGAGCCTTTGAAAGTCTAAAGTTGTCAATTACTACCATGGTTTTTAGTTTAAACTTGAAAAGTTGTTGCTGTTGTTGTTATTGTATGTGTACACTACAAGAATAGCGGGTTTTTGCGGCAAAACAATGTCGTCGCAGAAACCAGTCATCGCCAAACATTTTTGTGACGACATGTCGTCCCACATGGGTCGTTGCAGTAGGCTCGTGGTTGAAACTTTTTGGGACGACGGTTACACTTGTTGCAGCATCACGTGTGGACACACGTGTTTGCTTTTTGACAACACTTTTTGAGCCGACAAAAATCGCCGCTAAAAGTAATATATTAAAATATGAAAAATAAATGATAAATACCTTTCGTGTCGACAAATGTCTTCGCTAAAAGTGTTTATATTATTTTTACAAGAAGCTTTTTGCGACGAATTTGTCTTCTCAAAAGGTGACCGGGAAACAAAATTGTTGGCTGGAAAAATATTGCTATAGAAAAAGAAAATGTAAATACCATTGCGACGACAGTGTCGTTGCAAAAGGTTCTTACCGTAGTTAAAATCGATAAGCAGTTTAGTGGACCTTCTGCGATGACACTTGTCATCACAAAAGGTCCCGTGGCAAATGCCCCTTTTCTTTTAGCGGTATGTATGGCCTAGCAGAAGCAGATAAGCGGTATGTGAGATTTTCATATTGCATTTTCTATGTCGTTGTTTACTTGTATACATCGCAATTGTCCAATATTATTATACAAATGTATATGCTGACAAACTTTTGAATTATATGCATTCGTATACAACAGTACCTACCAAATCTGAAAATGATCAAACTAGATGGTTTGTTAAACCTAATTGAGACGCCAGATTTGGATGGGATTCCAAATCTTGAAAGATTCGAGCTAATTGATTCTCCGTCTTTAGAAGTGATTCATTCATCACTTGGTCGACTGGAAAGGCTTGTTTACTTGACTATACAAGGTTGTGGCAATCTAAAGATGCTTCCATCCATTACCCGGCTAAAGAAACTGCAAGTGCTTTTGCTGTCACTATGCGGCAGCGAACTCTTAAAGGTCACAGATATCCAACACAACAAGGACAATTTAACAGATTTTCATTTTGATACCAGTTTGAAACTACCAGAGGACCTCGATGTAGAGTTTTGTTTAGAGGAGTCTTTATCTCACAACAGCATCAACTACTCATCGTTAATATTTTTTCGCACAGGCTTACGAAAGTTGGAACTGTTCAACTGTAATTTGGGGGATGGAGACATCGACTCTGTTGTTTGGGAGTTATCCAACTTACAAGAGCTCGATGTTTCTGTAAATAAATTTTCACGAATAAATTTTGGTCTCTTGCAACTTCCTCGGCTCAAATGGCTCAACGTGTCACGGTGCAACATCCTTGTGGAATTGTTAGAGCTCCCATCAAGTATAGCTGTCCTTAAAGCAGATAATTGTAGTTCACTTAAAAGTATTGGAGATATTTCAAACTGTAAATGGTTATGGAAAGTCTCCCTTATGGGATATAGTGGACTAGGTCTGCTTGGTTGTGATATATTACTAGATTCCTTGCTTCAGGTTAGGCTCTAACTTTTGAATCTTATTCTTTATATAAACCTAAATCTAAAAGTAAAGTTAATCATGATGGAATTTGTTCTTTGTGGCAGGGAAATGCTACTGAAGATCACTTTATCAGTTTAGCTTTTCGTTGCATTATTCCAAAGGGGTTTTCAGCTAGGTTCATTAAGGGGAACAGAATTATGTTGCAGCTTCCACATAATTGGTACCATGACTTTTGTGGGTTCTTAATCCGCATTATTACTTACGCTCATGATCCATGTTGTATCATAGTTATGAAGCAGGAGATATTCAGCAACTCTCAATCTGAGCTTGTGCAAGCATCTAATTTAGCAACCAAGTATGGTAATTATTCAAATATATATGCAGGATATGTTTCATTCAGCTCATTGAGGCACACTGCATGGTGGAATTCATCATACACTATGATTTCATTCTTGTTAGACAGAGATGACTGCTGGTTACGAGTTGATCTCGTCCCTAGAAAAAGTAAAAATGATCTAGTGCAAACAACAGAAGCTGCAACTGATGGCTCAGAATTTTGGGACCAGGAATATAAAAAGGCATTTACGATCCAACATGATTCGAAGTCCTTTCTAGAATTCTTATGGGTTCCTGTGGCTGAAGCCTGAATGATGTGTTATTTCTAGTTTTAAATGTATCCTTAGCAATGTTGTACCCTATGTTAAAATTGGACATGAAAAAAAGTATCGTAATTTTAGTGTATTGATCTATTGGGCATTGTTCGTTCCGGTCATTAGGGCATCCTTAATGCATCGAACTATTTTGAGTATAATAAACTGCCACATCATTATCTAATCTTTTTACATAAAACCGTAATCCATCGAACCTTACATGGTTTAATGGATTTCCACATCATCCCATTTTACTATCCTTTATAAATTACTACTGATATATTTTTTGCATACATAAATAATTTTCAAACTATCCAAGTTATTAAACAAATGTTATGTAACTTAAACTACACCCAATATATAACGTTTGAGTTAAAACGGTATACTTTCATAAAAAAACAAATTTTATCCATTAATTTATCTAAGTTATAAAAGCATATGTTATGGTTTAGTAATATACTGTGTAGAAATGAGTAGCTTTTTTAGTAGTTAATGTTTTGTTACAAGCTCAATTAGAGCACAAGTTGTGGGAAAATCATAGCTCGTCGTCGTCCCACGTGGAGCCTCGTCATGGCTCGCCGCCACACCGGCAGAGCTCGCCATGGAGCACCTCTTTGTGGTGACAACGAGCTTCCCATCTGACACAGGTGGGGCAGTGCTGGGTTTTGATAACGTTTGTGTGTGGGTGAACTGATACGAAGTTGGAAGAAGAAAACGTTTGTGTAGTGTATGTTTGTAGTGTGTAGTGTGTTTGTGTGTGGGTGGGCTGTGCGTTTTGATAAAGTTGTAGTGGTGACCCCAAATGAAGAGGTTGATGTTTGTTGTGAGGGGGGTTGTTGTGGTTAGTTGTGGAGGTTTGTTATGTTGAGGTGGCGCTGATGTGGCGGTGATGAAGAGGTAAACCTTCTTCACCACACCTGGTGCTCTTACTATATATATTTTGTTTTCATGAGTTTGTTTCCTTTTAGAAAAACTCAGAAATAAAAAAAGGGGCCCACCAATAATGTATAATAGAGGTGCAAATAGAAAAGAACCCTTACTAAACCCACAAATACAATGCTATTAGAGTAAGAGGTATGATGGCTTATCAACTCTTTTCCACTTAGGTCCTACATGTGCCACATCACTTCAACACACCCACTTAAAAATACCCCCCATTCACAACTAACCCAAACCTCTTCACTTGGGCCCCACCCACCCTCATTTTATTTCTTTTCTATATTTTTCAAACACAAATTCGAACATTTTAAACAACAAATTTAAAATTCATTAAAATAAAAACATTACAATATATTAAAAATTAAAACGATACGAAATACATAAATCATAAATCTTAATCTGAATACTCTCCGCATGCAGAATCATACGAGGGAGACCGATAATCGGCAAATTCTTCGATGTGAGCCAAACGTTCCTCGTCTAGCGGAGATTGCCCAACAAGTCTAGTCGACGAAGTTGATGCACCGCACCATCGCTTTTGTTCTCCGATAGCTCCAATTGATTTTGGTGTTGATGTTGTTCGATATCTGCTGAACACACCCCACAACTTGTCGCCAATCTCGCCGCCTTTGTGGGCTTCATCCATAAAAATTTGTCGATCACGACTTTTCGTTCGGGCGTAATGTCGCTGCAACTCGTGTAGTTTTCTCTCATATGTTGCTTCTCTGCCCTTGCCTGCTCAAACAGATTAATACGTTTATAATATCGTTTTTTCGAGCCTCATCGTCGTTTTCGCATTGATTTTTAACGTACATCTGCATATCTTCAACGAAATGCGGGAGACGGCAAGCAATAATAATCTTGTGTAAAGAGAAGTGTGAATTTTTGTGTTTGAAGTTGAATTGTGTTTGAAAGAGAAGTGTGAATGTGTTTGAAAGAGAAGTGTGAATTTTTGTGTAAATATGGGTATTATTTATAGAGTGGGTGGGGTAAATATTTAAATTTAAAAAAAAAAAAAAAAACATTAAAAGTTAACCATTGTGAGCCAAACGGATATATTTCAAAAAAGTGTTTTGTCGTTTTCATTTCGTGGGGGTGGCGAGGGAGAAAGTGGCGAGGTATGGTGGTGTGGTGGCGAAGGGTGGCGGACAAGGCGAGGCATCCACCTCGAACTGGCGAAGGGTGTTCGTTGCCACACTCCATGCTCTTATATTATGAGCTGACGTTTAATAGTTTTGATTAAATGATGCCACCTCATATCATAGCGTTATGGATGGCCTTAGACCTTACTATGCCTTTCTGGCTTCGATGGAAGCCCAACTCTTTATAAGGCACATACATGACACAACTAACGAGCTAATTTGGTCAAATAATCATTAATAAAGATTATATAGATTTACAAAGCGTTTTGCAAAGTAAACCTAACTCTTTTAAATATTCGTGTCCTATTCATCAAAGCTTGAAAAATAACCAAGATTATAAACTAGATGAAAGTTGCTTGTCACAATTTTTGTTTATTTGGACATTTTACCTCACTTGACTTAAACTACACCATCTCCATACATCGAAAGAGTGATTCATTGAAAAAGGGAACTTATGATCTGACATTGATTTGATTTCCAGTGCAATCATGTCGACATATCTTTGAACATGACGTGCGTACGGGAGTTATTGGTTAGTGCTAAATCGTCTTTCCGACACAATCCGTTTTCATTATCTAGTAGGGTTTTTTTTACACAAAACCTTGTCTGGTATCTAGGCAGTAAGCAACTTGGGAAACATGTTTTTCCTTTCTATCTTTTCATGTTGTTAAAGAAACTTGAACTTTTATTTTCCCAAACATTACTTTAATTCACAAGAGACCACGGATGTAAGAAACTTAGATGAACCATGTACATATACACATTGTCTTAAATTTTTGTTTCCTACGATGGAATTCTAATAATATAGTCTCGATCATTTGTCGTGGCATACGGTTAAAACCACCCTCTTGGAAATTGCTACTACTTACAAGAAGAGCAAATTTACATTGCAACGAAAGAACCCCACTTCTCAAGTATATTATGTACATTGTATCGATCATATGCGTAGATGGGCTAAATATGTTAAACCATATCTTTACATTGAAACTAAGGGTGAGCATTCCCGACTGATTACCGACGTCCGACTCTGACCGCCGGAAACCGATCCCCACCGATTCCGACCGACTGCTACTCGGGTCGGGACTCGGTTCGAGTTTTCGTGATCTCGAGACTCGGGTCGGGACATGACGGGTCGGGACGGGCCAAAAACCGAGAAAAGGCAAGCAAATGTGACCGGAACCGACAAACCGATTCCAACCGATTACTGGCCGACCGAAACGACTACTTTCGGATAGGTATTCGGTTTAGGATTTAGCTGTTATTCGGGATCATGATTAGTCAGGATGGCACGGGTCGGGTCGGGTCGGGATCAGGCCCGATGCTTAGCGCTAATTGAAACTGATTGCCTTTAACTTTATTAATAACCAATATGTATATATCACAATAAACCCTAATGTATCCTAAGCCCACAGATTGGGCTTAGGCCGACCCATCATTATATCAGTTAATACTCCCCCGCAGTCCGAGGGTGAAATCGCGAAAACTCGGACTAGAGATATCTAAACCAGTAAAGCTATAAATAGTTTTGTTGACGAAGACATCCACAGCAAGTGAAAGCAAAGCTGTTAAATTTTGGGGTATTAATCTGTGGCAAACATGTCATTCTATCAATTGCTAATGTCTTTCAAGTTATGATTCTTTGCAGGCTTATTACAGGGGTTAATCATGGTCAAAGCATAATTGATTTAAAGTTCCAAGATCTTCATTTCTGCTGAAGCCTTTCTCATTTCTGCTGATGAGTCATTTATAGCCGTTAGAGGGGTGTTAGTGTATCTTAATCTCCTATTTAATAAATCCCTTAATCTAGGGTTAGACACAACTGTGAGTGCAGTCATTGTCTCACATTCTTTTCTTTCTGATCATTTCATTGATCTTGTCTTCTCTTTGTATTTGTATGATTATTGTCTCATTGACATTAATCTAATCTTGTAAAACTTGGATACTATTGTTAATTAATCTAAGCCGACTATTGAGGCTTAGGTTTGAATAAAGGTTCTATTATTCATCTTGTGTCGCTGATACTTTCTTACATGGTATCAGAGCTTCAGGCTCATTATCACTATTGATTCACCATCCAAGGGTTTCTTCATAGAAACTTGGGGACATATCTTCAAAAACAAGTTGGTGGTTTGGGGTTATTGCTATTGGCATAATCACTGGTTATTTCTTATTGTGATTTGTTCTTTCCGCTGCATATTGCTCTGTAAGTCTAAGTCTAATCTCATCTTCAAACAAATAGTACTTAAGTCTTTGTGGGTGCAAACGGAAGACTAACATCTTGATCCGCCACCTCCGAGTGGTATGAATACCGCTCGGTTTACCCCAGTCCACAGGCTTGGTGCTTGTTGTTCCTTAATTACAAAGTCTTATTTATTTTCTATCTGCTCTTGTTATTATATTTGTCTGTGTCTTATCTGTTTTACTGTTTACATTATGGTTGTTGGTAATGATAATATTGGTGGTGGTGGTGGTTCTTCCACTGAGAAAAGCTTATCCTTTGGTGATGCTTTGTATTTACACCCCAATAACACCAATGGGACTCCCATTATTACTATCAAACTCACTGGAACTGAAAATTATAAAATATGGAATATGGCCATGACCTTTGCCTTAAGGAACCATAATAAGTTAGGGTTTATTGATGGTACCTGCATAAGAGATGATTCGAACCCTAGTCTTGCTAATCAATGGGATACCTGTAACTCTGTCATGGTTACTTGGATTCTTAACTCTCTCACCGAACTATTTCTTTGGTGCTATATATGCTAAAGTCGCTTATGAAATGTGGAATGATCTTAAAGATACCTATGATAAGGTTGATGGCTCAACTATTTTAATTTGCATAAAAATATAAACTCTCTTAGTCAAAATGGGTCCTCTCTTGTCGATTATTATAACAACCTTAACTCTTTATGGAAACAATTTGATTGTATGATTAGCTTGCCTCCTTGCACTTGTGAGGTCGCAAAACATTTTGAAAACACAATCGCCTAATTAAGTTAATGCACTTTCTTATGGGTCTTGATGACTCCTATGTTCCCATCGAAGCAATATTTTAACCGAGATCCTTTGCCTAATGTCAAAACCGCTTTCTCTGTTGTCTCGAGAAGAATCTCACGAAATGTTTCATCCGGGAATAGCTCGCTAAACCCAATGCTACGACTTTTGCAAGAACTTCGATGGTGGAAAATTTTTGATAACAAAAGGGATTTAACAACAACAATTTTAAAAGTTCGGTTTTAATGTCGGTAACACCAAACAACAGAGGACCAAACATGAATCTCAAATGTACTAACTGCAAAAACCCGGTCACACTGTTGATAGATGTTATGATCTCGTTGGTTATCCCGCCGGATATGTCAAAAGGAATTTTAATTCCAAACCCTTCAAAGAAGAACAATGTTTCACGACACTAATCTTTCCATCGATAATAGAGCTAGCAACTCTCATGTCTCTTTGTCTAATGAATGCTCTCCGTGCTTATGAGTCTCGCTTAATGACAACAATGTGTCGCTCGCTAATGCCAACGTGGCGGTAAAAATTTTCAAGAACCTTCTTTAATGGCGGTGTCAAGTTTAACATAAACTTTGACAAATTCTTTAACAACAACACTAAAACCTTATCCGAAACATAAGTCTTGGTTGGATTGTTGACTGTGCAAATCAAGACATGACCTGCTTCGCAAAAAATTAATTAATGTTTTTGACATCTCAAATCTTGGTCTAACTGCTGGTCATCCCAATGGTACTCGTGCCTTAATTACTAAAATTGGTGATTTAAAGGTCAATAATGACCTAACTCTTTTGATGTTCGTTGTTCCCGAGTACAATGTCGGTCTGCTTGTCTGCTCATAAGATTGCTAGAGACAATAAAATGTTTGTTGGCTTTAATGAATCTAATTGCTATATACATGATTTACATCAAAAAGGATTGTGGGATTGGTAAACAATGCAATGGGTTATATATGTTTGATATTGATTCCACATGTAAGATTGCTTCTAATAACCGCATTTGCTTGTCATGTTTCTAGAAATCTCGGCATCAAAGACTTGGTCATCCTCCGACCAAGTCCTACATATACTTAAAACCACACTTAATCTTGATGGTACCTCTGAATCTGACCATCTTTGTGATACTTGCAATAAAGCTAAACAAACCAGGGAACCATTTCCTTTAAGTGAACACAAATCAACTAAAATTGGTCAACTTGTTCATCTAGATGTATGGGGACCATATAAAGTCACTAGCAAAGATGGTTAAAAATATTTTTTGACCATTGTTGATGACTATTCTAGGGCAGTCTGGGTCTATATGCTTAAGGGAAAGGATGAGGTTTATGTTTCCATTGTTAACTTTACTCATATGCTATCAAATCAATTTGAACACAATGTTAAGATATTCAGAAGTGATAATGGGACAGAATTTGTCAATAACAAACTTCAACACTTCTTTCATGAAAAGGGAATTTTACATCAAACCTCTTGTGTTTACACACCTCAACAAAATGGTATTAGAAAGGAAACATAGGCATCTCCTTAATGTGGCTAGATCCCTTATGTTTGGGGAATTACCTCTATATCTTTGGCCCGAATGTGTTCTAACTGCGCTTATGTCATAAACATGTTACCTCTTCGTTGTCTAGCAAGTCTCCCTTCTTCCTTGTGTATGGGCATGATCCTTCACTCTCTCCTTAGAGTCTTTGGTCGCTTATGCTATGCCACCATTCTCAACATCTCGATAAATTTGGTAGTAGGTATGAAAAAAGTGTCTTTATTGGCTATTCCAATGAGAAAAAAGGTTATAAACTTTTGAGCTTAGAAACAAAAAATATCTTTTATTCCAGAGATGTCAAATTTTATGAAACTGTTTTTCCCTTCAAAATGAAAAATTCTTTGTCTAAACCTTTTGTTGAAACTTATGTGCCTAAAGATTTAAATCACAAAAATTTCTTTGACTCACAAACAAGTCCCAATGATGAAGGGAGAGTGACATCCTATGATGATGGCACAGTGGTAAGTCATCCTACTAGGATTGATGAACCGGCTGCAACATCTATAGATGATAATACACACCCTGAGGGCACCATATCACATGAATCACATCATGCCGATGCATCTTACGATTCTGGCGATACATCACCCGACTCTGTTGAACAAGAAAGAGGCTTGCCACCACTATCGCTAGAAGGTTAACCGAGTTTCTAAGTTGCCCAGTAATCTTAATGACTTTATTGTAGAATGTTGGGTTTTAGGTTCCTTGGATAACGAATTACTCTAAGTCTGGAACCACGGACAAGCTTGATGTAACCACGGATGAAGAGTGTAACCACGGATGAAGATAACCGCATGCTAGTAGTATTATGTAACCACCGATAGTATATAGTAAGCCTCGCTAGTCTTGTATAGTCGGTTAGTTTATTGTATTAGATAAATATGGAAAAGATTCTTATCTTGTAGGTTACGTATTGTATATTGTATAGGACTCCTTAGCCTATAAAAGGAGGTCCTAGGTTAGGTTAGATATACGGATGTTTTATATCTAAGGTCGATACACTTCAAGGTTGCAAAACCCTAATCTTGTAAGAGTATTCGATTAATAAATAATATTGAGGTGTTGAATGTTAATTGTTCTTCTTTTAAGATCAAATATTAAATTCGCGTAATACTTGATAAGCTTTTGTTACAAGTCGGTTTCTATATTAGATCGTTTGCTCAACCGAGATCAACAAGTGGTATCGAGCTTGTGATCTAGAAAGCGTAACCAAGAAGAAGTCTCGTTAATCTGTACTCAAGTAAGTTAAGATGTCGAAGAAACTCACATGGTGATCGCTTCAAAGTGCCCATGCTCAAACATGGTGAGTATCAAATCACGGAGGATGCGAATGAGGCAATACATTCGTATGATTGATTATGCTCTATGGGATGTTGTTGAAAAGGAGACACTCTTCCTTTGAAGGGTGTGGATGGTAAGGAGGTTGCTATTATTAGTGAACCTGATAAAGCTAAGAGGAAGATGGAGATCAAAGCTCACAGTATTCTCTCAATGGGAATACCTAATGAGTTCGCATTGGACTTTGATCAGTATGAATCGGCTAAAGAATTATTGGATGCTCTTGAATTACGGTTTGCTGGTAATGAAGGCATAAAGAAGACAACAGATGAGCCTGCTACTTCTTCAGCTTTGGTTGCTCAGGATGGACTTGGTGATTATGATTGGGTGATCAGTTGAAGAAGGTCCAAATGCGACTTTTCTTGCTAGTGAAGCTTCAAAAGAGCATAACTTTGCTCTAATGGCCTATGCTTCATCTTCCGGTTCGATTCGAGGTATCTAATGATTCTAAAACATCTACTTGTTCTTTTAAATCATGTTCGATAACTTAGAGTCTCAAAAGGCTATCAACGAGAGTATGAGAAAAGAAGTAGAGATTGACTCTAGATAACTTAGGATATAGAGTTGGTTTAGAGGTGTGGAAGAGAAGCTAAAATTCGCATTAAATGTGAGTTTGAGTATGTAGAAAAGATCAATATTCTAGGTGGTGAAATTGATCTTAAGAAGAGAGAGATTAAAATGCTTAAAGATAAACTAGCAGAGGCGTAAAGTGTAAAATACAGCCCTAGATGAAAAAGAAAAACATGTTGTTAGGGTTGCTAAAACACAATATGCTTGATCTAGTAAGGAAACCAATAGGTCAAAAACTGCTCAAAGATGGTACTTGGTTTAGGATACAATGATATGCCACCACCTCCTACCCAAACCCAAACCCAATTACTTTCCTAGTTTAACTCAAATACTACAACTATATATACCATACATAATCATGAGTTTGGAACCATAGTTTTATTTGCTCTCTTTTCTTTTTCTCCCTATTCGCCGAGACTACAAACACCCTTGGTGTTGAATTTTGCTCAATCAAGTTAAGGTATAACGCTTATTTGTCTTCCTTTAACGCTCTTAGTGTCTATGTCAAGTTATATTTTGTTTCGTCGCGTTTGTTTTGTTTCTTTTGTGGTCGAGAGGTGAATCAAACCAAGACAAACCCTAACTAATTTAACCTTGTAACTATTAAGAGACATGTAACGTAAGATGTAATATTGAATCGGGTTATGTTTGTGTCGTTTTAATTAGGACCGAACCATGTTTAATTATGGAATAAGGTTTATAACTTAATAACTTGAATAAGTGAAGTAAGAAGATGAGTAAATACTATTGTAAAACTTAATATTCGAAAACCCTAGATTGAACCGAAACATATAAATAGTTTTGAAGATGCATTAATTAAAGTAAAGGTTATGTTAACCTAAACCCTAGTTTGATATGCTAATTGAATAAGTTATGCTAAACCCTAATAGTGTAAATGCGTGATTAATATGAGTAATAAGTAACTTATATGTCACATAAAATCATAAACGTGTATGGTGAAACCTAAAAGGAAAGATTGTTTTGTGACATGTTAGGTTAAATGTGAGTCATTAAAAGACGTAACATGTAAGTTAATGCATATTAAGGAGATATTAAAGAATGAGAAACCCTAAACTTTAATAAAAGACATATGAAACCCTAATTTATGATATTAATATTAAATCATTTAAGTCTCATTTAATTATAGAAACCCTAAAATATTAAAAGATCATTTTGAAGATTATGGAATCATTAATAATATATACAACATTAATGTATATAGGTTCTGTGAAGAAGGAATAATTCTTTGCTTTCCCTGTTTCGACTTTTGATCTTTTGCTTTCGAATAAGGTACGGATATTCTGTCTTACTTAAGACGCTTACGTTATCGTACAAACATTCTGACCTTTTCAGTAAAGGTTTCATATAATGTTTTCTTTTCGCTTTCATATTAGGATTTCCTAAGCCTTTGCTATGAACCCTAATGTGTCTATTTGAGCTGCTGCTTATCTGAACTTTGATTTCTGAATTATAAAACATTTGATTTTGAACTATATGATATGAAGACTTTGATTTTGAAAACATGATTAAACGTTTGATAAAATATGATCTATGTCAGTTATGACATTCTTATTTGACCTCAGATAGTTTGACACCCGAGCCAATTATTAACTAGTCATGGGGGTTCCATGTCCGTGTCAGAAAATGCACTTCGACATGACTCTAGGGCGAGAGTGAAGTTCGCCCGTCCTTATCATTATCCGTTATGAGCTCGGTTTGAATTATATTATTAAAGTATGTCGTGGGGCGTATGGGTGCATCCTAGATCATTATATGCTATATATGTTTATGCTATTTGTTATCGATGATTGATCTTTGCATGCATGCGTCCTTCATAACTCGTAGGTCTCCCACAAAAATGTTGCCTTATGTGATTATGATATGTTTCGATATGGCATATGTGTGCGGCTCGAGGTAGTTAGCTATAAAACTTATTCTTATATTCTCAACTATCTTTGAAATGAATATGATTTCACCATCTTTCTTTCACTTTATTTGGTATTCGTTATCGTTTCAGATTCGCTTTTGCTTGTATATCCTGCTCCTTTGGGCTTTTGAAGCTCGGCCTTTTCTTTTCTTCCATGGCGGTATCTAAGCATTGAGCCGGGTATTGCTTTGGGATGAGTCTTTGGTGGACTTACCTTAGAGATTTTAGCTTTGATCTTATGATGCCATTTAGACTTTATGTTTTAGACATTTCATTTGGAGTTTATTTTCACTGGGACCTATGTATTGAAGTCATTTTGACTTGGATTATTTCCATTTTATGATGAGATTTCTTTTGGTTTATATGTTTGCTTTGATATGACACCATTACTTGTGATTCCTTTACCTTGTGGGTCGGGCGCTATAACCTCCTTTGATGAAACATGCACCACCTACTAAAGAACGTCATTTAGTAGTGAATTCGGTTTTAACAAACCTATTGAAGAGATTGAAACACCTAAGATAAGTTCGATAAGTTATCGATGCTCCCATAATTGAAGATTGGGAATCGATTCGAGGATGATAGAACCGAATCAACTAAATCAAATGATAGAGACAGCTTAAGAAAGTTGATTCTAAGCAAGTCAACCTTGTACCTAGATTTGGAGCTAAAGTTACCAAGAAAGTTGTAGAATACAGGAAATTCTAGAAATGATGAAACAATATAAACCTAGGGGTAATCAAAGAAGCTTAAATGGTTTAATTTCTAATGATTAGGTGATGAGTTTCAATGTGTTAAAAAGGCTTGTTTTGTGTGTGGTAGTTTTGAAAACTTACGAGAAATTGTCACAAAACAAACCACAATTTTGGAATCATTGGAGGAGGTAAATCATCAAAACTTTTCAAGAAAACAAACCATCATCCTAATAAAGAATATGATTCCAAGAGCGGTCTTGATGAGGAATGGGAATACAAAATCTATTGTCATTTGCTTCACCTAAATGGGTTCCAACCATCGCTAAGCAAAATGTAAACACGGCTAGCAATGTCAAACCATCATAAGCAAAATATCACCACCGATTCAAAAGAAGTTTTAAAAATTCCAAAGGTGATAAGCGATACGATGGTTGGAAATCATTTTATCTTTGTTAAGGCCTCAACAAGTTGGCAATGGAAGCCTAAGACCAAGGTTTTACCACATGTCAACTGTGCATCAATGGACCTAAAGAAATTTGAATATTTTGATGCAGGCGGACCCAAGTCAAGATCGGCTTGGGTCCACAAGAGGAACTAACTTGTGTAATTTTATGTGCGGGGCAATCTTCAAACCGAGCTAAAAGATAAAGGAGTTTTGATAGTGGTTGCTTGGGCACATGACTTGGGATGGAAGCAATTTGGAAGATTTTGAAGCTTATGATGGAGGATATGTGGCATTTGGCAATGATCCAAAGGAGGAAAGATACTTGGCAGAGGCACAATCGTAACATGGAATCTAGACTTTGAAAAAGTCTATTTGGTACAGTGGACTTAAGTACAATTTATTCGATGTTTCTCAAATGTGATAAGAAAACGGGTACTTTTGGAGAAACCGAGTGTGGTGTTATCTCATGAGTTTAAGATGCTGATGAGAATTTTATACAACTTAGGGTACCTAGGAAGGAAAATATATATTGTTTTGATCTTAAAATGTTCTTCCTAATAGGTCCTTATGTTTGTTTGCTAAAGCATCATTGATGAGTCTAAACTGTGGCATAGAAGGCTAGGTCATCTTAATTACAAAACAATCAATAAAATGGTAAAGGAAACTTAGTGAGAGGTTACCTTCAAAGGTTTTGAGTGTAAGGAATCGTGTGTGGCCCGTAAAAAGGAAAACAACATAGAGCTTCTTGTAAGACCAAAATCGTAAACACCATAACACAACCATTGTTTATGCTTTATATGGACTTATTTGGACCAACCTTTGTTAGAAGCTTGAATCATAAGCGATATTGCCTAGTTATCACCGATGATTATAGTAGATTTTCTTGGGTATACTTTTGGCTACTAAGAGTGAGACTAGTGAGATTCTTAAGAGTTTCATTACTAAGATAGAAAATCTAGTAAATCATAAGGTCAAAGTAATCGATGTGATAATGGGCCGAGTTTAAGAATGATGTGATGAATAAGTTCTGTGTAGCTAAAGGTATTGAAAGACAGTTTAGTGTTGCTAGAACACCACAACAGTAATGGTGTAGGTGAAGGAAAAATAGAACACTAATTGAGGTCGCTAGGACAATGTTGTCGAGTCTAAGTTACCAACTACCTTTTGAAATTTGAAGTCGTAGAATTGCATGTTATGTGCAAAATGCAGTAAGGTAGTGAATCCTCATAACAAGACCCCTATGAGTCGTTACATGATAGGAAGCCAATGATTGCTTTCCTAAAACCTTTTGGGTGTCTGTTACCATTTTGAATACCATAGACTACCTAGGCAAGTTTCAAGAAAAGCAGATGATGGATACTTTTTAGGCTATTCCACAAATAGCAAAGCCTTTAGAGTATACAATAGAGGACTAGACTTGTTGAAAAGAATCTACATGTTCAATTCGTTGAAAAGACTCCTAGTGTTGAGACCAAAGGACCGGGATCGGGTCGTTTAACATTGATATGCTAACCAAATCTATGAATTATGAGCCTATCATTGCGTGAACTTCCACTAATGCCGATGCGTATACACAAAGATTCTCAAGTAGATTCATCTTCCAAGGAAGTCGATTCTCCAAAGGAGTTCTATTTGGTTGAAAAGTGGAAAGTCGGTTCTTCCTTCCATCATACACAAGCAAGGTCCCTCCGTGATGATGTAATCAATTGGAGGCAATGTTAATCATCATCAAGATAAGGATGAGTTGTTACAAGATAACTCGATGGTCGGTAGAAGAAATTGAAAAGAAGAAAAGCGATCTGCAAGCAATCGCTAAGCTTCTTGAAAGTCCGATAGGCCATTTATGTGCCGACAAGCCATCTTCTACCACCGATAGTTCAAGTGAAATTCGGCTACAAGTAATCGAGATAGTACTTTCTTTGGACCTAATCCAAAGCCACTATTTGGTGATGAGGAGTATCCACATGATCCCGATATGCCCGAATTAATAGAGATTGATACTCCTATCGATGATGAAGACATGGATGAATTCTTCAATGCTAATTTGACTAATTTGGAAACCGTAATTAATGAAAGTCCAATTACTACTACCGAAATTCACAAGATTCATCCCAAGGAATGATTCTTGAAATTTGAATACTCCAGCTCAAACAAGAAGGTGGTAAAGAACATGTAACCCTTTCACGAACATGGGTTCTTTGCAAGATCACTTCACAAAAGAAACAGTCATAAAGATCTGCAAAATTGCTTGTTTGCTTGTTTTCTGTCTCAAAAGGAGCCCAAGAGAATAGAAGAAGCTTTAACAGAAGAAGGATGGGTAGAATCAATGCAAGAAGAGCTTCTTCAGTTCAAACTACAAGAGGTTTGGACATTGGTTGATCTTCCAAATGGGAAGAGGGCTATTGGGACTAAATGGGTGTTCAGAAACAAGAGGGATGAAAGAGGAATTGTAGTGAGGAACAAGTCAAGATTGGTTGCTCAAGGATACACACAAACTAAGGTTTGGACTATGATGAAGTATTTGCACCGATTGCAGGATAGAGGCTATTAGATTGTTTTTGGCTTATGCTTCATTCAAAAATTTTGTTGTGTATCGATGGATGTTAAAAGTGCATTTTATATGGCACTATTGATGAGGAGGTTTATGTTTGTCAACCTCACGGTTTTGAAGATCCCGATCATCCCGACAAGGTTTACAGGTGAGGAAGGCTATGTATGGACCGCATCAGCTCCTAGGGCATGGTATGAATGCCTATCTACTTATTTGATGGACAATGGGTTTAAAAGAGGACTGATTGATAAAACTTTGTTCATTAGAAAGCACAAAGATGATATTTCTTGGTTCGGGTTTATGTAGATGACATCATCTTTGGGTCTACTAACAAGGAGCTATCAGAGATTTTGAGAAACTTATGCATGATAAGTTTCGGATGAGTTCTATGGGAGAACTCACTTTCTTTTGGGGCTCTGTTCAACAAAGGACCTGATGGTATTTTTATTAGTCAAGACAAGTATGTAGCAGATGTGTTGAAGAAATTTGGGTTTCAAGATGTAAAAGTGCAAGTACACCTATGGAGACTCGTAAACCTATGCTACCGGATGATGGAAGTCCCAAAGTTGATTTGAAGTTATACAGATCCATGATTGGATCTTTGATGTATCTTCTTGCATCTAGGCGGACATTATGTTCTCGGTATGTGTGTGCAAGATTTCAAGTAACCCCAATACCTCACACATGAATGTCAAGTTAAGAGGATCTTTAGATATTTGAAAGGTCATCCTAAATTGGGCCTTTGGTACTCTAAGGATTCTCCTTTGATTTGGTGGCCTATACCGATAGTGACTATCTTGGAGCTAGTCCGGATAGAAGTCTACCACCGGAGGATGTCGGTTCTTGGGAAGCGATTAATTTCTTAGCGGTAAAAAGCAAACTATTGTGGCTAATTCTACAACCGAGGTGAATATGTGGCGCTTTGCTAGTTCTTTGTGGTCAAGTTCTTTGGATTCGAATCAATTCTTTGGATTTTGGGTACAATTTTATGCATACTAAGATTTACATTGATAATAACGAGACAATTTGCATTATCAAAATCTGTTTTACATTCTAGAACTAAACATATTGAGATAAGACATCACTTTATTAGAGATTGTAATGAGAAAAGGTTGATTCAAATGGTAAAAATCCATACTGATTTCAATGTTGCTGATCTTCTCACCAAAGCTTTTGATGTGGGTAGGTTTCAGTATCTTGTTGTTAGTATTGGAATGATAAATCTCTAAAACTCTCAAATTGTTTTGTATAAATTTGTAAAAGTATTGAACTATTATTATGTAATCTTAGTATTGCTATTTCTTCTTATATCCATTGATAGTGTTGCTTCTAACCACTGATAGAGTTGATCTATCCACTGCTAGTTGTTCTGTGTTTCCACTAACTATTGTGCAGATAAAAGACAAGTCATTATAGAGATTCAAGAATCGAAGTTACATTGTTCATTCAACAACACGGTTCTGACTTACTTACAATGAAGCTTCAAGTGCTAAATAAATACTACATCTATACATGATTTCTACTACTACTATCCTTGCTTATATCGTTTGAATCTTGGATATGCATTTATCATATGCAAACGAAGCGACTAAGGATCAAAATGGAAAGGATGGATTGATGCACACGAAGAAGTCAAGTCGATTGTGGCGAGATAGATGGATGATATGATATTCTTCTTGTGCTCCATCTTCTTACCACCATTCAAAGAACTTACTCCATCTTCCTTTTCCCTTCCTCGTTACGATGTGTGATGAAGCACCATGACTTGGTGCACTAAGACCAAGAACCACCTCTCCGTCATTAGGGAGTGGTGGGTTTCTTCTCGTGGTCTTGGTTGGGGTTAGATGATGAAGGTTTGGGTTTGAAGTCCTCTTCTTAGAAGAGTCATCGAGTCTTCGAGGCATCACTTGATTTACCACACTATCATCTACGAGATGATGGGAGAAATGGAGATTTTCTTGGTCTTGGTTCTAGTGGAGGATGAGGGTCGACCATGGGTTTCCATCTTCACTTGATGATGAAGATGATGAAGAGGATGAGGAGGAGGTTAGATCAACCACTTCTGGTTTGTTCCAACTAGGGTTCCACATTTTGATTGATTGGGGATTTTGGAGCAATTAGGGTTTTTACCTCTTGATTGGTTTGGGCGTTATATGATATTTGGGTTATTTTTATAAGAGAAGTTTAGGGTTATTGAAGTAACTCTGGGGCAGGTTAAATGTGGTTGGAGAGTTAATGAGGTTCTTGGATTTTGGACTGAGATAAGTTCTAGAAGTTGACTATTTTGACTTACCTGTTTTAACCACGGATAGGTCTTTTGTAACCACTTCTGGCTATTTCTAACCACTGACAACCATAATCTTTGTCTCTGTGTTTGTTTTGTGTTTGTCTTGCAGGAAAGAAGGATTTGTGTACATAAGGAGCTAGTGTTTGCTGCTTGTGTTTGTGTAAAAAAAAATAATAATAAAAAAAAAAAAAAAATGATAGAGATAGTTTTTGTGTAATCCTTCATATCTTGTGAGATCACTTTACATTTGCCAAACTTTGCTTGCTCTAATTTGGACCATTTGGGAGGAGACATCATCTGTATCCACTGATGGTTTGTTACAACTGCGGATAGTTGTTGTGAAACAGCGGATAGTGTAATTCTCTGTTTTGGATACTACAGGGGTGGTTTTGACACTTTGGCAAATGTTTATATCTCTCTTCAAAATCACGGATAGATCAATTTATTTGATCTTCTAATCACTTCCCATTGGCAATACACTTAAACCCTAATCCCTTTTGTTGATTTCTTCACAAAACCCACTTCATTTACATCATTAATCACAATGGCTGAGACGTATTCCACTTCCCATAACCTTGTTGCTATACTTACTAAGGATGCTCGATCTGAAGGGTTTCATCAAATGATTGATTTCCTTGTTCACAGTCCCATTCACTATGCTTTAACGGTTGAACCTACCATTCTTAAGGCTTACATACATCAGTTTTGGAAGAATGCTAAACTTGAAGCTGTTGATGGCATGGAGGTTTTTAGTACTAAGGTGGATGAGAATGCTATTTCTGTTTCTGAGGAGATCATTAGAGAAGTTTTAAGGCTTGATGATGCTGATGGTATTGATAATCTTTCAGATGTTGAGATTGTTGCTGGTTTAGCGAGATTAGGATATACATCTGAGGTGAAAAGGTACAATTTTTAAGAGTATGTTTTCCCAACAATGGAAGTTTTTGATTCATACTTTGTTGATGTGTATGAGTAACAAGACCACGAGATTTAATGACTTTCCTTCAAAATTGCTCCGCTATTATTTGTTTGTCCGATGGAAGGAAATTTAATCGGTCTCGGATGATTTATGAGGGTTAGTTCGAACATTAGGAAGAAGGGTAAATACTATTTGTATCCTAGGTTTGTTCAACTGCTTGTGGAACATCAAATAAAGGAACCTATTGAACATGCTAGAGAGTATGAAGTACATCATATGCTTCCTAGAGTTTTTGCTCATATGAGGAATCAGCCACAGAATGTTGTCATTAGAGATGTTCCTTTATTTCCTCACATGCTTACTTTTCCTACTAATTCTGAGTTTAATGAAGGTCTTGCATCATGGACTAGGCGAACACAGGGCACTAAGCTTCCTCAGGCTAGTGTTAGTGGTATGGTTAATGAGGTTGTCACATGGAGTGGAGGTGACATGATTGGAAGGGCTTCCACCATCGATTCATGCTTTGATCTTTCGTCGCTAGTGGAAACATCAATAAGACCTAACCTTTGGCAACTCCTAATGTGGAAAGTTCTTTGGAGCTTAACACGGTGGAGGTATCCCTAGCCAACCGGCCGCTACGGTACATAGATGATCGTGGCTCGATGCGGTGCTATGTCTTCTAAATCCAAGGATTCACTTCTCGGAGCGCTTAACACAACTCAAGTGATGAGGATAGATTGAACCCGACATTGAATTGACGGTTAATGATTTTGTACATAATGACTTTTCCAATGAACCACCTCTCGGACCAGTTCACACAGGTCGAAGTGGGGAGGATATTCTTGAAAGATTAAATGAATTGACGGTTATGTGTGCTAAACTGGAAGGTACAATTTCAGGTCTACATGAGTTATATGTGCTTCAGGATAAGGATATTCGGAGGTTGAAGCATAGGGTATTGGTTTTGGAGAAAGTGAAAAGACCTGGAGTTGCTGTTTTGAAAGCTATGCGACGAAAGAAAAAGAAGGTGAACTCCTCTACTGATCTGAATGTGAAAGATGTATCCAAACAGGGGAGGAGTGATGGTATGAATTCAGGGGAGGCTGTGGATGTATCTATTGGTGTAACTATGGAGGAGGATGTTGATAGTGGAGATCAAGGTTTTTGGTTTCGATAAAGATGGGAATGCGGTTGTTCTTGAAGAATTGAAGAATGTTGATGTAGTGCGAACACAACAACCGATAGTATACACGAAACCATGGTTAGTACTTTTGTAACCACCGATGTTGTTTCGCACTTGGCTATTGTTCCTACTAATGTCATACCCATCGCTATCACAACTACTTCTATCGTTGTTACAACTCTTTCTATATTACCATCTAAGCCTAAAGAAGTAGAAAAGAGGTCATGAGTACATTGATTAATCTGAGCAAAACATCATCTATACCTACATCTATCATTGCACTGCTTTATCTGCTCACCATCGCTACTAAACCAAGAGGTAAAAGTTTGGTTATTGGTGAACCTTTGAAGAAGAAAGTGGTTAAATCTAATGTTGAAAAGGTAAAGAGGTAGTCTTGAAGTTTAAAAATAAAGCGAACAAGAAGCTTATGATGCAGAGTATGCTAAAAGTCTTGAAGCTGAGGATAAAGCAGTTTTGGTGAAGAGAAAGCAAGATGAAGAGGAAGCTAGTCAGAAATTATTAGCTACATGGTATGAATCCCAAAACTATCTTGAAGCTTCTGAATTAATAAATGATGAGTATATAGTACAAGAATGGGCTTTGTTTGATGATGAAGAAAAAGCTAGACTTTTGGGTACATTGGCAAAGAAGGTTAGTAAAGAAAAGAAGCAAATTGTAAGAAAGAAACCTCCTACTATTGCTCAGTTGAGGAATGTATTGATGAAGATTATCAAGAATTCAGGCATATATGTTTCTGATAATCTTAGTAGGTGTTCATTTAACAGAATCTTGGAAATCTATGAGAGATGTATGAAAATAAATCATGATGATTTCTGTCCAATGAATTCTCAAAAGGAGAAAGAGTGGATTAAAGAACATGATAAATGGATGCAAAGTAAACGAAAAAGAACATCTGAGGTTCAGGGGACATCTGATTCTAAGAGATTGAAAGTTGTTGAAGATGTAAATCAAATCATTTCTTATGAGTTTAAGCTTTTAGATGGAAGTGAAGGAGTTTGGAAAATTCAAAGACTCAATAATGAAGTTTCTGAGTATAATAAATTTTCACAAATGCTTCAATATTTTGATAGAGATGATTTGATGAATCTTTGGATACTTTACAAGAATAAATTTGGTGAAGTACATCCAAATGATTATCATGAGAGACTGATGTATCATAATTTGAAGATTCTATTTGAGCCTACTCATGATGAACCTGAATGGGAAGGACTCTACAATGGTCGAGTTACTAGATGGTTTTATATCAAACCCAGTGGAGTTCATGTTTTAACTGCTTCGGAAAGGTTATTCATATGCTTGTAGAAGGTGATTATCCAAAATTGAATAAGCATCCAGGAATAATTGCTCAGATGTTGAAGCCTGGTTGTATCAAGATATTATTATCCTATGATGGTCAAGCTTATGATTTGTTGAAGAAGTATGAGAAAATACTTAAAGCTAGTAAGTGTTTGGCTACATCCTCCAATTCAGATGTTTTGAGCTTAAAGGAAACTTGAGAATTCTGTAAGAATTTATCAAGTTTAGGGGAGGATTGTTGGGTTTTAGGTTCCTTGGATAACGAATTACTCTAAGAACTGGAACCACGGACAAGCTTGATGTAACCACGGACTGAAGAGTGTAACCACGGATGAAGATAACCGCGGCTAGTAGTATTATGTAACCACTGATAGTATATAGTAAGCACTGCTAGTCTTGTATAGTCGGTTAGTTTATTGTATTAGATAAATATGGAAAAGATTCTTATCTTGTAGGTTACGTATTGTATATTGTATAGGACTCCTTAGCCTATAAAAGGAGGTCCTAGGTTAGGTTAGATATACGGATGTTTTATATCTAAGGTCGATACACTTCAAGGTTGCAAAACCCTAATACTGTAAGAGTATTCGTATTAATAAATAATATTGAGGTGTTGAATGTTAATTGTTCTTCTTCTTAAGATCAAATATTAAATTCCGCGTAATACTTGATAAGCTTTTGTTACAAGTCAGTTTCTATATTAGATCGTTTGCTCAACTGGGATCAACATAGAAGGAAAAGTCAAATATGGTGTTGAAAAGGTTGTTAATTACTCTAATCTTAACAAAGAAAATTACTGCTTTGCTTCTAGTCTTAATAAAAGTATTGAACCTACCTGCTATGA
Organism: Chrysanthemum lavandulifolium; assembly: GCA_022545495.1. NCBI lineage: Eukaryota > Viridiplantae > Streptophyta > Magnoliopsida > Asterales > Asteraceae > Chrysanthemum > Chrysanthemum lavandulifolium. The sequence goes on along the minus strand of CM040239.1, from coordinate 102,473,648 downwards.
AGAAGCTATCCTTGATAGTAATTGGGTTGATGCTATGAACTCTGAAATTGAGGCCTTAAATGAAAACCATGCTTGGGATATAACTGATCTACCTCCTAATAGAACTCCTATTGGTTAAAAATGGATCTTTAAAATCAAATATAAAGCCAATGGTGAAGTTGATAGATACAAGGCTAGATTAGTTGTTAAAGGCTATAACCAAAGGGAAGGAATAGACTATGATGAAACTTTTTCTCTGTTGTGAAAATGTCTCTTGTCGATGTCTTATTGCCTTAGTTGTAAAAACAAATGGCCTCTTTTCAACTTGATGTTAATAATGCTTTCTTGTATGGAGATCTTGATGAGAATATCTATATGACCATCCCAAGGGGTTCCGTAATGAGAACAATAAGAATAAAGTTTGTAAACTTGTCAAGTCTCTATATGGCCTAAAACAAGCTCCCGTGAAATGGAATAAAAACTCGTTAGTGTTTTAAAGGAAAATAACTTTGTTCAATCATCAATGATCATTCTTTGTTTACCAAAACAGAATAACAAGTTTATTGCTCGCTTGTTTATGTGGATGATATTGTCCTTCGGAAATTGTATTGATGAGATAAACCTATTCAAAGAGTTTCTAAAATCAAAATTTCATATCAAAGACTTGGGAAACTTAAAATATTTTCTTGGCATTGAGGTTTTAAAAGCTGGAATGACATATGTCTCACCCAAAGAAAATCTTGTCTGAACTCCTCAAAGAATTTGGTCTTCTTGGGTGCAAACCTGTGTCCACTCCTATGGAACCCAACTTTGTCCTTCCATACATTCCCACTTTGATGATCCTTACTTGTCAACATCATTTGGTTATCGGGTTACTTGGGAAACTTATCTATCTCACCCATACAAGACTTGACATCTCATACTCGGTTCATTGTGCAGGCAATATATGCATTCTCCTTTGAAATCTCATCTAGAATGTGCCCTCAATGTTCGAGATATCTAAAAGGAGCTCCGTGAAAGGTCTAAGGTACAATTTCAAAGAACTCGAAAATCATCTTAAAGGATATAGTGATGCAGATTGGGCCAAATGCAAGAAAACCGTAAAATCATTACAGTTATTGTGTTTTCTTTAATGATTGTTTGAACTCATGGAAAAGTAAAAACAAAACACTCTTTCAAAATCTTCCACGAGGCGAGTATAGATCTATGTCTCTGCTTGCTTGAAATCATTTGGATTCAAAAATCTTAAAAGATCTAAAAGTTGATATCAATCTTCCCGTTAATCTTTTTGTGATAACAAATCGCTTTACAACTTCTTTGTCAATCTGCTTTCCATGAAAGATCAAAACACTTTGAAATTGATGTTCACTTCATCGGGAAAAAATTGCAAGAGGTGTTATAAGTGCCAAAAAATTGGCTCTTCAACCAAACTATGCAGACATTCTTACTAAAACCTCCTGCTTATCGAGATAAATTCTTGTGTGAAAAATTGATATTGTTTGATATGTTTGCCCATCTGATTAAGGGGGAATGTTAAATTTTGGGGTATTAATATGTGGCAAACATGTCATTCTATCAATTGCTAATGTCTTTCAAGTTATGATTCTTTGCAGGCTTATTACAGGGGTTAATCATGGTCAAAGCATAATTGATTTAAAGTTCAAAGATCTTCATTTCTGCTGAAGCCTTTCTCATTTCTGCTGATGAGTCATTTATAGCCGTTAGAGGGGTCTTAGTGTATCTTAATCTCCTATTTAATAAATCCATTAATCTAGGGTTAGACACAACTATGAGTGCAGTCATTGTCTCACATTCTTTTCTTTCTGATCATTTCATTGATCTTGTCTTCTCTTTGTATTTGTATGATTATTGTCTCATTGACATTAATCTAATCTTGTAACACTTGGATACTATTGTTAATTAATCTAAGCTGACTATTGAGGCTTAGGTTTGAATAAATGTTCTATTATTCATCTTGTGTTCTCGATACTTTCTTACAAAAGCAAACAAAGAAAGTGATACTTGTCGAAGAACATAAACTATTATATCAAATCTCAAAATAATAAATCTCAAACAGTTGGATTACTTTATCAAATACACATTATATTATTATTATAATAAGGATTTATGCATGAAGGTTGTTATATTTGATGTGAACAAATGGGGACAGATTAAAGAGTTAGTTTTTGAGGTGCTGTTTTTTATGAGAGATTGGGGTGGAATTTAGGGTTTAGGTATTGGAGGATGGCATGGATCATATTTTAGTTAGGGTTTAGAGGACCGGTAAACCCTCTGATACCATGTTAAACTATATGTTTACAGGATTGGTAAACCGCTTATCCCATGTTAAACCATATGTTTACATTGAAACTGATTGTCTTTAACTTTATTAATAACCAATATGTATAGATCACAATAAACCCTAATGTACCCTAAGTCACAGATCGGGCTTAGGCCGACTCATCGGTTAATAAAATGTTATCTGGAGATTCTCTCGAAAGTCAACGATTTGGCTGTAATAGATGTGACCGGTATCGTTTGATACTTGTTTTTTTGTTTATAACGGGAGATGTGACCGGTGTTATTTGACATTCTTTTTTTTTTTTTGGTTTACAACCGGAAAACACGTATGAGTACTTCGAGTAATAAATTTCAATAGCTTTTACCTAGACTTTCAATTGAATTTAGATGTTTTGATCTCGAAAAATATGATGCTTTAATAGCCTATGGTTTATGTTACGCTTCATGAGTTACAACATTAGTCTTGATTAGTTTTTCCTTTTGCTCAACTTATGCAATCTATTTTAGCGAAATTCTTAAAGCGAAGTTCTTTATATTTATCGAGACCGACCGAAAAGTTATGATCTTAATGATACACAAGGTAAGTGAAAGGTCTCCTGACGCTTGCTATATTATTAGAAAGCCATAACTAGCATATGTGTAGTTAGGTTTGTGGTTCCAGAAAAGTTGCACTTGCTAGTACTGCTTACTTAGATCAGTGTTAGATTTGAAATGGTCTTGAACTACTATTGCAACATAACGTCACTAAGTGCTCTGCTGTGGTTATAATGTGTTTCCTCGAGTAGTCGAATTTTTCCATACGAAAAGGTCAAAGAGCAGACTATGTATATATTTCTTTAAACAAATACTTGCTTTGTACAACTGAATACCAAAATATTCGAGACATTTGATGGACTTTATTACTTTGTTAATGTGAATTTCAGTCACTGATAGGTTCCAACCGTTCAGGCAACTTGTAATGACTTAATAGGTTTTTGGTGGTTTCACTTATATTAAGATGACACTTAATGGAGATATTAAGATTATTGGGTTAATCCCAATCCAATCAAAAGTCAACCCGAAAGTCAACAAAAGCAAAAGTCAAACGCAGCAACATAACTGCCAAATAGCAGTTACAAAAAACAGTTACACATCAAAGGGTCACACTTGTTGATTCTAATGAACCAACACACCCTTTCATTGTGCCTTTTCATTTTGTATATATAGTTTAGAATCTGTAAAAAAAACAATGATGACTGATATATAGAAAACCTTTTCAGATTCAATTGTTTCTTGTATTTTTAGTATATTTTGATTATAGATCCAGACAAACGAGTCAACAATTGGTATTAGAGCCACAAATCATCATATACCAAGGTTTTTCATACCCTGTTCTTGAATAAAAAAACACCACTGAAAAAGATTCGAAAATTTTTTTCTTGCAAAACAGTCGAACCACACTAATCAAAGATTCATCATATTGTGATTTTATCAGGGAACCCACACCTTTCGTCCCCAAGGCACCAATCACATAAGTGATTAAAGTAACCGGCATCAAAAGGGGTTTTCCCTTCAACTTTGCAAAATCAGTTTCGAATCAATTCAAGAACAAAAGAAAGAAAAAAACCCATATACCAAGGTCATCAAAGGGCAGAAATTTAACGATTCACAAATTAGAACAAACACACATGTTCAATTAAGGAATCAAGCCCAGAAGATCAATTGAGTCACAAATTGACGCAATTACAATCTCTAATCATCCAAATCTCTCACGGATAAAAAACCCCCAATTCATTCGAAACCCTAAGTTTCAAGTTGAGGGATTATTAGTGCTCGCGAAGAACACAACACACCGGAGAAGAAACAAGGACGGTCAAACCTTGCCATTTACATGCGGTCAACCATCAATATTGGAGAAGGAAGAAGACGGGTATCATCTCAGAAGAGAGACAGAAGGACTTGTCTCAAAGAAAGAAAAAGATACGCGTTATATTTTTTCTATCTCAATAAACGAGATAAGGAAAACAAAAGAAGAGGCGCGTTTATAACACTAGGGCAACAGATCAGGATTTTTATTTTAGGCATCGAGTTAGACCATCAACCCCTCCAGGTTTCAAATATTACAATACCACCCTTTCATTTTTTTCATATTGTATATATTAACTATTGATATATATTGTATTATTTTTGATAAGTTACTTTGCTTTTAAAATTAGTATCTTGTCAAGTTTTTGGATAGTATATTAACCTAGTGATTACATTGCTTACTATACTGTTTAGGAATAATTTTTAAGGAGTAATTAACCTTAGGTTATTTATTTATTTTGAATTTAAAATCTCCAAGGATAGTTTTTTTTTTAAATTAAAAACTATACCTATAAAGTTTTACACCTTTTAAGGAAAGATAAAACATAAGAGCTCGTTTAGAAATAAGAATTTTTTTCAAACACACTTCGTGTTAAAATTCTTTTGGAAATTTATTGTCAATATCATTAAGATATGACGAAAGGAGGTGGATCTAAGGAATCTAGTACTAATATTACAACTAGTACACCACAATTTCAATGCCCAATCCTAAAGCCCGCGAATTACTCATTATGGGCAATTCGAATGCAAATCATTCTCGAAGCGAATGTTTTATGGGAAACAATAGAGCCGAATGAATCGACTCAACCCGATAAGAAAAAAGAGAAACCGCTATTGCTTTCCTTTATCAAGCCTTACCCGAGGAACAATTACTTCAAATAACAAAGCACAAAACCGCGAAGGACATTTGGAATGCTTTGAAAACTAGACACGTTGGCGAAGACAGAGTTCAACAAGCAAGACTACAACACTCAAATCTGATTTTGAGATGTTACAAATGAAGGAAGACGAGACAATCGACACCTTCGCTACAAAACTAACAACACTCGTAAACAAAGCCGCTAGTCTAGGACACACAATTGAAGATCAAACCTTAGTACGGAAACTATTAAATGTTGTACCTGATAGGTATCTGCAAATAGTTGCATCAATAGAGCAATATTCTGATCTAAGTGAAATGACGATGGAAGAAGCAATTGGGAGACTCAAGACGTACGAGGAAAGAATAAAGTTTAAGAAGAATAAGGACAATAACGATCAAGATAAGTTATTGTTTACACGTCACAACAATAACATTACTCACGAAAGACACTGTGAAAAATGTGGACAAGATTTGTTGCGAGGCCAAGAAAGAATCAAACAGCAACTCAAATAAATTTACTCATGATAAGAGTAAGGTGATGTGTTTTAGATGCAAGGAGTATGAGCATTTTGAAAACAAATGTCCATCAAAGAATGAAGAACAATCCAATCTCATTGAAGAAGACTTGGAACCAACATTACTTATGGCAACTGTTAAAGAAGCACCAGAAAAATATGATCAGCCCGAATTAAGGAAGATCACAACAATGAAGTTGGAAATAACCAGAAAAATATGATCAGCCCGGAATTAAGGAAAATCACAACAATGAAAGTGGAAATAACCAGAAAAACATGATCAACCTGGACTTAAGGAAGATCACAACAATAAATGTGAAAATAACCAGAAAAATATGATCAACATGGACATAATGAAGATCACAACATAAAAGGTGGAAGTAACCGAAGGAAAATTGATCTACCTAGATATAAGGATGATCACAAGCACTACAATAAATTAAAAGCTCAGATGGTGGATTTAACCAGAAAATGAATCAAGAAGATTTAAAGACCTACGTCAAAGCGATTGTGATTAAGGGGGAGAATATTGGGTTAATCTCAATCCAATCAAAAGTCAACTCGAAAGTCAACAAAGGCAAAAGTCAAACGCAGCAACATAACTGCCAAATATCAGTTACACATCAAAGGGTCACACCTGTTGATTCTAACGAACCAACACACCCTTTCATCGAGCCTTTTCATTTTGTATATATAGTTTAGAATCTGTAATAAAAACAAGAAAAAATTACACGTTTGGTCCTTGTGGTTTGCCCATATTTCAAGTTTAGTCCCTAAGTCGTTTTTATTACACCAGCAGTATCTAATTTTGAAACTATGCACGCTTTTGGTCCCTATTTTGGATGGGCGTTAGTTAAGTCCGTTAAGTATTTTGCGTTGTTAGTCTTCCGTTAATAATTTTTGCAGTTAGTCCTTAAAGTTATTTTCATAAATCGCCCCTGTGGTTAGCCCGGTCAACCGGTCGGTCAACGCCACATGTCACCACCGAGTGGTGCCACGTGGCATCGGGTCGGGTCGGTCAACGGGTCAAGTCGGGTTGCCACGTGGACCAATGAGGTGGCGCCACGTGGCGATGGAAAATAAAACCAAAATTTACCTCCCCTAGGATCGAACCCTGGTGGGTTGTGTGGGAGGCCAAGGTGATACCCATCTGAGATGGGCATACCTTCAAGTATTATTGTTCTTTTGGTTCTATTTAACCCTTAAAAAGCCCAGTTGGTTTTTTATAAATAAAAAGGGTCAAATGGAAATTTGACCTGTCATTTTAAAGGGTTACGGGCGGTTCAAAATTTAGAAAAATACCGTCGACTCGTTTTTCGTGCTCTTTCCAATGGTATGCTCGGGAATTTTTTCGACTTCGTTGGAACTTGAAAAATGCGAAAATCACCATTGTTTCTTTGTTTTGCATTTTTGAGGTCCAAACCAAGTCGAAAAAATTCCTGAAAGATACCGTCGGACTCTTTTTTGTGCTCTTTCAATGGTATGCTCGGGAATTTTTTCGATTTTAAGCGAACCTCGAAAAATGCGAAAACAAAGAAAAATGATGATTTTCGCATTTTTGAGGTTCCAACGAAGTCAAAAATTCCCGAGCATACCATTGGAAAGAGCACGAAAAACGAGTCGACGGTATGCTCGGATAATTTTTGACTTGGTTTGGACCTCGAAAATGTGAAAACAAAGAAAAACGATGATTTTCGCATTTTCGAGGTTCGCAACAAGTCAAAAATTCTCCGAGCATACCATTGGAAAGAGCACGAAAAAAGAGTCGAAAGGTATGCTCGGATAATTTTTGACTTGGTTTGGACCTCGAAAATGCGAAAAAAAGAAAAACGATGATTTTCGCATTTTTCGAGGTTCGTTTGAAGTCAAAAATTCCCGAAAATACCATTGGAAAAACGAGCATATGCCGGATAATTTTTGACATGGTTTGGACCTCGAAAATGCAAAAAAAAAAAAAAACGATTATTTCGCATTTTCGAGGTTCGTTTGAAGTCAAAAAAATTCCCGAGTCAAAAAGCACACGACGGTATATTTATTTATTTTTTACGGTCCATATAACTCCGTAAATTAATAGACCAAAACCAAATTGAGCCTTTTTATGTTATTGAATTGCTCTTAAATCTTAAGGGTTATGTATTAAATTTAGAAATATAATAGAAGTTATGCTTAGCCCAATTGGGCAAAGCTATGCTTCCCACCCAAGTGTCCGGGTTCGAATCCCATGCGTGACAAATTGTGGGTATATTTTACCAATCCACGTGACACCACTCATTGGTCCACGTGGCAACCCGACCCGACCGGCCGATGACACGTGGCACCACTCCGGTGGTGACACGTGGCGTTAACGACCGTTGACCGAGCTAACCACAAGGACGATTTATGCAAATAACTTTAAGGACTAACGATGCAAAATTATTAACGAATGACTAACAACGAAAAATACTTAACGGACTTAACTAACGTCCATCCAAAATAGGGACCAAAAGCGTCATAGTTTCAAAATTAGATCTTCTTGGTGTAATAAAAGCGACTTGGGACTAAAGTTGTTATTTGGGATATCTGTGGGACCAAACGTGTAATTTTTAAAAACAATGATGATTGATATATAAAAACCTTTTAGATTCAATTGTTTCTTGTATTTTTTTGTATATTTTGATTATGTGATATACCTTACTGTATTAAATGACATTTGTAGATAGTTTGACATTGATTTATTTAATAGGTATTTTGAGTTAAGACAATTTTATGAATGCAATTTGTATAATCCTTGGTCCACTTAGCTGTGTATTTCTTGCTAAAACAACCAATTCTGACTAAATTCGAGTTTTCATCATAAAAGTGTTAAATTGTTTTAAGGTAAATGTAACCTTTAATTCGATGCTTTCATTTACGATATCTAGCAAGGAAAAAAATCATGTTTGAAAACTTATGGTCATAAGTGATTCAGAAAACGTAAAACTAAGTTCAATTACGGAGGAGTAATGACCGTGTTTCCGCCAGGTCTTTTTTAGGCCCTGTCCAACTTCAATTTGTTGTCCAGTCTTTTATGAATCTTGACTCGATTCGGAACGGCCTTTCGCAGTTTTTATGGGTCAGTCTTTTAAAAGGAAGATAAAATAAAAGTTGCGCTGGTACATTGAGTTTTTATTTATTTATTATTATTTTTTTAGCGTCTTAAATAAGAAGTTAGGTTAATCATAACGAAGGGTATCTTCGATCGTCGTCTTGCCTCGGTATGTACATCAAGATCTCGTTTTTCATTACTAACCACAACAAACCCCTCCTCACTCATAACACGCCAACGCCGGCGTTCGGGCCACGATTACACACACTACACACACAAACACACAAACCGGTTTTAACAATTAAAAAAATAAAATTGTCGACACTTACTTGCGTCGTGCAGAAGATTTGCTCCACAACGGCGAACGACGGCGAGGCCTAGCGGTGTGGCGGCGAAGCACGGCGAGAGAGCCACGGTGGCGGCGAAGACCACACCGTGTGCTCTAAGTGGTGGCATTATTTTGTTTTTGGAAAAGCACTCAAACAAGTGACGTTACTTTTTTTTTATCTGTAATATTTTCAAGTAATTACGTAATATAATGAAGTCTAGTACTTCAAAGTTTAATAAGTACGTGGACATGGTAGTCATTCTTGAATCCATGGTGCAATTATTAAAAGACCTCTTAATTTTGTTTCACCCCATTATAGTATTGGCAGTTCCCAGCTGCAAACCACAACCAAGGTGATATTGTGGTTAGACACTCATGTCCGCACAAAAGGTTTCATGTTTAAACTTCACTAAGTACACATCTTAAGGGTGGTCAACCAACGGTCGGAAACGGTCATGGATTAGTTAGGCAACGCGTATATATAAGTCAATGACTCACCTCTCAGGTAAAGTTAAGAGGAAAAACCTCTTGTTTGTTGTACGAATCCAGGTTCCGGGGTGCAGGGAGATTTGGTGGGCTTACCTCTGTAGAAGTTAGCATCATTATTTTTTTAAATCCCGTTGAGGCCCAATAAGATAGCTAGCAAGTAAGTAAGGATGTTCATGGTTCGAGTAATACCCAAACTGAAAACTGAAACCGAATCAAACTTGTAACCGAAACGAATTAAATATTTTGTAACACCCCGACCCGACAAGGGTAAAGATATCACAATACGGTTTCATATCGAACTTTAAAAACTATACAATAGCGAAACCTTTACAAAATATTCAAAAGAAAACATAAATCGCTAAAACTTCAAAATAAATCTAAGATCTCTATGGTAAAGTCTTGCTCTCAAGTACTCAAACCAGGATCGGTATCCCATAAGCTCATCTTGAATGCTAAATACACGCGAGGAAAAGAAAAGTGCGGTGAGCTTACAAAAGCCAAATGAACGGATATAACGAAACAAAAGCTAAACAAAACAAATATACGAATAACTAAATCAAAATAAAATAATGACGAAGGATCTTTTAGGATTCTCGGAAGTACAAATATCACAATCCAAACACTTAACATAACATAGATAAAACACCTCATAGCATATTAATGACACAAACACGAACACATCAAACGACCAAACACATTACATATCAAGAATAATGATTTCGTGTAAGCCAAACGGAAAGTCTCAAAACTAACAGAAACAATTTCTAATAAATAACATGGCATTCATAAAATCAATTAATCAACATTTAATACAATATATATATATAGCAGCGGAAATAGCAAACAGGTCAATGGCAGACAAAATAGTTAAATCAGTTCTCATATCAAATCCTAACCTTAGCAGAGTATAAACATGGCAGGTCACATATACAGACAGATAATTAACCTTCAAAACACTCAATTGTGCACTAGCACATTCATCTCATGAGATCAACGTATTCACGTAAAGATAACAAATCATAATATCATATATACGAATCATGTTTTAAACATATTAATTCTATCCTAGCATGGCAACTAATAATCACTTAAACAAATACGTCATAAGCACATTTACTAACATATCATATCATAAATACATAATATAAACACTAAATACCAAATCATACGAAATACTTAACACGAGTAACAGATAACAATTTAGTCAACTACCACGAGCCGAAACATATCGGATCATAACATATCATAAGTAACCATTGAGTAGCTAGCTCCCGAATTTGTGAAGAGCGTATTGCATTACCACATCATTCACCGAACAAATCATATCGGATAACGGATCGGATCTAGGATGCATCCATCGCCCAGCGACAAATATAGGTAATATAATACCAAGCGAGCTCATAACAAATAACGAGATAAGGGGCGTGGCGAACATCACTCTCGCCCCTAGAGTCATATCGAGGTGCATCAGCGATACGGACATGGAACCCCATGACTAGTGAAATATTTGGCTGGTGTCAAACTAAACTTAGGTCAAACAGTTATCATAAATGACACGAGATCATAATTCATCATAAAGGTCACAGATAACTTATCGATAGTTCATATCATAAGGTTCATATTGGATAGTCAAGTCGAGAGGTTCATATCATGGTGGCATATCATACATTCATAAGCGAATTTCATAATCGAAGTTCATAATCAACCATAGCAAAGTTCAACAAATGTGTATATCGAGTCTTCCTAACATAAGTTCACATCGGATATTTCATAGTTCACTAGAACATAGTTCGGATAAGTATGATCAAACCTTGAGAAAAGGGTTCATAGCAATGGCATCGAAATCCTAATAAGTAAAATAGAAAAGCGAGCGAAAAGAACATCATACGGAACCTTCTTTGAAAAGGTCGAATATCCAGTATGATAACACAAGTGTCTTAAAGTAAGGCAGAATATCCGTACCTTAAAGCAATTTGAGAGAAAAGTGAATGAGCGAATATGAAGATGTAACGTCGCGTCTCCTCCAACGAATCTACGGATTATGATTTATTTAATACTTATTAACATCATTAATATTATAACGGTTTATCGCATTAAATACTTTTAGAGTTGTCGAGAATATTCTCATTTTAGTGATGACGAAATTACAACATTTAGAGTATTCCCATTAATTAACCAACTTCCTATTTAGGTACTAGGGTTTCCTTACTCTTTAAATATTACTAATTCGTATTAAATCCACATATTACTTCCTTTAATGATTTTCCAATTTAACCTAGAGCACGAAATGATAACAAGCAAAATTAACTCGACCTCATGTGTGTCTTACGAAATTTGTTTACACATGTTGACCCACAATTACTCGAATTACATATTACACTCTTAATATCTTTAATTATACGACCTAACCTTATATTATCAGATTTTACACTTTTAGCCCAAAGGTTTTAGAATTTACAAAACGTATCCTAATAAATTAAATACAACTCGAATAGCCCTTTAAATATCCAAAATTACATGTTTAACCCCCACACTTATTTTTATACGTTTAAGACCTTTATTTTACTGTTTACAAAAATAACCCTTAAGTTTCATAATTTACAAAACCAACCCAAAACTTTTATTTAAGACCGAAAGGCATAATTCAAGTACAAGCCCTAAACCTAGGTCACACCAATCATTAGCTCTTCATTATTAGTTCATTTATTTACCTTCAATGATTACAAGGAAACCCTAGTTCATGAAAAACCCTAATCGCCCTTTTAAAAACCTTTCCTTTTATGCGTTTCGAACAAGAAAAACCCAAGAAAATTCACAAAAGCTTGAATTCACAAACATATATTTTATACAGGTCTTATAACATGTAACAACTTCTGGAAAAATCAATTCATGATCTCTAAAAATATTATAAGCTCATTCGTTATTTGTATACGCTTTTTAGGGTTTTAGATTCCAAATAATTCCATACAACTTATTAAACATGCATGGCTAATTTTATGTGTTCCATATGACTTATAGGACTGAAATCAACATTAGAAACATACCCTTGATGAGCTTGGATCGTTAGAACAAAAGAAGCACAAAGCCTCACTTATCGAAACCTAATTCATCCAAAACTACCCACGACTAAAACAAAGACCTAGGAACTCGAACACTATTTTTCCCACCTTCTTTACCTTCAAAATTGTCTAAGAAAAATGGTCTCAAGCTCTGAAACTGGAATTCGATTTATGAAGGGTTTGAAGTCGGTTTTAGGGTTATCGGCAATAAGGGATTTTATGGGAACCGAATTTTATATATACTTGATTTATTATTTTATTATGGGCTTTATAATGTATTGGACTTAAATTAAATGGTCTCTTACTAATATAAATTTATATTGGGCTTTACTAATTAATTTCTTTTATAAACTATTTTAAATATTTTCGGCTAATATGTAAATACAAAACTAATTTTATAAAATCATAAACTATAAAATTACCTTTACAAAGTGTTTAATATTTATTTAGATCATGTGGGATATTTCTTAAAATTCTACGAATTTACATAGCTTATTTTGGTATTCTTATAATTTAATTATTCATACCTTTGATTGTAGGGGTATTTTGGTCTTTTTGTGAACTTTAGAAATTCCAGGTATTACATATTTGGTTCTCGATTCGGTTATGGTTCTAGCAATCTAAACTGAAAATCGAACCGAAAACCAAATTCAAATAAATATAAAAGCCGTAACCGAACCGAGAACCAAAACCAAAAATCATACTATAAATATAATATTTTTTAAATTCTATATAAATAAATGCATAAATAATTAAAATTATGTGATTCGGGTTATTCGATTTCGGTTTTTGGTTATGGGAGTTCGGTTTTCGGTTATTCGATTTAGTTCTCTGTTATACCCAGAAAAAAATTAACCGAACTAATCGAACCGAATAAACTGAATAACCCGATAACCGAACCAATGAACACCCCTGCTAGCAAGCAAAATTATATTTTAACATCAACTCATCAAGCAACTTTTTGGAATGAAAACAGGTGTTTAGTGGTTAAAAGATCCTCTTGTAATCAAAGAGCATGCTTTTGATAAATCATTACGCTTTATTGAGATGCGTATTAAAGGAAGTAAGGAACTTTGCCAAAACTTTTGTTTTCTCTAGTGTATCAAAACTAAGACATCTAAATGAATCTTTATTCGAGAGCTCCACGACCTAAAGAAACTTGTCTCTACGCTATAAAGAAAACTAAAAGTAAAAATGTTAAAAGCCGTAGCTTTTATGGCGTAACAAAGAACAAAGCGTTACATCATAGAGAAGCTAGATCACGTTTTATTAATTTGAGCCCTCTTTTTGTGATCCCATCGCTCCATATACTTCTCATTAACTCTTCAATCTTATCCTCATCATATTTTGACTCATAGGCTCGTAGCTTAGTGCTTACGTAATATAAACTTCATCAACCACAATAATCTTGTAATGTGTAGCGCTAACTTGAAAGTTTGATAGAAAAAGACTTTAAATTGGTCAACTGGACATGAAAAAATACTCCCCATTTCTAAAGAGTGTCCACAATAATTAATGATAATTAATGATAATTTATAAAATCATTTTATATCATGGTTAATATAGAAATTAAAAATGAATAATTAATGCAAGTTTTGATTAGAAGAGTAAAATAAGAAAACCTTAGAGATTTTTTTAGGACAAACGTAAATGGTGATTTGGACTTTTTAAGACAAACGTAAATGGTATGTTGGACACTTTTTATTAGACGAGGGAGTATGTCGTATTCTGAATATATTGATCTATTGGGCCTTGTTTGTTCCGGTCCTTAGTTCTTACTATGGCTTTGATGGGAGCCCAACTCTTTAATTTAATCAAATGCAACCAAGTTAAAATGCAAAGCAACATTCTTCCATTCTCTAATTTAATCAAATAATCATTAATAAAAGATTACACATTTGCAAAGCACTTGCAAAGTCTTCTTAAATAGTCATGTCATTCATTTCTTGGTTATTTTCATACTTTGATGACTAAATAATAAGTTAGATAGAAGTTGATTGTCACAATTTCATCTTTGCTACACTAGTCTTGAACAACATCATTTCCATATATTGAAAAATTGATTCATTGAATAAGGGAACTTATGATTTGAATTTGATTTGATTTCCAGTGCAATCATGTCGACTTATCCTTAAACATGATGTGCTTACCGGAGTTATTAGTTAGTGCTAAATCATCTTTCCGACACAATCCTTTTTCATTATCTACTAGAGTTTTTTTAGACAAAACCTAGTCTGGAATCCAGGCAGTAAGCAACTATGGAAACATATGTATCCTTTCTATCTTTTCATGTTGTTAAAGAATCTTGAACTTTTATTATTTCCCAAACAGTTACTTTAATTCACAAGAGACCATGGATGCAAGAAACTTAGTTGAACCATGTACATATACACATTGTCTTCAACTTTTTGTTTCCAACAACAGGATGGAATTCTAATAATATAGTCTCTCGTGTCGTGGCATATCGTTAAAAACACCCTCTAGGCAAATGCTACTACTTACAAGAAGAGCAGCTTTACATTGCAATGAAAGAACCCCACTCGAGACGCATATCATGTCATTGTATCATTTTGGTAACTTTTTTGTACTCTGTAATGCACTTATACACTTTCTAAGCAAATTGGGATTCAAAAGAAACCAAACACAAATAATGCTTCCTATTTAATTTTCGATCACTCGACCTTTTTCTTTCGTGTCTCAAACCCCACAAAACACACCACTTTTGTTTCCACCAAATAATAATATGCCTCTTTTATCAGCTTAAAAGAACAAAACAATGCAACTGATTGAATGTCATCTCATTCATCTTTTTTCAAAAGGACATAATCAAGATTTCATTAGCGATTCGATTACGTAACACTCTATAATGGAGTTATATCTTTGACCATTATTCGATGATCAATGATTGAATCTAGTAAAGGTCCATTTATTAAAAATATCTCATGAACAAAAATCAAGTCGAGTCGTAGGAAAAGCATTATAGGACCACTTGACTACTAGCCAGGCGAGTGTTCATGCTCAAAAGACTAGTCTTTATAGAGTATAGTTTGCATTGCAGATAATGAAGTTTAAAGTTGATACACAAGAATTATTTGTGGTTTGGTCTTTTAAAAGGTCTTGGTCTAAAGTTAATAAGTTATGTACGTGAAATTGATTTTCTATTTAAAAGAGGGAAATGGAAACCCTTTATACGTCACTATTTGAAAAGGCTGAGAATACAATAGTCTATATGTAAACGAAACAACTGCATTAATCAGATTGATGTTCTTTCATGTTACGTGATCTTTTTACGTATAATCAATATGACTTATATATCATGTTCGGCAAACGTGAGAGAATCTCATTCCCTTTACAAACTAACTACTTTAAAAGATGAAAAGGTGCAAATAGCCGGCTTAACGATGATTATGATATGTACATTTTTTTTTTCCCCCTGAAATGGTGAATTTTATTAACTTTATAATCAGTAGATTACATGGCTATAAGCATAAATTGATATTGAAGATTGTAGTTGAATCTCTAGGAATCGGTAGTAAGTTATTCACGAAACCCGTACTTTATAGTAGTTGGTCAAAACCTGATTGTGTGCGGTCAACTGACCTAAACTTACTATCTAATACTTTGTGTTTTTGTGATGTATCTATCTTTACGTTCATATATATTTCATATAAATTTTTTTGTTGTTGTTGATATTCCTAAGAATTAGGTCAATTTGTCAACTAATCTTTTTATTACAAATAGAATTTTAAACGAGTCAAACATGTATCTTACAAAGATCATGAATCGTAAAAGAAATGTAAAAAATTGGTCTTTTTAAGGGATGTGGAAAACCGAGTGCGTTCTGATGAGTTTATGCGTTTTTCATTTTCTAAACAAAGTGAACTATGGGCCTGGGCTTCTTAATAACCCGGACAACATTTGTTTAAGTTGTAACAAAAAGGGGCAAAAACTAGAAGTTTAAATCATGGGCAGAAACGAGCTGGCCGCCCGTAAAAAGCTCGGGGTTAAATTGGTAACAAGCTCGAACTAGTCGAGTCTAAACAAAGCTCGAGCCTAAGCTCGAGCTTAATTTTGGGCTCTTTTAATAATCGAACTCGAGACCGAGCTTTATATGCAAAGATCGATTAGTCTCGCGAGACTAAACAAGCCCTAAAAATATGTACGTCAAGCTTAAAATGTGATGACCGAGCCGAATTGCATTTGAGCTTTATTTCATCCACACTTCATATAAGTTAGTCGAGCCTGAACGAGCCAAGCTCGTGTAACAATTCGTATTTCAGGTTACTATTCATCCCCGTATTTTACTATTCACTCTCGTATTTTTATTTTTCATTCTCATAAGTTAACCTATTTCCATGATGACATGAAAGTTTGATACTTGTCGAGTCACTTTCGCAAAAGTTATTAAGAAACCGTGTCTTAAATTTACGTTTTGGTATAAACGCCATTTAAGCATCCCGAGCATAACGAAAATCGACTCTGAACATTTTTATTACATTAGATTAATTTTTAGTTTACTTATAATCAACATATGAAATTCTAAAATTTAATTTCAAATGTTACCAAATAGACCCTGCATTTTACGAGTCTAAACTCACGTTTTAAGTATTTTTACTTATACACAGACCTGACATATACCTACACCTCATTTTCTAAGACGTTTAGATACTTTTACATTTTTAGAAAAAGTCAAACTTATTTCCCTCCCCCTTTGACCATAAAATCATTCTTTGAATATTTAACCTTTTCGGTTTTAGGTTTAACGGACGTTTAACACTAACCAACACTAGACTAGGCCCAATCTACACATTATAAGCCTTTTAGATTCATAATAATCATATTAGAAAAGTTACATTTTACTTTTTCCATTTTCGCGTAAACTTCGCACATTTTACGTTTTACGCGTTTTCAACCTACGTATTCAAGTTTTAAAGCGTTTACGCTCTCTGTCAAACTTATCACTCATTTAATATGCTAAGATAGATTATATTAATAATTTTAATCATTTTTATAAGTTTCATATTTTTAGGATACCCGGTTTTAAGTTTCGTGATTTAAATATTACCGTTAGTAATTACCAGGACCAAAACTCACTCCATAAATCAAGATATTATCAAAACTAAACCTAGTAATTTTATGTGGTTGACACAATAGATAATCACCAAGCTTTTTTGGCTTTTTTGGCTTGGTGATGAACCATAGAACCTTTATGCCAAGATGTGTATCATCATAAGCCATAGAACCATTATACATTCATGTGTACAAATTTTAACCATATAAGCAAATGCTACTAACCTCCTCAATACATTATAAAAAGGAACTCATCCCTTCATTCTTCTCATTACATTAAACACCCAACACTAAAACCTTTGCACAATCCATCTTTGATTTTCATATTACAAGTTACATACCTTTGTTGAAGGCCGAATTAACTTTTACATGAAACTGGTGTTTATTTGGTGATTCCATGGTCGATTAAAAAGTTATACAAGGTGATTAGAGCTGAGATTACAATGCTTTTACAAGGGTTATATCAAGGATAGCAAAGGTTTGCAAGAGTTGTGTTGAAGGATTAGAAACTAGGGTTTTCGATTGAAGGTCTTGTCTTAGTTTATGTATCCCTTTTCATTAAGGCCGAAAGTTGTAAGATTTAAGCACATCATTCTTCCTTGATTTCATACTTATTTTATGCTATATATGTTAGTTATGTTGATCATGTTTTATACAAACACTAAAAGAAGTAAGCATGTATATAAATCTTGTAATAAACTTTATGTTTGCAAACTAGTTAAATCAAGCAGACTTATGCTATAAAATCGAAAAAACCGTGAACATACATGTTTGAGTAATAAATTATAGTTGTAGAAGAAACCATAACAAAAACATAGCTTTTTGAATCGGCTAAAATGGACTTACGATTCTAAAGTTATGCATAGTTTAAGTTACTAAAACGAGATATACGTAGATGGTAATAACATTCTGATCAGAAACTTAAAACACGATTTTGACCCCTTTATGGTGAGAATCATCAAAAGTGTAAACTAAAAAGTTGTCTGAAATGATGTTTTACATGTGACCCATGAGAATTTAAACCTGAAAAGGCTATTTAGTATTTACCACTAGAACCAAACGGGCTGTTTAGAACCCAAGACTTATATTTTTCCAAAATCTTTTCTCATTCGACCTAGTTCCCGAACTCGATAATTTACGAAACTTACCAGATTTCATAATACTTTGTGAATACAATTTTCATGAAATAAAATCGTACACTTGACTCTCGGAATAGTATTTCACAAATGACGGGAATAATAACCGTTTTACCCTTTTTCAGCAACTTATAACCAAAAAATATTTTTTGCTATTTCCTAACTCATAGCAATTACGTATGTATAAATTCATGACCATAATCATTAACGAAATACAATAAAACCATATGTCTCATTTATATCTCTTATGAGTACAAATATATACGTTTAAACTATTAACGTAACATGTTAGTAAGGAGTTTCATGTAAGGGGTTTCATTTGGGGTAAACGTATCAACGAGTTGCTGGATTTACGATTTAAAGTGTCCTAGCTCCTCGAACGTTTACTGCATGACCTCTAAATTATGATAGCCCTTACAGTGATACGATATTTAAACTAAACACGTTTCACATATTAGTAAACCATTTCTACGAAAACACAATCACTATAACCAACCATGTACAAAATTATGATCAATATAGTGACTATATAGACTTGTGTTTTATTCCAAAACCTAAGATGATATCATATTTTTAGGTTGTATGTAGAGACTTTTCGACTTATCCATCGATTTTGTTATACCTTTAAACATCATTAAACTCACGGTGAGTTTCATAGTCCCTAATTTTATACGTTTTGAATTACTTTTGGAGTAGATACATGCTCAACTATTCTCATTTACTTTCACAAGTACTCTAAACTTTTATGGATTACCGTGAGTTTCATAGCCCCACTTTTACTTGTTTTGAACTATTTTGGGGGAGATACATGATACAATTTTTATAACAATCACAATTACTTGAAAACTATACTATGTGCTATATAATTCTTTATTGATACTTGGAATTACATACTTAGAATTATGTGTGTTAATACAAATAAAACACAAAAACGTTTATTTATATTTTACGATCTTCTAATGTTTTGTCGATAACAAACGTAAAATCATTTTAACGAAACAAATAAAATACGTAAAAAGGTTTGAGCCAATAGTTTACTAACATACTTACATTTTCATATAAACACTAAACAAGTAATATTGTTTACATCTTAAAAATGCATATGTATAACAACCAGTGTTTACATAATATGGAAATATACATATATACTTTGTATATATTGTAATGGGTAATGTAATAGGTAAAAACCAAAGTCCGTGACCCATGACTCATTTACTATGTACAATGAATGTTGTTGGGCAAAACCCAAAGTCCACAACCCATACCCATGGAGCATGATCCATAACCCATGACCCATGGCATGACATCATTTATGAAGTCATGTTGGGTATTATCCATGATCCATGACCCAAATTCCATGACCCATGACCCAAGATCCATAACCTAATGTCTAGGTACATTGCATCTTGTTGGGTATCCATAATCCATTACCAATAACCCATAACCCGGTTTGCAACCCGAAATCCGGACTTAAGCTGACCCAGTAGCCAGATACCTCTGGGGAGGGATCCGTGGGAACCGTGGGACAGTAGACAATTTTGTCTATAAATAGTGAGCCATTTCTCTCTTGCTCACTACCACTTTTACACATACTCTCTCTTAGTATTGTAACATTTCTAACCTATAATCCAAAGGATCATTCTATGTAGTTTTATGTTTGTGTGATTCTCTAGGCTCCTCTTAAAGGCGAGATCACCACCTCTTGAAGACGTGCAAGCTCAAGGTCATGAGTTGCTAAGCTTCGTCATCATCAAGACCACTGATGTGTATCTTGTTGATAGTTCTTTTCTCCCTCCATAGAAGTGTTGTGTTGAAGGCATTAGTGAAAGGTGCCGAAGGGTCGTGTCGAAGGCATTAATGAAAGGTGCCAAGGGTGTACATTCGATATGGTGCATTGATGTACAAGATAGATAGTTTGGGTTAAAGGATATTGATATCCTTGTAGTGTTGTATCAAAGAGTGTGTCTTCTTTGGAGTAGTTTTGTTGTGGTGTAGTGTTGGGTAGTAGTTCCTTCTTTGTAATGGAACTCGGTATCTAACCTTATCTTAGGATAAAGTGTAAGCGACGTTGTGATAGATTTGGTTCTACCTCGTGGAAGAACTCGGTGTCTAGCCTTGTACTGGATAACGAGTAGGCGACGTTGTGAAGGCTTCTCCGCCACATTAAGGAGCTTGTGTTGTGTAGTGCTTACGAACTCTCGAGTGGGGTACTCGGGGAGTGGAGTAGGGCAAGGAATGTGTCCTTGTAGCCGAACCACTATAAATACTCATGTCGTGGTTTTGTGTTTCTTCACACATTATCTTTGCGTTACTTACTTATATGCTTATCTATCATTATCCAACACACGCATTAAATAGATTGACATAAGTCGATCTAAATAGTTTAAAACAAAGTTTTAATCGGTAAAACTATTCAACCCCCTTCTAGTTTTCCACAATGTGCTTTATGACGTGATGCATTGTTATCATATTTGGTCCACATATACGTATCGATATATTCCCTACTGCATGACTATTACTATATAGTTATTATATTGCTATTGCAAGAGGTTAGGATGTGTTAACAGTAGTCCTTGGGAAGTGGCTCCCAGTAGTTCTTGGGAAGTGGCTCCCAGTAGTCCTCGGAAAGAGGCTCCCAGTATGTGCAATTTAGTGGCTAGTAATCTTTGGGAAGAGGCTCCCAGTATGTGCAATTTAGTGGCTAGTAGTAATCTTTGGGAAGAGGCTCCCAATATGTGCGAGAAGTGGTTTCCCAATATGAGTAGTTTGTTGTGCATCCTGACTGTATGTCGGAAGACCCTTGTAGTGTGTTGTTCATTTGTCGCATATATCAGATTTTATTTAAGTGCTTGTATATGTATGTCTTGTTCACTATTGTCCTACACACTTTAACGTACGACTTTTGTACATACCTATGAACTCACCAACCTTTGTGTTGACACTTTTTAGCATGTTTATCTCAGGTTTGTAAGGTGATAGCTGTTACATTGAGCATATAGCCGTACGACATATTTTGAAGACTTACGCTTTTATCATTAACATTCAAAACATTTTGTAAACATTTATGTATTGTACTTTAGGACCTCATGTTTGTAACTCTGAATTTATTAATCGAATGGTAACTTTTTAAAACGTCTCATTTAGAGGTCGTTTTCTATAACTTGTACTGTGTGCTAATAATTAATACCCCAGTGACACAATCTTCCGCTTCGATATTTTGGGGGTGTTACAGCTCGAGCTTGTGAAAAGTCACGAGCCGAGCTCAAGCTTAATATATGAGGCTCGAAATGAGCTCAAGCCTGAGCTCGAACTTGATATATATAAATGATTCGAGCTCAACCCTAGCAGCCTCGAGCTTATCTCGACACGTTTCAACCCCTATTTACAGCCAATTTTTATCTACTTAAGCTCATCAACAATTGAAAGTAAAACCAAGCTATCAATGGAAAAATGATGCAATTAAAAGAAGAATTTGGAGTACAACGCTTTAATTGAACGATTTAGGGTTCGTAAAAATGACAGAGAATCGGGGAAATAAAGTAAAAGACAACAAGCTACAAATGACAATTGGGTTGAAATCATATTTAAGGGTTTGAGCATAACAAACTCTCCCACAAAAACAAGTACACACTTATAGTCACATGCAAAACGCACCACTCCCACTTAACTAAAACCACGTGCACAACACGTGTAAAACCTTTAAGCCTGACTTTAGACGCGGTTTTAGTTTAATGATAAGAGCCACGTGCTTTGCATGTGACCATTGTTGTGTTTGTTTTCATTTTGGTGGCCACGGTAGAGTTCGGTATTCTTAAATAGGAATTCGACCCCAATTATCATTTTGAGCCTGATAGTTCATGTTTGTTTTCATTTGTTTTGAGACTGATAGTTCATGTAAAAACTAAAACAAATGTATGATATATTATATGAATATTGATTGACATGTTTAATTAATATTTCTTAATAGTATGCCTAATTTGTATGGCATGATAATGTTGTTGACTAAAAAGAACACGCATTTTCATAAATGATAAACCATTAAAACACTAACACTTTAATTTAAGCGTATAATTAGTCATATTTCTTTTTAGGTGTCTAAATTATTTCTTGTATCGTGGGTAAGTAGTATTCAGAGAGAAAAATTACAACTTTTTGCGTGTGTACCTTGTACCAAAAATAAAAGGGCGTCTAGACTCTAGAGTAAGCGTGCACAACCCTTACCACGTAACTGATTTTGTCCCATCTTTTTTCCTTTCTTTGATGATAAAGTTTTATATTTGTCGTCACGCATTAATTATCAGTTCACCTTTCATTCCACACGACTCTAGTAACAACCTCATTTCGTTTCATTGTTTACACGTTTTTCCTCATCAGAATTTAAGTTCTTAAATATGGTAATATTAACACCCTATTTCTTAAGTAAATGTTAAAAATGCATATTAAGTTTGTTACAAGTCCATAAAGATATATAAAATACTAAACGAACATTGTATGGGTTGATTCCTCCAAACACGTACAATCTGAATAGTTAATTGAGGAAGTCATATATGTCTTGAAGCATTGTTTTGCTTTCTATTCCACTAAATAATCCAAAATTTTGTGATAACCAATTACAAAATGACCTAAACTTGTGGATGTATGATATGGATGCCATTTCTAGTTAATTAATTGAGGTGCTTGTTTCTTTGTCCACCATTCGATGACACATTCTTTTAATTTTCTAATTTTAATGCTTTAAATGTGTAAAAAGCCTAAAACTATGTACTAGTAATAAACATGAAGAATAAATAGTAAAATGCATTAACATATCGTCATGGATGACAAAGACTTCGAAAAAATTGGTATCTATGGTTGCTAATTAAGCCAATGGGTACGTCTTTCTTTTTTATTTTGAATTTATTGTGTATAGGAAATTGGCATCCATGGTTACTATATAAGAAATTTTATCAATCAAATACCCAGTAAATATTCAATAGTTAAGTTTATCAAAGCAAATTTATTTTATATTCAATTGAAGTGAGCTAAGGGGCGTTTGTAATCGGTAGTAATTAGACGTAATTGTAATCTTATTATATTACGTAGTCTGTTTGGTTTACAGATCGGACGAAATTGTAATATAGATTACATTATGTAGGATGTTTGATTTCCGTTGTAATTGTAAGTCAGTCACTTAAATTACATCAAGTGAGGAATTTAGATTACGTAAGTTGGATGGAAAGTTTTGAATTACGTTGTAATGCGGATTTTTACTTTAAAACATCGGTGTTGTAAACTATTATTATTATTATTACTATTATATATATATATATATATATATATATATATATATATATATATATAGAGGTTGGATCAAATAAAATGTTTCTTAGAGTAAAAGGATAAAAAGGTTAAAAGTGAAAATATATGTCATTTAATTAGTAAGGGTGTTTTAGGCACTTAACCACCCATATTTTAACTTCTCATTTAAGCATCTTTAACACCCATTTAATTTTCAATTTGTATAGTTCACGTCATTTTATTTTCATTTTTGGTTCTTTTGTCTTTGAGTTTGGTGATGTTTTATTATTAATGCATCACATAATCTATACAAAAATTTATGTGTTGTGGAAAACTAGAATGGGGGGTTGAATCGTTTTACCAATTAAAACTTTCTTTTAAACTATTTAGATCGACTTATGTCAATCTATTTGGTTGTGTGTGTTGGATGTTGATAAACAAGCATATAAAGATATGTAATGAAAAGATAAGAGTAAGAAGCACAAAACCACAACGCGAGTATTTATAGTGGTTCGGCTACAAGGACACCTTCCTTGCCCTACTCCACCCCCGAGTCACCTACTCGAGAGTTCGTAAACACTACACTAATCTCCTTATGGCGGAGAAGCCTTCACAACGTCGCCTACCCTTTTTCGATGCTAGGCTAACCAGGGTTCTTTCACTCCACGGTGAACCACACCTACACAACGTCGCCTACCCTTTATAAGGTGCTAGGCTAACCACCTAGTTCTTTCACTCCAAGGTGAACTACACCTTCACAACGTCGCCTACCCTTTATTAGGTACTAGGCTAAGCACCTAGTTCCATTGCAATGGAGGAACTACTACCACACTACACCAACAACTAATCCCAAAGGAGATCTACTCCTTTACAACATCATCAAGGATATCAATATCCTTGGATCTAATGCTAGTCTATCTAGTACATCGAAACACACCATATCGAATGTACATCTAAGGCACCTTTCACTAATGCCTTTGACTAGATCTACAAGACACCTTTCACTAATGTCTTGTATCTTCACTTCTAAGCACCTTTCACTAATGCTTCTAGTCTTGAATTCTAAGCACCTTTCACTAATGCTTCTTGTCTTGACTTCTAAGCACTTACCACAAGTGCTTATGCTATAGACGATGGATACCCTTCACTAATATCTTCGTCTTGACACTTGAGACATCTTTCACTAATGTCTTCAACACTACACTTCTTTGAAGAAAGAAAGGAATCATCAACAAGAAGACTTTAGTAGCCTTGATGATGAGGAAGCATGGCAACTCATGGACTTGAGCTTGCTCGACTTCAAAGGTGGTGATCTTGCCTTTAAGAGGAACCTAGAAGATCACACAAAAACAAAACTACAAACATAGATCTCTTGGATCTGAGGTTAGTGAGTTTTTAACTCAGGGAGAAAGTGTGTTAGAAAGGGTGAGAAATAATGAAGAAATGGCTCACTATTTATAGAGGAAAAATCCTCTTGTTCCCCGGATCCCTTCCCTTCAAGGGATCCGTCTAGCGTTAAGCTAGGGATCCGTGGGACGCCCCTTTACCCATGGGTATTTTGGTTATGGGTCATGGGTCATGGGTTGAACCATGGATCTTTGGCTAGATACAATGTATCTTTGAGTGCAATGCACTTGGTCACTGGGTATGGGTTGATCCATGGGTTATGGATATTATCCATGTATGATATAAGCATGATGTCATGCAATGAGTTATGGGTCAACATCCATGGGTTATGGGCTTTGGGTTGTACCCAACTACATTCAATGTATTTGCCCAATGGGTTGTGATACTTAAGTTTCTACCCATTTATATTACCCAATATACTACATACTAGTTATGTGTATATTTTATCCAAATATGTAAACACTAGTTGTTGTACATATGTATTACTAAATCATAAAATCAATTATACTTGTTTTAGTGTTTTATGTGAAAATGTGAATATGTTAGAAACTATTAGTTCAAACCATTTACGTATTTTATTTGTTTCGTTAAAATGATTTTCGTTTGTTATCGACAAAACATTAGAAGATCGTAAAATATAAATAAACGTTTTACGACTTATTTGTATTAACAATCTCCCTTTTGTTGATGACAAAACATAAAATTATTTTAAGGAAAAGCTAAAATTGTAAAAGTTTGAATTTGTAGTTTTACTTTCTTCTCCTTTTTGTCGAAACAAAAGTGTTTGAAGGAAAGCAACACATCGTTTTTAAGAAAAACATGTGAAAGAAATAAAATAAAAGAAATAGAGAGCAAGTAACGGAAAGGATCTCGTCTTTACTCCCCTTGACGAGTCCATCCCTATGTAAGGCGTCAAGAAAGTGATACTAATCTAGTTTGTTTGTAAGTAAGTTTGCAAAGGATTTCGTCTAAGTGACGAATGTGCTCCCCTTGATGATTGCAATTATGCAAGGGATGTCACGAAATGTAAACCTAGTATTGCAAGTAATTTGCAATGTATTGCTTTGACATAAAGCTCCCCTCGCTTTAGGATGTCAAAGTCTTCATGTGTAAATTGAATAACTACAAAACAAAGGTTAGAAAGCAAGTATAACTCACAATTTCACGCAAATGTGGTCCAAGTTAGTAGAAAATAGCTTTACGTCTCACGGATCCCACGGTTCCCTCCTAGTAGGGATCCGTCTGAGCAATCGAGGGATCCGTATTAGTCGTTTAATTTCAACAAAGGTGATATAACAAGTAATGTTATCACAAAAATGAGATATGAATACAAAGTAATCATATGCTCAACAAAATAACAAGTAGCATGTAATTCCATTTAATAAAACTAGAGTTATGATATACATGACTCTACAAACTAAGAAAATAAGAGAGTACATGACTAGGAATTTCTAAACCAACTATCGCTTGATGCTAGGACACCACTAAAATCTTCTAGCTCGAGTTTTGTTTAGGTTTAATCTCGTCAAAACGTTCGAGGAGATGATAGAACATGAAACGTTGGTCTTCTCGTACTTCATGTATCAAACTTTCAACATGTTGACAATGATAGCAATCTTTGTCATGGCTAGGTAGTGGTGGTGGAAGAAATGAAATGGCTTGATGCGAAGGATCAAGTGAAGCGGCTTGTGGAGCTTCAAACGATGGAGGGATTGGTGGAGCGCATTTGAGAATGGCTCGACTAAGAATGATGGTGGTGGTAGAGAAGTGTCAACTTCCATATGGTCGGGTGGTTGACTTTGATGATTTCTCATAATCCAAATGGGATTATATGATGGAAGCGGCGAAAAGGTAGCGGAGCAAGTGTTGACTCAACACCTTGATTTTGTACCATTATTCCTTCTAATGAGGAGAATGTTGTCGTGAGCGGATGAGATGGCCTAGGAAGCAAGTCCTCTAAATTGTAGAGGTGTGATGATGATAGTGAGGATGTAAATGAAATAGCTCTAGGAACCAATGGTGATGGTTTAGTTGAGATGATATTGTTTGGCCTAGGATGTATGGTGGTGTTTGGCATTGGTAGTTTTGTGGGTACTATCCTTTTAGGAATTGGTTTGATTGGATGAGGAGGGATCCTATCATTTGTTTGCTTGACCGGAGATGATTCGGTTGAAGAGATTTCGTGTATAACACGCGCCTTTTTCATGGGTGGTTCTTTGGTGAATAAGTTACTACTTGGGGTTTTCCTCATGATGAGATGATTTCAAGAGGTTTGCAAGGGTTTCTAAAGTGCTGAAAGTTAGGAAGAAGATGATGACTATGGAGGTCCTAACAAAGTGGTTTATAAACCAAGAGATTTGGCAAGTGCATTTAAGCCTTAAGCCATTAGGATTCATTTTAATGTGATGATTAACATGCACAAGAGTCAACTACAGAGTTTGCACTGATCTAGGAACTCATTTAAGATGATATGGAGTGTTTGAGTTAGAAAGATGAGTTGAAATGATTGTTTTATCAAGATTTGACATAAGCGTCATCCGGATCCCACGGTTCCTCCTAGTAGGGATCCGTCTAGGCTAATCCTAGGGATCCGCTATCATGACTATGAAAGAATGGAAATGATGTTTCTAAGATATAAGATCTATATCATCTTGAGTGTTTCAGTTCTCCTAAGTGTTTTAAATGAAGGGGTGCTTAAGTACTTGAAGGTAATGAGTGATGTAGCTAAGATTGTCTTTTATGGAATGATTTGGAACTTTCATGAGTACCAATGGATGAGCAAGGATGACACTAAAGATGAAAATGTGAATTGAAGCTAAGTGATCCTAGAGATCAGTTTGTGACTTAGGATAGTGTAATGGAAAATATCCTAGAAGCTTTGAGATGGAAAAACTAGCATTTGATCAACTTTGATCAATTTTGAGGTAAGAATGATTTATGATCATTTTTGCCATAATCAGAGGATTTCTAAGACTAGATGTGAGGGATCATATGAAAAATGAAGTGTGAGTTTAAGAGCGGAAGAGTAATGGATTAAAAATGAAACGATAGATCTACAAGCGTCTTAGAGTGTGATCTAGGTGAGTTATGTGTGAGTAGGAAGGATCTACTTATCTTGATAAGGACTTAATTTTGCCTTAAGACAATATGTTTAGCTTAGTGTGAGGTGTTCTAAGGATATGATTGAAATACAATGTTTGCAATTGCATTTTCATTTGTCGGATCCCACGGTTCCCTAAGTGAAGGGATCCGTCTAGCACAAACTTTGGGATCCGTCCATCTGCTTAGCAGAACCTTTACTAAAGGTATGCAATGATCTTGACAATGCATTATATTCCAAGGTTAGTTTAGAGGGTTTCTAACACTAAGATATCAAATGTAATATGTTTTATTTCATGAAGGAAATAGGATTACATTGATAAAGCACAGTACAAGAGAATTGATCCTATTTTGAAATACTACTAGGTTTCTTGAGTGTTTTCGCTAGGAGGATCATTACGTGATTGATGAGTGTTGGTGGAATCAAGAATGAAGAAAGTCTTCATGAGAGATATGTTTAGCGGTTCCATCATCTTGTTCACAAATGCGTACAACGGACTTTGAAATTGAGGATGGAAGTGCATAACATTATGATAGAGGCGTGTCAAGAACATTCCATAACGGATGAGTTTATTCTTGGAGCCTTGAAGATTTGCAATTACCTTGCGAAGAAGTAGGCGAGATTGTATGGTTGTTGTGTTAGCAAGCGATACAACATGTGAGCACAACAAGCGGGAAGAATTTCTCGATTTCCTAAGACTCCAAACATTTTCACGTGGGATGAGTGCAAGAGGCTTGTACTCTTCTCGGATGTCCCGTGTGAAGATAATGTTTGGATTCGAGTAATATGGTCGAGGTTTGCATATTATGCGATTTAAATCTTCCGGAGGGTATGTGTGAACAATGTGGGCTATTTTCTTCATGAAAGTTGAAGAGAGAATCGAGAGACCAATCTTGGTGAAGGCACATTGTCCATGATTTGAAATCCGGAGGATGTGAGCAAAATGCCCAAGGGTTAGAGTAAACTTTTGGTTTTGATATAAAACCAAAGAGATGAGAGCGATCCTCGTTACGAACGAGTTCAACTTGACGGAAGAATTCCATTATGAACCTTGGACATATCTTCTCGTTGACTTCAAGAAGACATTCTAGTCCTATGGCTCGGAAGGAGGTATTGATAACTTCTTGAATTGTAGAGAGGTGTCTACAACACGTCCTTCGTGGAAGTGATGGTTTGAGATTATTGAACCCACGGACATGATTGCCGGTGTGTTGGGTTCAAGGGAGATGTTTGGAGTGTAGACGCTAGTGAGTGAAAATCAAACTCATATTCATGCGTCATAGTTGAACCTATAGAAATGATAAGTTAAAAGCAGAGATGTTTGTGGTCAACCTATGATTATCTAATGTTTTACTAGATTTTTATTAACAATGGTTTTTAACACTCTAACATACTCAAGGTTTTGACTTTCTAGTGGATTATTACTTTTAGAAAGATAGTGGTTTTAATCTTGCATGAAAATGTTTTCGATGAGGACGGATCCTACGGTTCCTTTACAAAAGGGATCCGGCTAGTATATCATCCGGGATTCGGGATCCGTGGATCCGTGGATCTGTAGTAACAGAAACAAATTTGATAAAAACATAGGCTTTACATTTTTATACCACGAAATATGTTTTATCCTACATTTTCTTTTAGCATGCATACATGACTTCTAATGTATCACGAAAGAATATGAAACAAAATAAATCAAAATATTATGAAATGACAAACATATTATGATAATAATAACCTAGATAACTAGATTATTAGTAATATTGCATTTCAATACTAAGGATGATACAAAGGATTGGGTATATGATCCCAATGTAGATTAACAACACAAAGTAAAAGTCATCCATATGTGAACTTCATCATAGGGAAGCGCAACTCAAACGCCTAGATGTAATCCGAGACGGCGAAGGGTGAAGAGGACGGCGTCATGAAGCATAAGGTGACGCCGTCGCAAGTCTAACGTGGCCAAGGCGAAATCCTAATGATGGCGACACGGGCGTCACAAAACATAAGGTGACGCCGTCGCATATGTAATATTATATATAGAATCGAATTTTTCAATTATTTAGTGTGTAGTCTTTTGGAGTAAAAACATAAACCGAACCAAGGCATCTTGTACAAGATTTTAGGGTTCCAAACCTAACTTACACCAAGATAAGTGTTTTACTTAATTAATACAATTATGTCTTTGATTATTTGTGCGTATGCTTGCATGTTTTCCATGTCCGGCTAATTTACTTGTGTGTTTGCTTAGGAATATGAAACTTAATTATTGAATATTGATTGGTTGTCTCTTATCTTAGTTGATTAATGATCTAGTAATGCGATAGGTCATTAGTTGTGTACTAATGCTTGATTAAATCTTTGTGAACCTTAGAATATGACTCCTTGAGTAGTTGTAAGCTAAACCATCCAAAGAGTGTCTTAGAGTAAGAGTTTATTATCCCTAGTGGGTTTTGTAGACGAGACCCTTTGGTAAGTTCAAAGAGTTGGGAGAAACGCATACCCTACAACCTTAGACACACAACGCAACTAGGAATAAGGATGATAATTCAACCACCAAGAGGAGATAATTAAGGAGTAGTAAAACCTAAGTAAACACATCTTTAAACTATCATCTGAGCACACATTAATTAGACATAGACTACATACACCTTAGATTAGATAATTAGATAAGTAGAGTAATCGGTGAAATACCAACCCCCAATTCAAACCCCAGATTCGTACCTTTCCTTTCCTTAAAAATATAAAAAGATAAAAATAATCTTCCTCAACCCCAACCTTGGCGTAGTAACTTCTCACTAGCATTCCTATTCCCCAGAGAGCGATATCAATACCCGTGGCTTACCCTAATACTACACTACAACGATTAGGTTCACTTGCCTGGGTGTTGAAAACTTGCTCGACGAAAGGAAGTTCCTTTGACCCCGAACGACGGCGTGTGGCGTTATCAATTAGTGCAATTAAATGAAAAAATAAATAGGAAAAATGTTGTTATCAAATCAACATCCACACATATAGTTTTAAAAGACATGGTGTTTGTTTTTATGAAAAACCTTCTTTGTAGATTTCAATTAACCATGGATCGTATCAACTTTTTAAAGTACAATATACTTCAAGAAACTTGGTAACGAAGCTCTGATGCCAATTGTGGAAAACTAGAAGGGGGGTTGAATAGTTTTACCAATTAAAACTTCCTTTTAAACTATTTAGATCGACTTATGTCAATCTATTTGGTTGTGTGTGTTGGATGTTGATAAACAAGCATATAAAGATATGTAATGAAAAGATATGAGTAAGAAGCACAAAATCACAACGCAGTATTTATAGTGGTTCGGCTACAAAGGAAACCTTCCTTGCACTACTCCACTCCCGAGTCACCTACTCGAGAGTTCGTAAACACTACACCAATCTCCTTATGGCGGAGAAGCCTTCACAACGTCGCCTACCCTTTTTCGATTGCTAGGCTAACCACGGGGTTCTTTCACTCCAAGGTGAACCACACCACACAACGTCGCCTACCCTTTATAAGGTACTAGGCTAAGTACCTAGTTCTTTCACTCCAATGTGAACTACACCTTCTGGCGTCGCCTACCCTTTATTAGGTACTAGGCTAAACACCTAGTTCCATTGCAATGGAGGAACTACTACCACTACACCAGCGACTAATCCCGAAGGAGATCTACTCCTTTACAACATCATCAAGGATATCAATATCCTTGGATCTAATGCTAGTCTATCTAGTACATCGAAACACACCATATCGAATGTACATCTAAGGCACCTTTCACTAATGCCTTTGACTAGATCTACAAGACACCTTTCACTAATGTCTTGTGTCTTCACTTCTAAGCACCTTTCACTAATGCTTCTAGTCTTGAATTCTAAGCACCTTTCACTAATGCTTCTTGTCTTGACTTCTAAACACTTACCAAAAGTGCTTATGCTATAGACGATGGATACCCTTCACTAATATCTTCGTCTTGACACTTGAGACATCTTTCACTAATGTCTTCAACACTACACTTCTTTGAAGAAAGAAAGGAATCATCAACAAGAATACTTTAGTAGCCTTGATGATGAGGAAGCATGGCAACTCATGGACTTGAGCTTGCTCGACTTTAAAGGTGGTGATCTTGCCTTTAACAGGAACCTAGAAGATCACACAAAAACAAAACTACAAACATAGATCTCTTGGATTGAGGTTAGTGAGTTTTTAACTCATGGAGAAAGTGTGTTAGAAAGGTGTTAAAAATCGATGCTTTAGGTTTATTAGACCTTATCTAGGATAATCAATAAGCACAAATAACAATGAAAAATATGTATGCACATCAGAATAATCAAAACTATCATTGTTATTATTAATGTTTCTTAAATCATCATCATGTGTTTTACAAAACACATCTACAACCCAATCCTAGACGATCAACTCTAAGAGCGGTTTACAATCTAACAGGGATCCATGATCCTTGAGGTCGACCAACTAGTCGACTAACACAATAGTCTAGGCGTTCATAAAATCACACCCTAGACACACACACACACACACCTATGTCGATGTTTACATTGTTTGACACATAAACCCAATTCCTGTATCTCTTTATATAATAAAGATACTAGGGTTACAAATATTCTACAGGGACTAGATAATAAATAACTTCTTTGCCAAGTAGGCCCTTGTCTTTCTTTGTCTTCAATAGTCCTTCATCTTTCATGTACTTTGTCTTATGAACTTTAGATATAGTTCCCAACAATCTTCCCCTAGTTGATAATGACAAAACCAAATAAGCACGAACAAGTATATCATGAAGATAAACAAACTTCCCTTACTTCATGCAATATCACCAAGGATCTCAAGTTGCAATCTTATGTAAATATTCTTCCCTTTTGTCATCTTCAATTAGGGAACATAAGTGAGCAACCTTGATCTTCACACTAGAATCAATATCATCGTCCAACCCATCTTTCCAATGTTTCAAATTACCCACCATTAAGTTTTCCGCATCTAAAATGAGCTTGAAGCAGTGAAATCAAAATCGCTAGTAGTAATAACAACTAGCGGTTGTAAAACCTTCACCTCGAATGATGCATGCAAATGGTTAAACATTTTAACATTAAGCTTCCCGAAACCCATATGTTAACCATTTGAAAAATATAGGATTTATGTAATAATTACTGATGAAGAAAACCAAGTATAACCAACTTGATGCTGAAGTAGAACAACCCAAACCTGTGTCTTATATCTTGCACTAAAGATGACATCGAACATATACCCAATCATGGTGTATAGGGAGACCGCAATCCCTTGACAATAATCACTGAGCACAATAACATAACTCCTTCAAGTGTTTTGTCAATTCATTGTCACATGAACGCACAAACAAGTTATCTTAAAAGTGTAAACATCCACTTTAAGATATAATAAAACACAAACCCAAATAATTCCACTTCATCTTCAAATAGGTGATAAACACCTTTCTTCGTAATCAACTATGACAATAAGAATGAGCCATAAACCTGTTAAGAACAAAAACCAAAATCCTCTTGTGTGTGAGAGCCAAATCCCATGTGTGTGTATCAATCTCGCTTCCCCTCAATTCAAAAATCATATGAAAACCAAAACCATGTACCATCACTGCCATTTGACTTTAATACATAGCCCATTGAATAATAACGAATGGAACAAAAGTAACATATAAAAAGTAGGGTATGTAATAAAGATGCAACCTTCTCCAAACATTCTTGATAAATATCGGAATAACCAATCAAAACACAATCTCCCCTATTGTGTTTAACGCAATGACCATCCAATACCCATCGACCAATCAGTGATTAATAATGTGAAGGTAGTACGAGATGGTACTAGTACTAATCAATTGAGAACCAATCATTGTAATGCATCTCCACGTATGTCCAACCATGCAAATAATATACGTTTTTGTTGACATTAAACTCAACCACCAAGATAAGGACCAATCATAAGAATGCATGGATCTATAGCAGTAGTAACAAAGAACACACGTAGTGAATCACCACTGTTGTCTCGAGCAATACCAATAATAACATGAGCAATGGTTACGTGTCAAGCTAATCAGTGGAAACGATACATACGAGCAGTGGTAATGAGCGAGGGGTAGCAGTGGTTACCTTTCTTGAAGGCAGTGGAAACAAATATGCCTTGCAGTGGAAACATTCATTCGAGCAGTGGTAACAACTAGCAGTGGTAACCTGAACTGTAGGACCAATATATGCTCCAATGCTTCTTCACTTTTGTGCGCTCAATCTCAGAAACCCAAGGACACAAATCTTAGAACGCAGCAGCAGAAAGCATAACCTTTAAAAATTCCACTGTCCAATTCACATATTTTACCAGAAGCATAATAACAAAATACACTACACCTTACCATGTAGCCAATCAAAGAACCATAAAATCATAGCAACCTAATATGTGAAAAACCAATCAGCAACAGTAGCAACAGATCCAATCATTAATACAATCTCTAGGGTTTCATATGTGAAAAACTTTGTCCATAAAAACAAGTTACTGAAAACCCTAAAAACTGATCAAAACACCTTCAAAGCTGCTTCTATCCAAGAATTATCGAGCATTAAAAGAATTTAGAGATATATTAGGGTTCATTATCAGTTAAAACTGATTCACCATGACTAATATAGCTCTTTTAACCATGAAACAAAATTTTAATGCACAAAGAACCCTAAAAATTCGACCTTGAAAAACACATCAGCAGCCAACTTCGACAGTAAATAACTTTTGCATAAGAGCTCAGATCGACGATCCCTTCGGTGAAAAGTTAGATTGGTATATGAAGAACATCCACCTAAAATTTCAGCCCGATCCAACGGTTAACGAAAAAGTTATACTGCTTTGGCCGACTGCGAAGCATTACGAGAATTTTTTCAGATTCGAATTTTTCTTCTTTTCGCCATTTTCTTCGAGAAACCTTGTAGATCCTAGATATCGAGAGCCACCCGCTCTGATACCACATGTTAAAAATCGATGCTCTAGGTTTATTTGACCTTATCTAGGATAATCAATAAGCACAAATAACAATGAACAATATGTATGCACAGCGGAATAATCAAAACTATCATTGTTATTATTAAGGTTTCTTCATCATCATCATGTGTTTTACAAAACACATCTACATCCCCAATCCTAGACGATCAACTCTAAGACGGTTACAATCTAACGAGGATCCATGATCCTTGAGGTGACCAACTAGTCGACTAACACAATAGTCTAGGCGTTCATAAACTCACCTACAAGCACACACACACGCGCCTATGTCGATGTTTACATTGTTTTTTGGGTAAAGGTCAAAGCGACCGGTAAATGTATTACTCCAAAAAGCAGTTAAGTACAAAGGATATGGGTGAAGTCCCATATCTCGGCCCGTTACATAGGCGATAAAGCATACATAACAAGGTAGACAACTAAAATTGCTTAAAATAACAAAAACTAGAACTTATGACAAGCCATAAGAACTTAACCAAGAAACAAAGCAACCTAGCTAACTGGACTACCGTGAAAGATGAACTTTCACCGTAATTGGGTTAGCCGATTCTTTATTTACATGTGTACCATGTTCTTCATCTTCATCGTTCACCAAAGCGACATCTGAATTAGATGTAGTAATATTACCATCCCGAGAGGTAGGCGAGTAGACTTCAACATAGACGACGATGTGAGTGCATTACCCATAGTATTTGCTCCCTTAGTAGATTCACTAGGTGCCTGCCTTGGTGATATCCCGACATTCGAGTAACGATGGACCAACAACCGATTACCATTCGTAGACTTGGCTTTACCCTTCTTCGATCTCTTTTTCTTACCCACCTTTTGGAATCCATCATTGTTCAGAACCACAGTAGGAGTTACAACATGTGAATTGGATAAAACAGGAGAACTCACCACCTTTTTGGGACATTGATCATGAATATGACCAAATATTTTGCATATACCACATCTGGGTGGCCTCCATTCATATTCAACACGGATAGTCTCTTTAGTAAAACCCTCCCCTGAAAGTGAAGGAAAACCAATAGTAACAACCTCCACGAGATCGACGCCGAATTGACCTCAACAAGACATCTAGCAAAACTACTTCTACCCCACGATTCCTTACACATAGAGGTCGTATGCGAATCAAGCATAACAGTTTACCAAGAAAAGTAGCAATCAAACTAATACCATCCTCTTCAAAACTTGAAGAGGAACATCATCTTGATTTAACCCATCTTGGAATGCTAGTCAATTCTTCTTCATAAACAAGTATCCATAGACCATTTCTTGAGAATAATTGGAGAGTTGCGTATCATCCAAGGACCACCTTCAAAACAGCTTCCACACCACCCAATGTATCAAATTTGAAGAAAAGAAGCCTTTGGAATTCATCATAATCCTTTTTAGGCCATGTTTTGCCCATTATTCCTAGCATAGTATTCAACAACTGAAGCGCCATCCTCTTTCCCATAAAATAGCCATATAAAGTATGTTCTAAGCGAACTAACTTTTTCAACCACTTTCGGGGAATAGAGATGTTAACACCTTCAAATACTGGTTCGGCAACCAAGGGACGAAAAATAGTATCACCTCTAGGTGATCATCCATAAACATGTAGCTCCGAAGATAGTATGTAGCATTAGTATTAATGTCCATAGATTGGACAATAGGAGACTCGAGCGGTATAGAGTTATTAGATTTAGCCTTATGTTCACCGAAAGCCTCCCACAAACCCAAGACAAGATCCTTAGCCATCTTATGAACATCATTATCCAATTCATCCCACACGTATTTATACCAAAGATCAAACCATTGGTGAAAGCATCAAGATCCCCTAGTGTTTTAAGAGATACGCCAAATAAAGTTGCAATAAGATCATGCTTACTCTTAAGAGAGGACTCCACACCTGAGACATGTGAATCCTCAACAACATTCCTACTAGATTTCTTGTGTTTCCTCATAGTCACATACGACAACGAATCCAACGATTGAGTCTGCTCAAAGACACTTGAATCGTTAATATTGTTAATAACAACTGAATCTCTTTATATAAAGAGATACATTAAACTCAACCACATCTGAAAGCATAACAGGTTTACCAAGAAAAAACTAAGACACACACACACACACACCTATGTCTGATGTTTACATTGTTTGACACACATAAACCTAATTCCCTGTATCTCTTTA
The DNA here is from genome assembly GCA_022545495.1 of Chrysanthemum lavandulifolium. NCBI lineage: Eukaryota > Viridiplantae > Streptophyta > Magnoliopsida > Asterales > Asteraceae > Chrysanthemum > Chrysanthemum lavandulifolium. Next base: position 102,436,008 of record CM040239.1, on the reverse strand, counting down.
TATAATAAAGGTACTAGGGTTACAAATGACTACAAGGGACTAGATAATAAATAACTTCTTTGCCAAGTAGGCCCCTTGTCTTTCTTTGTCTTCAATAGTCCTTCATCTTTCATGTACTTTGTCTTATCAACTTTAGATATAGTTCCCAACAAAATGGGTGAGAAATAATGAAGAAATGGCTCACTATTTATAGAGGAAAATCCTCTTCGTTCCCCGGATCCCACGGATCCCTTCCACAAGGATCCGTCTAGCGTTAAGCTGGGGATCCGTGGGACGCCTCCCACTTACCCATGGGTATTTTGGTTATGGGTCATGGGTCATGGGTTGAACCATGGATCTTTGGCTAGATACAATGTATCTTTGAGTGCAATGCACTTGGTCACTTGGGTATGGGTTGATCCATGGGTTATGGATATTATCCATGTATGATATAAGCATGATGTCATGCAATGGGTTATGGGTCAAGATCCATGGGTTATGGGCTTTGGGTTGTACCCAACTACATTTAATGTATTTGCCCAATGGGTTGTGATACTTAAGTTTCTACCCATTTATATTACCCAATATACTACATACTAGTTATGTATATATTTTATCCAAATATATAAACACTAGTTGTTGTACATATGTATTACTAAATCATAAAATCACTTATACTTGTTTTAGTGTTTTATGTGAAAATGTGAATATGTTAGAAACTATTAGTTCAAACAATTTATGTATTTTATTTGTTTCGTTAAAATGATTTTACGTTTGTTATCGACAAAACATTAGAAAGATCGTAAAATATAAATAAACATTTTTACGGCTTATTTGTATTAACATGTGTCATTTAACTTTAACCCTTTTATAAGTGTGAAAAAACTTTCTTTGTCATTTGAAATGTGTCATAAAAAGTTAGTGTGTCAATTAAAAATTTAGTGTGTCAAGAAACTTTGGGATAAACAAAGTGTGTCACTGCAAATGTATAAAATTTTGTAATGCGTAATTAGAAATGTACTTAATTTTAGTGTGTCACTAGCTAAAAATGTATTATGAAATTAAGTGTGTCAAAACACATAGTTTATCATTACAAATGTGTCCTAAAAGTTAGTGTGTCACTACTTACGCATCAAAAAAAATTTAGTGTGCCATTAAATTACTTTGCGCAATTAATATTTTTGACACATGTGATTTCAGATACAATTTAAGCGACACACAAAGTTTTTTGACACACAAAGTTGTATGCCAATATCATATATGTTTTTGCATTTTTGTATTTTTAGTTAAGTAATATAGTGATAATTCATATTTCTCATAAATGGCAATTGGTTTTTTAATATGTAAATATGCGTACAACATTTTTGTTTTCATTACAAAAAAATTCATGCCTTTTAATGTTTATATTAATTGCAAAATTGATGCATGATCATGTAAAAAAACGTTACATGGTACGTTAAAATAATTGATATAAAAACTTGAATATTGCATAACATCTAATGAATGCTCATGATGGAAAGACTTTGATACCCTTATTATTAATTAAAAGATACATTATGCACCTTCAATTTTCAAATTTGTTTAAATGTTCCCTTAGTAGATCTAGCCATTAATTTATTGGATCACATGGTTGTGATCACTTCCTATCCTTTTTACTTTAACTCCCTTTTCCCTTAGTATATATATATATTTTAAAAATCCTCACTTCATTAGAAAATTAAAATGATTTACAGGAAATTGGTGTGAAGCCGAGACACTAATTGGGCTCCCACTCCTTTCTGGATACAAAAACTTAGTCTATGAAAGATAAAGACACCACTCTTGACATTATATGAATGGCTAATAGCAACAGTCTTGATGCGTGCAAGTGTATCCAAAGCCTCCGCGTCGAGCTCCCCAAATGTTAAAAAAGCGAATGGTATGAACTTGTAACCGTTGTCTTCTCATTTGGACCCATATTTCTTCTTTTTCTTCTCCACATCATTACGTAAGGCTACCCCCGGAGCCAATGACATCGCATCAATACCAGCAAAGGGAGAGATTCCAGTCACATCCAAACATGCATCCTTACCTTGGATCCAATTGAATAATAGCAGGTCTGCCGGTAGTAGTTCTTTCCCTTCCCTTGAAAGAAACCCCATGGGGGCCTCCTTACACACCATAATTCCCACCTTGGAACAAATATCGACAAGAATATCACGCACCAGGTTATGCCTGAACTTCACACCCACATCAACGGGCGAGAATCGCATGATCTCCCCATTGATCATGGGTTTTACAAGAAATTAGTGGGGAGCAGCGATACTAGTGAGCCCTCACTCCTCTAGTTATTATTATTATTATTATTATTATTATTATTATTATTATTATTATTATTATTATTATTATTATTATTATTATTATTATTATTATACATCACTTTATTAAAACTCATATGATTTACAAGAAATTAATTGGGAGTCGCGATACTAATTGAGCCTCACTCCTCTATCTAGTTATTATTATTATTATTATTATTATTATTATTATTATTATTATTATTATTATTATTATTATTATTATTATTATTATTATTATTATTATATTATTTTTTTAATTTTATAAAAACATCACTTCATTAGAAAAACAAAATGATTTACAAGAAATTGGTGGGAAGCCGAGACACTAGTTGGGCTCCCACTACTTCTGGATACAAAACTTAGTCTATGAAAAATAAAGGTACCGCTCTTGACATTATTTGAGTGGCTAACAACAATGGTCTTGATGCGTGAAAGTGTATCCAAGGCCTCCACGTGAAGCTCCCCAAATGTCGAAAACGCAAATGGTATGAACTTGTAGCCGTTGTCTTCACATTTGTACACATATTTCTTTTTCTTCATCTCCACAGCATTACGTAAGGATACCCCTGGGGCCCATAAAGTCGCATCAATACCAGCAAAGGGAGAGATTCCAGTCACATTCAAACATGCATCCTTCCCCTGGATCCAATTGAATAATAACAAGTCTGCAGGACGTAGCTCTTTCCCATCCCTTGAAAGAAACCCCATTTGAGCCTCCTTTTGCACCATGATCCCCGCCTTGGAGCATATATCAACAAGTATATCACGTACCAGGTTATGCCTGAACTTCACACCCACTTCACTCGAACAGTGAACTGCATGATCTCCCCATTGGTTCATACGATGCACATTACAGCTCAGACAAGGACTACCTTCAGAAAATAACGGTATAGTGAGCCTATAACACAATACCGAACGGAATTGGTGATGGTTCATCCTCTGACCCAACCCATCAATAGGTATAGTGAATAGGAAATCTTGTGCATGTGGGGCGCAGATGCTACTGAGGATAGCCACTTGTCTTGGACTTAACGAATACTTGGAAACAAGATCTTTCTCAGTGACACCAAAGTAACACTTTGCCAAGGTTTTTATCATATCGGGGGCAGGAGCGTCAGTGGTGACAGAGAGCACGTCTATGTTACAAGCAATGTTGAAAGTATCAAGAGCATGCTGAAATGAAGGACCATGAGAATTAATACCAGTTTTTATCAGTATCTTGTCCTGTAAATCACTCGTTTGCATACTAGAGGCGAGAAAGGCGTACTGGATAATATCACTCGCAACAGGGATGCCAAGTCCACCCATCTTGATTGGGAGAGTGGCTAACCTCCACTTCCAATCACCAAACCCTGGTCCTGTGGCAGTAATAATCTTCTCCAAAGAGGTACGTAGCATCTGATCAAACTGAACTTGGGCCTCACATAAATACAAAGGGGAGCATGTCCTCAAGGCATAGATAATTTCGCAACCCCGACATAATTACGAAAGAGGAGGAGCTCATATTGGGGGTCATTAAGATTAAGAATTACCTCCATTAGTGATATAGTTTTAGAGACCCTTTTCAAAGCCAAATCCTGACAAAAGCTTTCATCCAAACTAACTGAACCACCAAGAAGTTTAACACCATTGGCCGGATGAGAGATATTTATAGGAAAGACACCCTCCCCTGCTTCTGGGAGCCTCCATAGGCCATAAAAGTTCAGTCTTATCAACATTCAAAAACAACCCCCTAGCCGGACCATCCGTCATAATAATGTCAAACGCCTTGGCAACCATGAGGGTATCTCCAACAATAGTACCATCATCAAGATACCAAGCCTGAAGGGTAAGCTCACAAGACTGTTTAATAGTTGACTAAGGGGTGCAAAGTGAGGGCAAACAACAAAGGCCCTAGCGGATCCCCTTGTTGAACCCTTTGGCAAGAAGAAAGGATAGAATCATCATAATATAGTCTATCAAGTCTGGCATAGCAAAAATCAACCCAAGGAGAAATAGAAGGACATCGCATCCTAGTCTCCTGAAGGAGGACGCACCTATTGACCAGATTGAAAGCATTCTTAAAATCCACCAACAACATAGACAACCCAACTTCGTGACCCTTAGACTCAATAAGCCTATTCACAGAATGGAGAACAACCTCACATCTACCAGGGAAGCCAACACCAAATTGAAAGTCCTTTAAATAGGTATTCATAGAGTTGCCAATCGAAGAAGAAGCGACCTTATAAGCAAGCTTGCGCCACACCGTGCCGACAACAATAGGGCGTATGCCTCCACCCGGCTTGACCAAGGGAGTCAAAGGGGCACTAGCAATATACTCCCCAAATAGAGCAGGGCACTTTCCACTAAGAAACAGGTTGACAACACCAGCGATAGAACCTAATAGATCATCAACAATGGTAGATGCAACCCCTCCCAAAATATCCATTAAATGTTGTGCTCTAAGCCTATCCCGCCTATACGAAGTCCCTTTTGGAAAACTGGGGCATAGGGGTGTTTGGCCTCTAACTCAAGCAGGGTGTTAGGTGTAGGAGGGGAGACACCAGAGGACGTAAGCACTTTAATGGCAGCGGTAAAGTGCCCATCCCCCAGTTTACGTTTGCATTGAACCAGGTTAGCAGCATCATGATTGGGTTTCTTCACCCCACCGAGGGATGGAGTGGCTCCAGCTAAACGCTCCATCACCAACCCAATACTGTCTGCAGGATTCTTCCATCGTAAAATATCCCGAGAGATACATTCAAACTGACACCGTTCTCACTTTCCAGATTTTCGTTGAGCTCTATTAGTTGGCACAGAGGTAGTCGAAACACAACATGGCAGGATAAGAAGTTGCACCCACACCGATAAATCCCCCGGGCACGCAAGGACCTTGTTAAACCCGAGACGTATGGGAATACATTTATTCGTACATAACTTTTTCAAGAAAACCCGACCAAGGAGGTTGATGTGCGGGGTTTGTTTTAAGATGCATACGCTTCGTTCTAAGTGTCGACATGACAATGGTTCTGACTTTGTGCTACCACCTGATTGTGGTGATGGTGTTGTTAGGTTTGTGTTGTATGATCTCACCAAACCACATGTTCCTTTTTCTGTTCAACTTGCCCATGTTGAAGATTTAGTGTTAGACGGGCATGGTGGGTTTGATTTGCCTCTCCTTAACACTTTTACTTCTAAGGGGTTGAGTACTGTCAAGTCTATCCCTCTCAAGTGTCATTTGGGTTTCTCTCGGGGTATTAAAAGGAGCTCTTAATAAGGTGATCTGCACGCCTGATAACATTTATTGTTGGGTTAGTTTGTTTGGCTTGCCTCTCTGTCTCCTTAAAACCTTTTGTCCAAGGAGTAATATAGAGTGTAGGTATGCTATCAAGCGTCGAAGCCATGAAGGGTATATTGCTAATGCCATTATATCTTAGGGCGTGGCTGGTGGTATTTTGCAGCTTGCGAGAGAGGTTCTAGCCGAACCCTCCCCATCATGGTCTATTGACGAGGAAAACGTGGACTTGGGTGAGCGTAATGTCAAGCGGTGTAAAAAGAAGATTTGTGATGGACATTATACTGCGGCTGTCAGAGTTCTTTCTTCTTTTGGTGTTACTCCTTATAATGATGCCACTCTTGAGGACTTAAAGACTAAGCACTCTTTCGAACCTGCTCCTTCTTTTCTGCATATATGATAAGGATTTAAAAGGTACCTTTTTGAGGGGTCATTTAAGCCCTTAATTGATCACTTTTGTATCCGTTACTTCTTAATTTCGTTCCTTTTCACCTTTTAGGTCTTTTGAAGGCAAATTGTTGGAATGACACTTATTCGGACGAAAAGGCGAGAATATCTGAAGAAAATGGCCAAAGTTAATAATCGAGACACTCAAGTGCTTTGGGCCGAAGGGGCGGACGTCGAGTTCTATTTGTGGCGCCGTCGGAACAAGTTTTGTGACGACTCAAGAGCCAAATTGCTTATTTACAAGTGGCGACATCGGGTTTTAAAGAGTAGGCGTCGCAGCTCGAATGAGTCGAGAGGCCGAAGGAGGCAGGCGTCGCAAGCATAAGGTGACGTCGTCACAATGATAACGTGGCCAAGCGAAAACCTAATGGCGACGACCCGGCGTCATAACTAAAGAGTGGCGTCGTCGCGGTTTGTAACACTATATATAGAATCCGAATTTTTCGGTTTTAGAGAGGTAGTTTTGTGGAGTAAAAACCTAAACCGAACCAAGGCTGTCTTGTACTGATATTTTAGGGTTCTATACCTATCTTACATCAAGATAAGTGTTTTACTTCATTAATTCAATTATGTCTTCAATTGATTGTGTCTATGATTGCATGTTCTCCATGTCCGGCTAATTTATTTGTGTGTTTGCTTAGGTAATATGAAACCTAGTTATTGAATATTTATTGGTTGTCTCTTATCTTAATTGTGATTGACCTAGTATTGCGATAGGTCATTCATTGTGTTATTAATGCTTGATTAATCTTTGTTGAACCTTAGTTTATAATCACCTAGAGTTATTGTAGGCAAAACATCCAAAGAATACCTTAGTGTTAAGTTTATGAATCCTAGAGATTTTGTAGTCATTAACCTTTGGTAGCTTCAAAGAGTTAGGGATAAATGCATACCCTACGACCTTAGAAACACAACGCGTTAAGAATAAGGACGTGACAATTCAACCATCAATATGAGATAATTAGGGAGTAATAAAACCTAAGTAAATACATTTTTAATCATCATACGAGCACACAACAATAGACATAGACTACCCTTAGTTTAGTTAATTAGATAATTAGATAAGTAGAGTAATCGGTAGAAATACCCACCCCCAAATCCAAACCTCGAGATTCGTACCTTTCCATTTCCTAAAAAACATAAAAAGATAAAAATAATCTTCCTCAACCCCAACCTTAGTGTAGTAACTTCTTACTAGCATTCTTATTCCCAGAGAGCGATATCAATACCGTGGCTTACCCTAATACTACACTACAACGATTAGGTTCACTTTGCCTAGGGTGTTGAAAAACTTGCTCGATGAAAGGAAGTTCCTTTGACCCCGAATGCGTTGTGTGGCGTATCAAGTTTTAGGCGCATTGCCGGGAATAGAATAGCTAGTTAGATTTCCACCGATTAGGTTCCCTTGTTGATTCCTATCAAGTAAGGCTTTTTCTCATTTTAGCTTCCTTGTAGTCTATCCCCTTCTTTGTGTTTGTGTTCGTAAAACCCTTTTCATTTGTCGCTATGGCAAGTGAAGTTGCATTTGAATCATTAACAAATGAGGAACAATTGAATTCATAAATTGGATTGCTTTTTATTGTTCTAATGAATTTGTGAGTGATCTTAGAGATATCCAAAGGAGGCGGGTGTAAGGTTGGATGAATTTTATAAATTGTGTGCTTGTGGCTTCTATTCAACGATCATTGTTAGAATCAACTCCTTTTAGTGAGACCCTCCGGAAATGTTTTGAGAAAAGCCTCCTAGCATAAACCATCGGTTGTCACAACTTGAGGAAATAGATATGGAGGATTTATCCAACCTTAGGCATCATGATCAAAAAGACCTAGTTTTTAAGAACATGGAACCTAAACCGAACAAGATTGTGAGATGGTTATAGTTAAACTACCTAGTTGCATCGTGGGATAGATTTCACCAAAACATATGACACGCGTGAGGAATCCTTTAGGAAAATAGAACATAGTGATCAAATTTTTGAGAATGATTCTTATGAATCGGACCAAGAATTTGAAATGGCTAAAGAAGGATTTGAGATACTTAGGAGTGTATTTGGGTTAGATCATACTAAAACACATGATGAACATTTAGGAGATCTAGATATAATGGAGAATGAGGTGGAAACTCCAAGCCCACAAGCCTACCATCACTTGAGGAATACACATCGCCTATAACTTACCGGAAGAAGTAGAATAGACTATAGGAACCCGATTGATATAGAACCTTTGGACCAAACGCCACTAGAGAATGTAGGTTAAGATGCTTGTTGTCATGACCTCTCTCTTAGTCCTAGGGAAGTTCCTAATTTTGATGAACCGGAGCCTCAACCAAAAACCATACCCAATTTTCCGTCTTTAGATATGAATCTTGGAATTGAATTAGGCCCCAATCCACCCATCAAAATAAATAGTCCGGGTAGTTGCTTGATAAAGGTGGTAGACTCTAGGCCATGTAGAGTGGAAGCTAATATAGAAGTAACCTACGACCTTACACACTTATATCGCCCATTCATGGTTGATAACAAGAAACATTATGGGTTTAAACCGGGTTTATTAGGTCAAGATGGATCCTTAACTAAGAATCTTTTGAAGTTAATAGAAGATGATCCATTTTTAAGAGAGAGATTTGATTCACCCGCTACACCAATAAAATTAGGTAAGGTTATAATGAATGGAGCACACTCCTTTGAGCATATAAATCACCCATCACCCTCTCCTCACATAGCAAATTTCCACCCTAAGGGTGTGTATCGCTACTATCACCCGCACTTAAGCTTAAGTGTAGGAAAAACTTCCCCTTTCTCCGTTAAATAAGGGTAGAGTCAAGCTCGTGACTCAAACAAAAACAAGCGCTTCTTGGGATGCAACCCATGTGTATTTGTTTTTCATTTTTATTTGTGTGTCATATATTTTTTCATTATTGTATGTTCTCATGTTTAAATTTGTAAAAATGATTTATTTTGTCTTTAACCTCGTCTTAATTACATATAAAGGTATTTTACATAAGGGATAAGTGTAGGGAGGATTACACACCTTTTTAAAAAGAAACGTGAACATGAGAATTTCAATTAATTAAAAGATATGCATGTGTGTTTGTTCGAGTCAAATGCTTGTATCGAGTCATAATGGATGTTTTGCAGAAATTTTCCAGATTTTAAAGGTAAAAATGTTCGAATTTTTCCAAAATCGCACCGGTTTGTCGGGATAACCCGACGTCGAGATCGCAACTGACGACGTCGAATCGCAACTGACGGGCGTAAGGAGGAGCGAAATGACTTATTACTTTTCTCGTTTTCGAGCTATTTATAAATTTTGGAATTTTCGGTCTTAATTTTCCACAAAATCAGTAAACATCCATTCCACAAGCATTATATCCTAGTTTAGTAGAGTCTTATATATATTGTTACCACCGATTTTACGCGAAGGTTTCGTTTGTTTTCTTCAAGTGTGCGGGTTTAATTTATCAAGAAGAAGATACATAAGATTGGAAGGAGCTTTTAACTGAACATTCTTCTTGAAGAAAGATGTAACCACCACTTCACACGGATCCTACCGAGCTAATCGGGGAGTACTAGTTTCTTTCATGTTTTACCTTCCATTATCATAACTTTGATACTTCGGGGAACATTGGAGACAATGTTCAGTTTAAGTGTAGGGAGGGAAAATAAAACGGGAACTTTGAAACTATACTTATCCTTGATTATTTGCTTTGTCTAATTTCAGTTGTGTAATAAACCATGAGAGATGTCGGTTAGGGTAATTTTGGCACCAAATTTAAATTTTTTCATGACATGTAGGAGTGGGCTATTAGTCTTAATAAAGCGTCTCATGGATAGGAAATTATATGACTAGCACAAAAACCCTTTACCACTTAAATTCCACCAAAAATGTGAGGATCGCCCTTAGATTTGTAGGAATTAAAGCATTCATCTTTAATGCTTCGAGTGTGAACCGATAGTATAATAGATTCTAGAACTTTTTTTGTGATGCATTCCGAGATCGCTAGTAAGACTACACTTGTGTAGTTAGGAATAACTAAATGATAAGAGGCATTAGGATAACCCTTGTTTGACATCCGTAATATAATTACTTCTTCCACATCGGTTGAGTAATTCCCCCACACCTGTGCGTTGTACTCATCTTTAGTACATGATACCCCTAGTTAACCCCTCAGAGCCTATCATTTTCGCGGTTCTCGTGATGTTTCAGTTTTCTGGAATGTCAATGAAGAACATTGTTTACAATCCACCCCCAAATGTACACCCAAATCGCCTTAGCCTACCTTGTATGCACTCACTTTTAGTGCATTATTGTTATCACACTAAACCCTTAGTTCAATTATCTAGTTGCTTGCATAAGTTGCTAAGTCGAGTCATATCCTTTGTACACAGTTTTGGGACGATTGGGACTCATGGGAAAAGTTAAATTTTATGAAATGACGGGAAGGAACGTTAAATTCAAATTCACTTTATTTGCATAATAATGTACTCCAAGTGTTTTAATCTTTTCAATTCGGGTCGAATTAGTGTTAGAATAATAAAAACTCAAGTGTAGGGATGTGCCTATAAATCCCTATTATTTTGATGTTATCGTAGAGGATGGTAGAGTAAGAGTGTATGAAAAAAATCAAAAAAAAAAAGAAAAAAAGAGAAAAAGAAAAAAATAGAGTGTAAAAAATAAAAATAAAAAAATAAAAAAAAAGCGAAAAAAAAAAAAAAACCATACGGGCTAACATCCTACATCTATCTTTAAATTTATGTTTGTTTGTTTCAATTTATCTAGAGTTTAGAGTGTCGAGTCTTGGCTTAGCAACGCCATTCTTCGCATGCCCTGTAACATAAAGATTTTGACTTGCCACCACTAAATCGCCTATCCCACAAACCCTTTGTTTCCCCAGTAAGCCTAACATTACAACCCTTTAAAAGACCTCTTGGATAGTCTTTCCTAGGTGCTACGCCAAAGCGATGGAGGTTTGATCTAGTCTCAAGCCTATGGTAATCTATGTACTACGACCGGTTAATGAGTGTTTATCTTCCATTTCCAACTTGTTATATTTCATATACATCCGAGAGATGTGAGTATCCAAACACCCCATGTGAGGTGCTAGTTTGTAATTTCCATGCTTGTTATGACTTATGCGGGACTTATATGTGTTGTGGATCGTTCTAAACTAATGCTTCATGACCCCTAATTTATAAATCAATTGGCTAAAAGCACATTTGCTTGAGGACAAGCAAATACCATACCAAGTGTAGGGATATTTGATAAGGATTTAAAAGGTACCTTTTGAGGGGTCATTTAAGCCTTAATTGATCACTTTTGTATCCGTTACTACTTAATTTCGTTCCTTTTCACTTTTTAGGTCTCTTGAAGGCAAATTGTCGGAATGACACTTATTCGGACGAAAAGCGCGAATATCTGAAGAAAATGGCCAAAGTCAATAATCAAGACACTCAAGTCTTTGGGCCGAAGGGGACGGCGTCGAGTTCTATTTGTGATGCCGTCGGAACAAGTTTTGTGACGACTCGGTAGCTAAATTGCTTATTTACAAGTGACGGCATCGGTTTTAAAAGAGTAGGCCGTCATGGCTCGACGGCCTAGATTTGATCGATACGATCGAGGCCAAGGAGACGGCGTCACAAGCATAAGGTGACGCCGTCCACAATGATAACGTGGCCAAGGCGAAAACCTAATGATGGCGACAGACAGCGACACAATTAAAGAGTGTCGTCGTCGCGGTTTGTAACACTATATATAGAATCAATTTTTCGCTTTTAGAGAGGTAGTTTTGTGGAGTAAAACCTAAACCGAACCAAGGTCGTCTTGTACAATATTTTAGGGTTCCATACCTATCTTACATCAAGATAAGTGTTTTACTTCATTAATTCAATTATGTCTTCACTTGATTGTGTGTATGCTTGCATGTTCTCCATGTCCGACTAATTTATTTGTGTGTTTGCTTAGGTAATATGAAACCTAGTTATTGAATATTGATTGGTTGTCTCTTATCTTAATTGTGATTGACCTAGTATTGAGATAGGTCATTCGTTGTGTTATTAATGCTTGATTAATCTTTGTTGAACCTTAGTTTATAATCACCTAGAGTTATTGTAGGCTAAACATCCAAAGAATACCTTAGTGTTAAGTTTATGAATCATAGAGATTTTTAGTCATTAACCTTGGTAGCTTCAAAGAGTTAGGGATAAACGCATACCCTACGACCTTAGAAACACAACGCGTTAAGAATAAGGACGTGACAATTCAACCATCAATAGGAGATAACTAGGGAGTAATAAAACCTATGTAAATACATTTTTAATCATCATACGAGCACACAAAAATAGACATAGACTACCCTTAGTTTAGTTAATTAGATAATTAGATAAGTAGAGTAATCGGTAGAAATACCCACCCCCAAATCCAAACCCCGAGATTCGTACCTTTCCATTTCCTAAAAAGAGATAAAAAAATAATCTTCCTCAACCCCAACCTTAGCGTAGTAACTTCTTACTAGCATTCTTATTCCCCTAGAGAACGATATCAGTACCCGTGGCTTATCCTAATACTACACTACAACGATTAAGTTCACTGCCTAGGGTGTTGAAAAACTTGCTCGACGAAAAGGAAGTTCCTTTGACCCCGAACGCGATGTGTAAGTGTATCAATATACCGATTAGTCATCACCACCTCATTGCATCTCCTGCTATGGTTCTTGATATGATTAAGAGTGTCCATCGTGTGGTCGGGATGGTTTGCGTGCCCAACACCTTTTGGATTGTTTAAGTGTTGCTGCTGTGGTTATTTCTAATGAGTTAGTCACTTCTATCACCTAAGTGGTGAATTTCTTTCTTGATGGTAAATTCCTAAGGGCGTTGGGTGAGTATATTTCTAGTGCTCCTCTTACTCCTCTAGTCAAGTCGGGAGGTGGTATCAGTCCTATTGCTGCTATGATTGGTCATTCTTTGGATGGTTATTTAAATGAACTACAATTTAGTGTTGGGTGGGTATATTTCCAAGGTTAGTGCTGCTATGATTGGTCATTCTTTGGATGGTTATTTAAATGAACTACAATTTAGTGTTGGGGCATCTGGAGGAGGCGAGGCTATTCTTCATGCCGTGAATCGATTTATTGAGGATCGTGGAGATGATGTTGGTAGATTTTAGAAATTCCTTCAATTTGGTGGATCGCGAGGGTATGCTACAAGAGGTTTGCCTTCGTTGTCCTACATTTTCACGTTGGGTGGAATTTTGCTACTCCAGTCCAACAAGATTATATTATGGGGAACACACCTTATGGTCCCACCAAGGTGTGCAACAAGGTGATCCACTTGGCCCTCTACTTTTTGCCTTAGTATTACATCTTTTGGTATGCAAGATTAGAGACTCCTTTAGCCTTTCCCTTAACGCTTGGTATCTGGATGATGGCACTATTATTGGAGATACTCTAGTCGTGGGGAAGGTTTTAGAGCTTATTATAATGGATGGACCTCATTACGGTTTGCAAATGTTGATAAAACTGAGGTTTTTTGGCTAAAGGAAGACCCCAGAAGCAGGCTTGCAGGTGTTTTCCCGCCTAATATTGCCCGACCTTTACATGGTGTTAAATTACTAGGGGCCCTGCTAGTGTGGACTTTGATTTTAGTAGTGAGCTTCTTATGAAAAGGGTTGCTAAAATCGTTGAGCTTATGGGTGTTGATGGTAAGCTTAATGACCCTTAGTGTGAGTTGTTGCTCCTTCGTGCTTGTGCCAGTATTTCCAAGTTATATTTTTCTATGCACACATGTTCTCCTCGGGTCTTTGAGCTTGCTCAGAGTTCATTTGATGTGGCACTTCGTTCTTCTCTGGAGCGTATTATCACTGCTTGTGGACCTGGTTTTGGTGATTGGCAATGGAGGCTTGCCACCTTGACCTTTGCATTTGGAGGGCTTGGTGTATACTCTGTAGGTGATGTTTTAAACTATACATTCCTTACGTCTAGACTCCAATATGCTAGCTTACAAACTAAGCTCCTCCGACATTCTGGTATTGTAACTCCTGGTCCTTCCTTTGATATTGACTTGTGTGCCTTTAATGCGAAGATGGATATTGACCTTTTAAGTAATCCAAGTGAGATCGTTTCCCCCAAAATCATGAAGAAATTGGCAGATATATATTTCACACGTATTACTGAAACGACTGAATCCACTTTTTCCCTATCTACTCGACAATTTGCGCTACGAAGACCGCAAATTGAGGGCTACACTTCGGATTGACTTCGGGTGGTTCCGACATCTGAGGAAAAATTATGAATGCTAGGACCTACCGGTGTGTGTTATGCTATCGGCTAGGTGTTCTCCTATTCTATGTTCAGATGTCGTGCTCAACTTGTTCCAGGGTCTTTACGGGGATATTTATGGGGACCATGCTATATTGTGTGCTGGTATTATTGGTATCAAACATCGGCATAACGTGGTGCGCGATACTTTTTCGACATCTGTTCACGTTCTGAGATTTCAGCTCGTAAAGAAGTTGATATAAGGCTTAGTGGATAAAGGGACAACCCTTTACGTCCAGCTGCTATGTTGCTCTAGTCGTGGGATAGAGGTCTTGATGTATGTGTCGATCTGACAGGGTCGTCGCCCTTGACGCAAACTGGTATGGTTGATTTTGTGCCAGGTCGTGCAGTGATTGAGGCCGCACAACGTAAACGCGTCAAATATGAGGCTAAGTGTGCGAAATATTAGATATGGGTTTCTCCCCTTCTCATTCTCTTCTTTTGGGGAAATTGAGAAGGATGAGATGACCTCACTAAAGCGAATCCGAAAGTTCTCTATGACTCAAGACACTGGAACACGTGCTGCTATTCATATATTTAGTAGGATTAGTTTTGCTATAGATAAAAGAATGAGGGCTCAGATAGTATCTCGGCTCCCCACTAATTTCTTATTATTATTATTATTATAATTTTTTTTAGTAATAATAATAATAATTATCATTATTACTATTATCATGAATAGTTATTATTATTATTATTACTCGTAATATTTATTATTACTGTTGTTGTTATTAAATATTTAATTATTATTATTATTATTAAATATTTTATAACTATTATATTAATGATTATAAAATTTAATAATTTATTATTACATATATTATTATTGTTATTATTAAATTTTTATTTATTTATTTATTATTGTTATCATTAAATATTTTGTTTTTACTATTATTATTATTATTATTTTAAAATATTTTTTCGTTGTTGTTGTTATTATTATTATTATTATTATTATTATTATTATTATTATTATTTTATTTTTTATGTTTTTATCAACATCACTTTATTAGAAACTCAAAGGATTTATAAGAAGTTAGTGGGAAGCCGAGATACTAACTGGGTTCCCACTCCTCTATAAAACACCACTTCATTATAAGAAGTTATAGTAAAGCTAATCCTACTAAAAATATGCTCAGCAGCACGTGCGCCAATCTCCTGAGTCAACGAGAAACTTCGGATGCGCTTTAGTAAGGTTACTGCATCCTTTTCTAGCTCTCTAAAAGAATAGAATGAGAAGGGAGAAACCTATATCCAATGTCCGCACATTTAGCCTCGTACTTGACACGCTTGCGTTGCGCATCTTCGATCACCGCACGACCCGGGGCGAAGTCAACCATATTAGAGGAATGGGGCCCGCTTATTATTATTATTATTATTATTATTATTATTATTATTATTATTATTATTATTTTATTTTATTTTTATTTTTATTATTTTTTGTTATAAAACCTCACTTCATTAGAAAACAAAGGAACTTACAAGAAATTAGTGGGGCCGAGAAACCAATCGTCCCCACTCCTCTAGCAATAGCAAAACAAATACTACTAAAAATATAGTTAGCACATGCCGCAATATCTTGAGTGATCAGAACTTGCGGAGACGCTTCAAGAAGGTCACCGCCTCCTTCTCGAGTTCACCAAAGGAAGAGAAAGAAAAGGGTGAACCCATATCCAATATCGACATTTGGTTTCGTGCTTGGCACGTTTGCGTTTGCGACTTCAATCACAAAGACGCCCGCCACAAAGTCGATCATGCGGTTTGCGTTAGGCGATGACCCAAGAAGATCAACACATACATCAAGGCCTATCTCCCACGAGTAAAGTAACAAGTCAGCTGGGCGTAGGTGTTTGTCCCTCTCTCCGCAGAGCCCAATATCAACTTCTTTACGAGCCGAAACCCTCACCCGGGTGCAGATATCAACGAGAGTATCACGTACCACATTATGTCGATGTTTAATACCAATAATACCTGCGCATGATACGGCATGATCCCCATAGATATCACCCGTAAAAACCTTGGAACAAGCAGAGCACGGCATATGAGTGGAGAAAAGGGGAACACCTAAACGATAACATAAAACACACCGGTAGGTTTTAGCATTCATAGTCTGCCCCAACCCAACTATCGGGACTACTCTGAGCCAGTATGAAGTATGGTCTTCCATTTGCGATCTCCATAGGGCCATCTGTCTAGCAGATAAGCAGAAGGTGGATTCAGCCTCTTTTGTGACCCGTGTGAAATATGAATCTGCCAATTTCTTCATGAGTTTGGGGGCAGCAATCACACAAGAGCTACCCAAGAGGTCGGTCTCCATTTTCTCGTTAAAAACATGCAGGGCATCATCAAAGGAAGATCGAGATCACCAACACCAGATCGCCGGAGAAGTGCGGTCGTAGGCGGCCGATTGAGTCTAAAGCAAGGAAGGCATAATTCAAAACATCACCAAGTGAGATACACCAAGCCCCCAAATTCAAAAGGAAGAGTGACCAGTCTCCATTGCCAATTTCGAAACCAGTCCAGGCGGTGGACAATTCGCTCCAAAGAGGCGAAGTGCTTCATCAAATGAAATCGAAACACGTTCAAAGACACGAGGGAACATGTCGCAGAGAAATCTGACTTGGAAATGCCAAAGACATGCACGGAGAAGTAGCAACTCACACTGGGATCATTAAGCTTAGCAACATCGTCCATAAGTTCAATGGTTTTAGAAACTCGTTTCAAAACGAGCTTACTGCTAAATTCAAGGTCAACACCAACAGGCCCACCCAAAAATTTTACACCATGTAGGGGCCGAGCAATATTAGGAGGGAAAACACCTGCGAGTCTGGTTCTAGGATCTTTCCTTGGCAAAAAAACCTCAGTTTTATCGACGTTGAGGTGCAAACCATAACGAGGTCCATCTATCATAATGAGCTCCAGGGCCTTCCCAACAAAGCAGTATCTCCAATGATCGTACCATCATCTAGGTACCAAGCTTGAGGGAGAGAAATGAGTCTTTGATCTTGCGAGCCAAAGGATGTAGCACCAACGCAAAAAGAAGAGGTCCAAGAGGGTCACCTTGTCATGCGCTGGTGTGACCATAGAGTGTGTTCCACATAATATAATCCGCCGTACCGAGTAGCAAAATTCAACCCAACGTGATATAGCAGGACAATGGAGGCGAACCTCTTGTAACATAACCTCACGGTCCACTAGATTGAAGGCATTTTTGAAATCCACTAGCAACATCGAAGGACCCACATCATTTCCATGGTCTTCAACAAACCGATTCACGGCATGAAGAATGGCCTCACCTCCTCCAGAAACCCCCACTCCGAACTGTAGATCATTTAAGTATCCATCTAAAGTGGCCAATCATAGAGGCTCCCACCTTGGAGACTAAACGCCTCGAGCAGTCCCCACAGCAATAGGCGGATACCACCACCGGTTTGATCGGTGATGTGAGAGGGCATTGGCGATATACTCGCCCAAAGCCTTAGGACACTTACCATCAAGAAAAAGATTTACCACCTGGGTGATGGAGTTGATTAACTCATCCGATATAGCCACAGCAGCACCGCTAAAACAATCCAATAGGTGTTGGGCACGTAAACCATCCCGACCACAAGATGTACCACGGGGGAAACTCTTAATCATGTCAAAAACCACAGCAGGAGATGCAATGAGGTTATGATGATCAATAGGTATGTCGGGCAGAGAAGGAGCAGACTTGAAGGGATGCTTAGCCTTTAGGTTCTCAAGGGTAGTATCATTGTAAGGAGCAACACCTGAAGAAGAAAGAACTCTGACGGCAGCAATATAATGACCATCACAAATCTTCCTCCTACATTGCTTGACATTACGCTCACCCATCTCCAGGTTTTCCTCCTCAATATTAGACCAAGTAGGGGAGGGTTCAGCTAAGACCTCTCTAACAAGCTGCAAACTACCACCAGGCGTACCCCAAGACCGAATGGCATTAGCGATATATTCTTCTTGACGCTGGCGCTTAGTGGCAGACCTACACTCCATGTTACTCCTTGGGCAAAAGGTTTTAAGGAGACAAAGAGGCAAGGCTAACATGCTAACCCAACAAGAAATGTCTTCAGGAGTGCAGATCACCCTATCAAGAGCTCCTTTCAAGACACGAGAGAAACCCATACGGCACTTTGGAGGGATGGATTTGACAGTGTACAACTCTTTAGCGAGCAAAGTGTCAAGTAAATGTAAATCAAAACTAGAGTGCTCTTCCAAAACCAAATCTTCAACGCATGGCGAGTGAGCGAAAGAGGAACTTGGGGCTTAGCGAGATCAAACAAAGACAAATCTAACAACACCATCACCATGAATCGGGGTGGCACAAAATCGATCCATGCCGACATTTAGAGCGAAGAGTATGCGTCTTAAAACAAACCCACATAACCAAAGACCCATACGTTTCAACGTAACCTCGGCGACCTCAAAAAGCACTAGATTAGTGGCCAAAGAAAGTTTGGTGGTGGCTAGCGCATCTTCATTGAAATGACGATCCCAAGATGAGAAATCAACGAGGTTTTGGTAAGCCCATTCCACCACCGCCTTGACAACCACTCAAACACGCAGGGACAATGAAACCGAATAATAGCCATAGAGGTTTTTTTTTTTTTTTTTTTTTTTGCGTACAAAACATATGCAAACAAATTTAAACTAAAATAAAACAAAGGCTTAAACAAAAGCAAACAAACTAAAACTAAAACAAGGCAAGCTAAAACTAAAATAAAACAAAAGCAAAATATCGTGGGTCCCACTAAAGCAAAACAAGACGCAAGTATGCAGGCCAATACACCAACTCGCTACCCATTTTCTGTGTCAAAACACAGAAAAGATAAACAACAACTCTCTATCCAGAAGGCAAACCAAGTCGCTATCCAGAATAGGTAAGCCAGGTCAGCCACACGCAATACAGACCAAGTCGCTATCCAGAATAGGTAGGCCAACCAAGTCGCTATCCAACAACAGGCTAACCTGTTTTCCAGTGTCGAATACCACCTACAACACCTGAGAAACAAGCAGCAGGGAGGAAACTAGCGCCTGAACCAGCAGCAACCCACACCAAAGGACACAAAACCAAGCAGGAAGAAACGACGAGGGCACGGGCAGTGGCCTCCAAAAACCCCGCCGACCAAAGAGAAAACGTGACCAGCGCTGAAACAACGACCACCAAAACACCTACCCGCGACCACAACCCCGGTAAGATCAAGAAGATCTAATGGGGAGGGTGATCCAGGTGATCGACCGGAGGAGGTGAACAAGGAGCCAATCGCCTACAGTGATGGTGTTTGGTTATTATTATTATTATTATTATTATTATTATTACCCGAGCTTACTCTTTTTCAAGCCTTGCTGTTTCAATGACACATCCTGACAGCAAAATAATCACAGTAACATCTAGAGAAAGAAGAGTGTTATAGACAGTCGGCCAAATCCCAAATGAACCTTAATGTCATAATTCATTCACATTACAACTATTTCAGATTACAATTCATTTGACAAATCACAATTCTTTCACATTAAAATTCATTCAAATTACATTACAATTCCCTTGACAGATTACAATTCTCTCAAAATCATTGCGAACCAAATACACCCTAAGTTTCTCCAATAACCGTAGAACTGCAAGAAATTAATAATGATTATGGGCTAATCTTAACTACGTATGACTCATACGGAGAAACCTTTTTCCTCTATTAAATGTTACTAAAATATCTCTTCAATTTAAATTAAGTAATACAAATAATAAAATAAATTGTACAAACGATTCAAATACAAAAACAACAATTTAATAACTATAAATAATAAAGCTAAAGATACAACACATGTAATTATGTTAGTGAGATTACCCCTCATTAAAAATACATTTAATATAACACAAAATACAAACCAAACAAGTTACTAATGTGGTCATTATAACCCAGACACTTAAATTCGATTGAATAGAACCATACAAGTTAAGGTAGTTTATATGATATGAAAAATGTGTAGCTTTTGAATACCGTAATTCATATTTTGTTAAGTGATGTCATACATAGACTTACTAATCATATATTTGCACGTAATAATGTATGTTACTCTATGGTTACACATTGTACAATATTGTGACGAATATTACACAACATTTATTGAATAGTAAGTACCTTTCACCGTCAATCGTCACAACTTCGTAATACTACGAACTACCGTTTTCGTATAGCCATTGTATTGCGATTCACGAGTACTCTACAATATTATATGAGATAGTGTGCGATAAAGTTATTCATTAAAATTCTTATTATGCGTAAAGTTATTATCAAGAAAAATATATAATTGAAAAATATTTTTTGTCAAAAGTTTTGATTACAGGGTACCCGCCGCTGCAACGCGCGGGTGCCCTGCTAGTAAGTTATTGATCGTGCAATGATTCACACCTTCTTGATCAGAGCTTGCAGAGGTGCAAGCTGGATACTTCAAAGAGTTTTCAAGTGACATGAAATAAGACAAATAATACGCTTGGGGTTAGATGGAGCGCTGGGGGAGACCTTGTAAACTGACTCCGGGGTGAGAATAATTCATTCGACTGTTAAGACTAACATGTAGTCAGAAGGAGTTAATGGCATACCTCAAATTGATGAAATGAGTCGACTATTTATAGACAAACCTTAGGAATGATTTAGATTTGTTACATGTCTCAGTTAGATTGGCTAAGAGGGAGCATATTCTCTTCAGCCAATAGGAGGGCTGCAAGAATAGGCTTCGAGATCGTGTCCACGAGCTGTTGTCTACATGAATCGAGAATAAAGGGCGATCGTTATTTGTGTGGGGTCCACGCAATATTCTTTTTGTCATTTAGTGTCGGAGCCTCAAATTCCTCGGAGGCTATGCTTCTCGGAACATTGGGCTCCATGGATTGGACTCTTGTGTGTTGGTGGATTCTCTTAAGGTAGCCCATGGGGATTTACGCCAGTAACTACTTCTGAGCGCCACGTGTACAACATCCGAGGCAGGGCTCCGAGCTATGCGATGGGGGTACACCATGAGTTATAAACAACAATATCATTAAGATTTTGTGCTACTTAATGAAAATTTTTAATCGTTGTTTCATCTGAACACTATAGAGTTTTTATGCCTTAATTTATATTTGATCATTTATATCACTAGCAGGCTATTCGTGTATTGCGACAGCGGATTTCTTGAAATAAAAATTTTCGATGAACTATATTTTTTAAATTTAATAGATTTTTTGTAACAATAGATTTACGGATGTCAAAAATTTCATGTCACATATTTCAATTCCTCAAATAATGACAATGCTTTTCATTGAACAGTTGTTATAATAAATATTTTAGTGAGCAATGTTTTTTCATTTTTCAAGAGAACTGTTTGATTTAAATAAAGTTAAGCTTTATTGATAAGACGTGTTCAAAAAATATGTGAAACCAACAAGCCAAGCCGACCCGCTCAATCCGAAATAGCAAAAAACGATAACCAATAAACCCAAAAAAACTTGAAACCAGGAAAACCCTCTTTTCGCGGTTCGGTTTTGGTTTTTACTTTCAAATATCCGTGATTACCTGAACCAAAACCGTGATATTTTAACAAAATATTTATAAAAGTGTACAAGCATTAACTATGTGTATTCGAGTTTAATTTTTTTTACATGTCTTGGTTGACTTAGATGCTTTATTTTTTTTTGTTTAATTGTATTATAGCTTAAGCTTTATTAGTTGTAATGCTTAATATTGCATTTTCTGAAATGTCTTAGTATATTAAATGAAGAGAATGTCATCTCTCACTTATATGTAGTACATATATAGCTATTGACCTAAACTGCACCCACCATCAACCAAAATTTATTTCGTTTAAAAGTTATGCTTAAAACCTGTCGCAACATGTGGATATTACATCCCTCTATAAAAGAAAAAAGATTGAAAGACATAAAACTTGTGACTAATTTTGTGTTTAACTTATGTGTCATTAGATAATTGAGTTGTGAAGAAATGGACCTGGTTGCTCCAACCAATGAATTATTGACACACAAATTTAGGCATAATATTAAGCATGAGTTTTAGGTCTCTCTCTCTCCCCCTCTCTCTCTGTATCTCTCGCGCGCGCGCGTTAAAATATTACTTTAAACTTTAAGGAAACTTAAAAATAAACCAAAATACTATTATTCAAAACTATACAGTAAGGTCTCTATAAATAAATACTTAATAAATTAATAACCTCGATAAAATTGATAATTTGTCTAGTCCTAACATGGGACCCCAGTCGATAAAATAATAAGATAATAATTTTTTTGAAACCCTAGTATATATATATTGGTCATAACGAAACTATAATTTAACAATTACTATAAATTCAATATATATAGAAGCCATGCGTAATTGGAACTTGTACAAATTCAATTAATTCAATTAAGTTAACATGTAATTGGAATTTGTTCCAATGAAACTAAATTTTTACTTATTAAAAAGGGATTAAGTCATAGAATATGATGATTTTTCAAAGTGTCTTATTTTGAGTGCGTGTCTTTTTTAAGTTTTAGAATAGTAATGTCTTTTCAAAGTGTTGGTTTAGTGCGTGTCTTTTTTAAGTTGTAGAATAGCGATATAAGTGTTCAATTTGGTGCGTTATCAACGCATCAAATCGAACACTTATGAAAGATATCGCTATTCTACAACTTAAAAACGTACACGCATCAAATCGAAACACTTATGAAAGTGCGTTCTATTCTACAACTTAAAAAAGACACGCACTCTTAACTTAGACATTTTGAAAAAGATATCGCTATTCTACGATTTAATCCTTATTAAAAAACAATGAACTTGACAATTCTATTAATTTGTAAATGTGAATTCATAAAATGTTAATTGAAACTTATTTTTCTTTTTTTTTTATCTCTAACTAGTATACATTGTAACTAATATTTTTGATTTAAAGATCATACGTAAGAGTTAAATTATAAATTTATTAATATAATAATATCTCACTAAATTAATAAAATTTATCGATCGTAACATTATTAGCTTATAAAGGTTTTATTGTATTTATTTACAGTTAATAGTTTACATTTCGTTTATCAAAAAATAAAATAGAATAGGGAAATCTGATTCAAGAGTTTTTCTGTTTGGGCTAAGATTCTATGAAAAATCCACACTTATTAAAAAGTCTAAAATGTGAAGAGAACATGATATGCGATACCGATGAATAAACACAAAAAAGGTTTTTCATTAAATATATTTTTCACAACAAAGAGGAGACAAAATAACGTTAAATATTATTTAGAATTTTCATCTCAGTGGTTTTTCATTCTCTAACTGTACATTTATTCTCAATTTTTCATAAAATTTTCTGAATACTTCAATGAACAAAACATGTAATGAACATAAAAAAATCGATAAACATATATAAATGCTAGTGCATTTTTTATCATTTTTTATTTAGTTTTCTTCAGCGATATTTATTTCTTTTTTGTATTCTATGTTGCAAATATTTTCATATTTTTAGGTCAACATATATTTGATGTTAATAGAGAACATTTGTCACTTCTTTTTTACTCTTTAGATAAAACTGATAATTTTTTATTTGAGCATCCTTTTTATCCGTTTACATGTAACATGTAAAATGTATGTGTGCATAGTTTTATGGTTTTTTTTTTATTATAAGAAATAAAATTCCTCCACATCACCAATCCACTATATATTCTTTAATTTATAGCCACGAAAAATATTAGATGGGGTCATACATATGATAAAACTTACACTTATGTGCCTAGTCCTCTCATTTTCCACTACTAATGGATTATGCCCATAGCATATTCCAGTCATACAAAAACATATGTCCTTAATTAAGATGTCTAACTATTATATTAATTAATACTAAGCAGGATATTTAGCGATACGACGCTGATGACGGACTTTGAATTAAAATTTTTCATTGAACCACGCTTTATAATCGAACGCTTTATGTGACGATAAATTTCATGGACGCTAAAAGCTTTAACGTCGATATTTCAACTCTTTAAAATATTATAAGAGGTGATCCTCACATTTGACTCATGGTGTCAAGAATAAAATTTTGGCAAAAAATGTTTCCAATTTTATGTTTTCTCTTACAATAATTTTACCAATAATAAAAACATAACGATTTTGAAGAACTTTAAAAAGTGATGGATAATATCAAACTAATTCATATAAAACAATCGAAAGTGGGCGTGATTTTGCGTTCTTGTAATAATAATGTTATGAGGTTATGGTCAAATTAGTGATAGTATCCGTAATACAAAGTTAAAGAGAAACATTTTTATGAAATATATATGTAATAATCAACATCTCGTAATAAGTAAATAAAATATACTTTTGAACATGTTTGTATCATTAATATTGTTTATTACACTTGTCCCTATATAGATAAAAGATATAAATAAAAGGGTGCTTATAATGTATACATCTTGTAAAGTATATATTTATGAAAATGTTTGAAGCATTAATATTGTTTATAACACTTGTCCCACATAGATGGAAGATATAAATAAAAGAATGCTTATAATGTAAAGAAAACTTACATGTTTAAGAAATCATTTACAGTTATCCATGAAAAGTATAATAATTAATATACTAGTATATTAATCATTGAATTAACACTTAACACTTTGCACATTTGCATCATTTGTTTTAAAAAAATTGTCTCGAATTTTACAAAAAACCATTTTTTACTTTTGTGGTTAATTTTATTTAAAATAATTCAAAATTTATTTAAATGGTTCTCGAAAACTCTTAGGATATAATAATAATTTTAGAACTTTGTAGTTTTGCATGCATTTTAAAATCATATTCATTTATATGTGCATTTTAGCTTTAAAACTAAATTAATTGAAAAAGAAATAATAAATGAAGCATTAAAATATTGTGAAAGATAAATTAGTAAAAGCTATGTATTGTGTAAATTATGTATTAAAAATTGTCATGCTTAAAAAACAGATTAATGACATCTTAAAAAAATTTAGTAAAGAGGGTGCTAAATGCTTTATAAGTAGTATAAATATGTTTAATATGTACAAAATCAAATAAATTATCACTCGTGAATTTACATCTTAGCATCATTTGTCTTAAAAAAATTGTCCCGACTTTACAAAAAAATGTTTTTTTTTGGTTAATTTTATTTAAAATAATTCAAAGTTTATTTAGATTGGTTCTCGAAACACTCTTACGATATAATAATAGTTTTGGAACTTTGTAGTTTTGCATGTATTTTAAAATCATATTCATTTATATATGCATTTTGGCATTAAAACTAAACTAATTCAAAAAGAAATAAAATGAAGCATTAAAATGTTGTGGAAGATAAATTAGTAAAAGTTATGCATTTTGTACATTATGTATTAAAAATTGTAATGCTTAAAAAATACATTAATGACATCTTAAATTTTTTAAGAAAGAAGATGAATGCTTTATAAGTAACTAGCGAGTCTCACGCTAGCGCTGTGCACATGGTGAAATAAAAATTTCAATAAACCATGCTTTATAATCTAAAACGTTTTATGTGACGATAAATTTATGATGCCAAAAGTTTCATGTCGATATTTCAACTCTTAAGAATATTATAGTAGAAGGCTGCTGCGTTGCGATGACGGGTGTCAAGTAATAAAATTTTCGGCAAAAATGTTTTCAATTTTATGTTTTCTCTTACAATAACTTTACTAATAATAAAACATAATGAGTTTGAGTAACTTTAAAAAAGTGATGGATAATATCAAACTAATTCATATAAAAGCAATTGAAAGTTGCGTGATTTTACGTTACAGTAGTCAATAATGTTATGGGGTTATGGTCAAATTACTGATAGTGGTGGTGAATACAAGTAAGTAGAATATTTTTATTATATATATATATATATATATATATATATATATATATATATATATATATATATATATATATATATATATATATATATATATATATATTTGAACATGTTTGTACCATTAATATTGTTTATTACATTTTTCCATATAATTAAAAGATATAAATAAAAGTACTTATAATGTATACATCTTGTAAAGTATAAATTTATGAAAAATGTTTGAATCATTAATATTGTTTATCACACTTGTCCCACATGATAGAAGATATAAATAAAGAGTCTTTATAATGTAAAGAAAACTTACATGTATAATCAATCATTTGGAACGTTTAGTAGAAATTTCAAAGAAATGAAATAAACGAGATTAGAATCTCGGGAATGTAAATCAAGAGAAATTTTGTTCAATTCTAACGATTGGTAACAATGACTTGACCCGAGAAATGAAAAATTATTTTTATTTTTCTAAATAACAATTCTTTAAAATATTTAAAAAATATATATTTAAAAAAATATATATCTTTTCTTTAAAAAAATTTATTTTTAAAATTTATGTACTTTCTTTAAAAAAAATTATTTAAAAAAAATATTTTTTAAAAATGTATTTATTTAAAAAAAAACTTGTTTTTTTTTAATAAAATATTGTTTAAAAATGTACATATTCAAAAAAAAAACATATATTTTTTTTAAAATATTTTTTAAAAAATATTTTAAATTTTTTTCAAATGTATTTAAAAAACTTGTTTTTAAAAAAATTTGAAAATGTATTTATTTAAAAAACTTATTTTAAAAAATATATATATATTTTTAAATTATATTTTAAAATGTATTTATTAAAAAAAAAAAAAAAAAAAAAAGCCTCATTTCTCTAAATTCTCCACCAAATGATGGAAATGGAGTTAACCAAATTACACTACCATTTCTCCAATTCTTCACCAATTCCTTCAATTCTCGCTTTTTATTTCTATACCAAACAATGAATTTAATTCAATTCCTTTCTGCCGCTTTATTTCCTGATCAAACACACCCTTAGAGTTATCCATGAAAAGTATAATAATTAATATACTAATATATTAATCATTGAATTAGCACTTAGCACTTTGCACATTTGCATCATTTGTTTTAAAAAAATTATTCCGACTTTTACAAAAAACCGTTTTTTACTTTTGTGGTTAATTTTATTTAAAATAATTCAAAATTTATTTAGAATTGTTCTCGAAACATTCTTACGATATAATAATAGTTTTGAAACTTTGTAGTTTTGCATGCATTTTAAAATCATATTCATTTATATGTGCTTTTTTGCATTAAAAATAAACTAATTCAAAAAGAAATAATAAATGAAGCATTAAAATGTTGTGAAAGATAAATTAGTAAAAAGCTATTTATTGTGTACATTATGCATTAAAATTTGTAATGCTTAAAAACACATTAATGACATCTTAAAAAATTTAGGAGAGGGTCATCCCTCCATTTATAAGTAGATAGATTAGCGAGTGCCCGCGTGTTGCGTGGCCACGGTGACTCAAATAAAAATTTTCACGAATAATGTATTTTAGTTTATTATATTCTTTTAACAATAAATATACCGATATCAAGAATTTCAGATACCCGCGTCGTCAGACTCGAACCCGCTGGGTCTGAGTGTATGCTCGGGCTCGAGCCTGTTGGTCCGCCTAGATTCGGGCTCGAGCCTGCTTAGTCCGCCCGTCGGCTCAAGCTCATTTATAGCTGTCTGCCTTCGGCTTGAATATTTGTATAACGTCTTTATTATTTGTAGTGAGTGAAATTTAGTCACAGTGAATTGTGTTTAATTTGGTTGTAAAATATGCTTGATAATTTGTATTTTTATGTAAAGGTGTTTTAATAATCAGTATTAATTGTATTTATCGATCGCTTAAATAATTGACTACATTAAATAGTATTAATGTGGCTTTTGTTGTACAATATAATTCTTGTCTTATACGTCGAAAATTATTACATTAAAGTGTTGCATACTATTTTTTTTCTTGTAAGTAGTAGTCATTATAGTTATTAATAACATCGACCATTTTAATAGCGTTAATATTGTAAGTTTGAAAATTACATCATGCTTATTTTGTTGTACATCGCTTATTTTGTTGTAAATCCGAAAATTGGTTGCGACTTATTGTACATTGTGTTTAAATGGTTGTAAGTTTTGGTGAAGGGTGTTTTAATAAGATTAATATTGTTTGATAGAATTTTGGTGTTAAACGACACCACGCTTTATTTGTTTGCATAATACGCTTACTTTATTGTAATTCGAAAATTGGGTGCATTAAAGTATTGTAAACCGCGCTTAATTTCTCAGACGTCTTAAAATTAAGAATGAAGTCCTTTCGTACATTATAAGTAGTATAGATATAGATAACCCAAATCAAATTGTTCGTAGATCGATTCTGGTGATAACTTTATCCACTTGTTATTAAATTCTCTTTCTTCCTGACATTTTACTTTAGCTCCTTTGATCAAAATGAAATGTAAAAATAAATGTAGCATTGTATATATGTTACTTACAAATTCGATCTCTACAAAAATATGCAACTAAAAAACCAATAAAACTGGAATTTTCATTTATATTTTAGTAACATCTCCTTTTTAAAATGTCACTATTAACGAGCGACTTTATCAAAACTTTTGTTTAACTTTGATACTTTATTCATAAATAGATGGGATGTGTTAGATATTTTGAAAACAATTACTCAATTTTATGTAGAGCACTGAAATTCTAAAGCTTTTAGAAGTCAATTACTCAATTGTATGTGAACACTAAATATGACTTAGATCATGTGAATGCAATGAACCAAACACTATATCTTATCTCCAAAGCTTTTAGAAGTCACTATTTTACACCTAAAAACAACAACCTCAGGATTTCTTCCAACACCCGCAACAAGCAGATAGTACAGCCGAGTGGGAACATGGTTCAGGGATTGCAAATGCAAGCAATTGGTGTTAATGTTAGGAATTAGGGATATGTTACTGGTGTGAATATGGGGAATCGGATAGGACAAACTGCATGACATACGGTTGGTAATAAGACGGGATATAATGTCGTGCCGAATGCTGGTAATCAGACGGGATATAATCCAAGGCAGAATGCGAGGAATTGGGTTGCATACAATGCTGGGAAGAATGTTGTAAATCTAAATGGAGTTAATGTTGCTGCAGTTATTAGGAATATTGGAGTTGGGAATCGAAATGCAAATAAGGTGAGGTGTTATAACTGCAGATGAATGGGTCATATTGCTAAGAACTGCATATCAAAGGCATGAAAGAGGGACTCTAAATGGTTTGAAGACAAATTGCTGTTGGCAACGAAGGAAGAATCGGGTATACTGCTAAATACTGAGGAATACCAAATTTAGCCCAAGAGTTACGAGCATAGTACTCAACGATTGGGAAATCAACCCGTTTACCAGTGAAGTATCCATAAAGAGTATTATCAAAATTTTGACTTATCTCTTCAACAAGTTTAAAAGGGATTGCTAAATCAGTACCTACACACATATTTTCTGCTTCCAATAGTCTACAATAGCTTTATTCTTTATCGTTTCAGAACTGGCATCACTCGCATACAAAACAAGCTTTGTATTAGAGTCACTACTTGCACCTACATTCATGTTAATATTGGATGTATCACAAACAGTTGAATCAGGCACATTATATGGCACACTAGATATATTGTACACATTAGGAATAGGATCGCTTAAATCAGTAGACTCGATGCGTTAGACGAATTACCATTATTCCCACTAGACGTAGCATCATCCTTTGAAGGAACACACTCAACAGTACTTGGTTTTAATGGTATACCATCATCACCCAATAACACTATTTTTCCTTATAAAAATTGGTTTTTAAAGTCATCAATTTTACAACCTATGAAGAAGTATTAGGACTACCATATGCATTAGACAAAGCTGGAAAAGGTTCGGTTATAGTAGTGTTTACCTCCACACTTTGATCGGCTAAACTAGTGTTTGTATTCTTTTTCTTATCACCACTCCCTCCCAAACCCAAGAAACCACTTTTCATACTTAAACTAGGCACACACAATCAGAACAAGAAGCAGCTAGTAGTGTCTAATCTTCACTTACGTAGAAAACCCTAAAAAATTAGGGTTTTGATACAAAACAGAACCTTAACGTCACATGATTTGAACACCAACAGAAGTAGTGATGTTATTAGTGACACCAATATATAGTAACTGTTGTGAACACAATAAATGCAGCAAAGGAAACCCTAACTATTGAATAAAAAATAGTTTATGGTGAAAACAAAAAACGATTATAAAACCCTATGACAAACAAACCCTCACGCCTTGAATCTATAACAAATAACAAATCTATGATAGAAACATGATTAAAAAATGAGTGTTAAACAAGTTCCATGATAAAATCGTTGCAAGAAACAAAAAAAAAAGGATGATTAAGAGTAAAGTCGATTTAGGGTTGGAGGGAAATCGTTAATCGCCAAAATCGCCTAAGGGTTGGGAGTTTTCTTGGTTTGGAGAATTTTGATTTATGTAT
The DNA here is from genome assembly GCA_022545495.1 of Chrysanthemum lavandulifolium. Lineage (NCBI taxonomy): Eukaryota > Viridiplantae > Streptophyta > Magnoliopsida > Asterales > Asteraceae > Chrysanthemum > Chrysanthemum lavandulifolium. Next base: position 102,405,247 of record CM040239.1, on the reverse strand, counting down.
CAAATGATTATTAGTTAACCATTTAAGTGCTTATTGTTATTTGTGTACGTGCATGTGATGCTGGTATGAGGCCACCTAAACATGATTTTGTTGAGGAGGTTCGTCTAAAGTTTGAGACGTCCCTCAAATTTGATGATCCTCTTACTGATCCAACTTCTCAGCAAGTTTACCTGGCCGCTATTGTACCGCCATCCAGGAAGTTTTCTACCAGGACTAGGTTCTTCCGTGCGAGTCACCAAGCTATGGATCGGTGTCTCACTGATCTTATCTCTGATTATTACTCTTTATTGGAGTCTGCTGAGGCAGCCATGAGCCAGGTTTGTACTGCTCAAGCTAAGTTAGAGGATGTTGAGAAGTCATCTTTGGAGATGAGGCAAAATTTTGAAGCTAAGAAAGCATATTGGGAACAAAAGAAAACCCCCTCATGGTTAGGAATAAGTTGGACGCTCGCCAAGCCTGTTTGTTGCAAGAATTGGAAGCTGATATAACATCTTAGGAGAAGGAAAAGACTTCCTTGACACTTGAAAAGGATAAAAATGCTCATCAGATCAAAACTTTGCAGAACGGCCACAATGTATCGAATTGACCAAGACACAAGAATTTAAAGATTTGGTGGCTAAAGCGGGTGCTGATAAGTCCCTTGCTGATAAAGAAATTGGTCATCTGGGGAGCTTTTTGATACAGAGAGGAAGAAAGTGACCGAGGTGAGTTATGAGCTATTTCGAGCTGCAGAGCAATCACATGCCCATGTGGAGTATCTGAATCAGGAGAAAAAGTTTTTGATTAAGTATATACATGTCTTCCTTCGCCGGATTTTCTACTCTACAGAGTTTGGGAAAGCTTTTTCACTTTTCGAGAGGTTTTCTATAGATTTTGGTGTTGTGCGGTTCTTTCATGATATGAAGACCAAGTATCCTAGCCTTCTTATAACTAAAGATGATGACGCCATAGTGAAGATGGGGCCTGAAGAAGATCAGGGGAAGTTAACTAAGGCTTGCGCGAGTTTCAGTATAATACGGGCTTATCTGAAAGAGCTTGCAGATGATTCCCATACCTCCTTCAAAGATTTAAAGGCCATTATTCTTCTTGGTTTCCTCGCCCTAAATCTGATGCTTTTTCATCTGGTCAAGCTAAAACTTGATGTTTGTAGCTTTGTTTAATGTGGTTGTGTAATAAACAATGATGTATTTGTGCCTGGTATGTATCAGGGCTTATTTTAGATTGTTTGCTTGATATTTTATGCTTTGATATCTCAATTGTAAACTTGCTTCGTTTACCAAGTTTGGCTTGATTGTGAGGGATGTTGACCCTTTTAATGTTTTGTATCCTTAATTGTTTCTTAAGGATAATAATTAATTAGAAATTCATTGTTAACTATTTTTGTTGTTTTACCCTTTTTGTTGAGATCTTGTAACCCATAGTTTCATTATTTTTGTGGATTTCATTGATGCTGAGCTTGGGCTAGTATATATAGTGATCAAGTGAATATACCTGGCTTTACATATCATAATGACATGTTCTCTTTGAAAATAACTTGAACTACAAGTTGTGGTTTATTGTCTGTTTGACTGTCTCAGACACCTCTTAGATGCCTGATATTGGTGTACGTACATATTGATACTTTGATATATATGTTGCCACTGTCTTATGAACAACCTTTCATGTCTTAGTTACTTGTCACGTAAAATAATTATGAGGATGCGAGAAACATGACGTGAGTGTTCAAGCCTGGTTAAAAAGCTGATAACATGAGTATGGCATAATAATAACACATGAGTTTGGAGAAACAAGGAAAATTTTCATTAAGCTTTCAGTACAATCTTGAGTGTCATTTCCATGTTACAATCTCACTTAGGGAAAGTAAAATAATGTAAAGATAGAAGTATACGCATGCTTGGGGGAATGTTCCTCATGTTAGACATTTGTTGCACCAAGGGAAGTGCCAATATTGTTTTTACACGTTATCAGGCATAGGCATCCAGCCTTTGCATGTTGCATGCTGCATTATTTGCATGGATCTTTTCTTATAGGTATTAATGTCTTCATTAATGTCTTGTTTTGCCAAGAAGCTTGCCGACAATGTTGGGAAATTCTTCCTGAGATAAATTATGTCCTAGTTGGTGATGTCTGCATGCATGCACCACTGCCATTGTCATTCCTCACCAGATTGGTGTTGGCCATCTTGCCTTGAGTTGCTTCAAGGTGAAATTGTTTGCTTGTATTGAATGATTGGCTTGAGAATTAAACCTTTATAGCGAAAGGTTGTCTTTCTCCTTCTGAGTGTATATTTTATCCCAATGAATGATAAAAATACTTTGCTTGTGTGTTCTGTGTGTCACCCATATCGATTGGTGTTCTAGTGATAACATCAATACTTCTAGCAGATAACTGAATGAGTTGGTGTTTTACCTGCATATTCATGATGATTGCATGCTTGCTGTTACCCATCATTTCTCCATGTACGCCAGGTGTTTCTTCTTTAGCTTTCCCATTGTTCAAACTCTTTTCAGCTGCTATTATTCTGTTGCATGTTCCTGGAGGATCGTTCCTGACTGTTGCCATGTTTGATATTGTTGGGAATTGAATGTAAGACCTGATTGTTGATACTTCTGCACATAGGTAAAACAATGTTGTTCTTCCAAACAAAATATTGTACTAAGAAAGTGATACAACAACCTGAATTCCAAGGTTACTGTTTTTGTCAATGGGTATGTTCCCACAACTGTTTCCAGTTGGATAGCGCCCCTCGGCAGATACAATTCTGGTAGGAACTCGACAAGAGGGGTTGTTGGTGGACATATTTTTTTCCCTGATGTTCCCAGGTAGCTGCTTAAAACAATTTGCATAGATGACATTGATCGAACTTCCCCCATCCAGGTAGATCCTGTTCACTTTATGGTCTGGTTATACTAGTATGAGCTTTAACCATTCGGGTTAAAACTCTTATACGCTATAAGAAATTTTACTTAATAAAATCATAAAATGCAATCAACTAAGGTAACTTATAGATTTAATAAATACGTAGTACATTTTTTGATATTAAAATAATATATGTTTAAAAAATACACTATAACAGGTGTCTAGTGGGCACATATTAGCAGAACTTTCACTAAATTTCATAAGTTTGGACTTAAATTATTTACTTTGTTTTGAGACTAGTAACGATTCCTTTGCATCATATTACAAAATACATTCCCAACAATGAAAAGAATGTTAATCCTACTACAATATCTGGCCTTGTATAGCAATCTAAAAGGTAAATTGCAAAACTGGTCCCTAAAGTAGCTCAAATGTGCAAGGATCACACCGAGAGAAATTTTGTTGCAAAACAACATTAATGTTTTCATTTTTTGCAAAACAACCACTGAGAGCTAACTTTCGTTAGTTCTCTCGTTAAGGACCTCGTCACCGAGGGTATTATTGTCATTTCATTGCTTTAGGGACAAAATTGGCAATTTAAGTTTTGTCTTTTTATTTGACAGCCACCACCACCACCACCACCCTCTACCACCACACAATTAACACCACCACCTTCTACCACTACCACCCTCAACCAACACACAACCACCACCTTCAAATCCTTTATTTTCAGAGGCCTTGAATAAAGCAGTTACAAGCAGTCGTTATAACCGGCCACAATAAAAAACGAGCTATTGTTATCACCGGACACCCCCGTAACCGTAACCCGACACCACTGCCACTACCGCTAAACCTGATATGCTACACCACCACACGCAACCAATAACTACCTCGACAATTCGAAACCCACTAGTCCGCCACTAGTGTAACATACCGATCCCACCACCACCTGTTACCCACCGCCATCATAACCCACCGTCTAATGGTGATTACGGTGTTGATGGTGTAACTCCCTAAACCCCATGAAACTACAAACTCTGCCAAATGAAGACTGCGGAAATTTTCATTTTCTTTATCAAAATTTATGATGTAAAATGGACATCTTTGCCCATCATAAGCTTACTGGTTTTGATTTGGGTCGATTAAGTTCCTCTATTTGTTCTTTGCTGGAACATCAGTTTAGAAATTTTACATATAGCCAAATGGGTGTCTCTAAGAGCATCCACAATGCTTGTATTTCAAAATGACTTTTTGATGTTGCCACATCATTTTCTCATTAATTTTATCATCCAAAAACTTGTGCTTATACAAGTTCTTCAATGTAAAAAAGCTATTCAAAAGCTTTTTACAATAAATGAAATTCAAAAATAACACCAAGTCTTTGTCTCAAAGACTTGTAATCTACCCAGTCTTTGGTACCCAAAAGCTTTTTACAATAAATTAGATTCATAAAAAGCTTTTCACCAAGTCTTTAGTGTAATGCAAAAACCTTTTTGAAAAGCTTTATCAAATAGTAACAAGTCATTGCAAAAGTGCCCATTGCAGATGCTCTAACTATGTGTCAAGTCAAATGTTTCTTTCTTCATGGAATGGTAGGAGTTAAAATTTTCAATAGTTTTGTACCATACCAAATGCTTTTCTTGCAGTTCTATGCTAAAATCACTATTTTCTCCCGTTGTCATCATTGCAAAGTATTAGTTGTATAGAATTATTTTGCATTTGATTTTTTTGGTTTCATTGTTGTTTTGTAATTATTGAAGTGTATGTCAAATATGTGATACATTGTACTCGTAATATTTATTGCTCATAAAGGGTATAATTGTTTTGGTATACACATCTTACATTGTTGTTTATGTAAGCTATTGCTTCTAAAAGCTAATATTTCATAACTTACTCATCCATATTTCATTATTCAAAAAAATGGTTATTGGTGAAAGCATGGGCAGCTTGGGAACTGGGTGACAATTGTTTATACGTTTTGAGCTAAATGGTGATTACGGTGTTGATGGTGGAGAGGTTGAATCCGTCTAATGATTTTACAAAATATAGTGATACATTAAATTGTTGTGACACCGATGGTGGTGGTGGGTGACGGTGGTGATGAGGGTTGGAGGTTGAAGAAGAGTGAGATGTTTGGTTGTGTGGTGGCGGTAGAGGGTGGTGGCGTTGGTTGTGTGGTAGAGGGTGGTGGTGGACGTGTATGGTGGTGCATCCTGCAATTAGTATTCTAGTTGATCTAACACATGTCCTTTTAAATCTCCATCCAACATAGTTACAAAATGTACAAAATTAAATATCATACTTGGCCCCTAATGTTTTAGTTGGATGATCACACAATTAATTTTTGTATTTCTAGGTTTTTGTTCTTGATGTTCTTGTTATTGTATTAAAGTTAAATATAAATTCAAAAGAAATTCAAATAGGGAAAAAGACTAGGGTATATTAGTCATTTCACTGCGTTTGACCTTGACTTAACGAGAAAACTAACGAAAGTTAGCTCTCAATAGCTGTTTTGCAAAAAATGAAAACATAAATATTGTTTTTACAACAAAATTTCTCTCACTGTGATCCTTACCCTAAAGTATACGATATTGAATTGTGATTTACATTGCTCAACAAAGATGTCAATTTCCCTGTTCTTGAGAAAAAAAACATTAAACGTAATATGATTTTCCCTGGACTAGATATATGATTAGTCGTGACAAGTAAACATGCATGAGTCGTTGTTTTCACATGTCTTTGATGCTAAAAAGTAACAAAAGTCGTTTCTAAATTCACAATCAAAGTAGTACAAATTAAAGCTTCTCAAAATAAGCGTAAAATATGTGTAGTGTCAAAAATTACACTGTTAACAATAACAAACTATATAACTATTAATAGAATTACGCTTTATAATGGAAAATATAAAATGTGTTTGATGTCGTAACACCAAAGTAATAGAAAAGATGAAAGTAGTGGATTACACATGCAAAACATTCACGTACCAAACTTTATAGAACATTTTAGCTTCTATCTCATTTATGTTTCACCATCTTAATTATTTCCTTGTATATATAAACCCCATAACCCCCATTAAACATTCTCAACATCAATCTCTCTAAACACTCTTATTTTGAGCATTTAGAGAGATTTCAAGAGAGAAAAAAAAAAACAAAACTTCAAAACGAAATCGATCAAATGACGACTATGGAGATGTCGAATAGTTGGTTTTTGTGTTTTTGCAGGCGAGGAAGTCCATATCTAGGAGTTCTTTTTCTACAACTCGGATACGCTATTAACAGTCTTTTAGTTAAGTCGGCTTTAAACCAAGGGCTTAATCCTTACACATTTTCTGTATACCGAAATGTTGCTGCAGCTGTTGCTTTTGGTCCTTTTGCTTATTATTTCGAAAGGTAATTAACTTTCACGTTCCCGCTTAATATTTTACAAGGTTGAAACCTATTAAAAAGTAACTAAATAATCGCTAGATTTCTCTTATGTTACAGGAAAATTCGTTCCCAAATGACATTTTCTGTATTCTGGAAGATTTTGTTACTAGCATTACTAGAGTAAGTACCAAGCTTCAATAGCACATTTGACTCACTTAAACATGTCACATTTTATAATGTGTTTATCAAATGTAATTCTTATAACATCAGGCCGGTTATGGACCAAATACTTTACTATACTGGGATGAAGTATACAACCGCAACCTTTGCCATAGCAATGTGCAACGTGCTTCCTGCTTTAACTTTTGTCATGGCATGGATCTTTAGGTATAACACAATTTCGATTAGTGTACAAGTCAAGTTGTCTCAACAATGTGTGATTAAAGTACCCATGTTTAATTTGTAGGCTTGAGAAGGTCAATGTAAAAAAATTGCATAGTCAAGGGAAGATCTTAGGAACCATAGTGACGGTAGGCGGTGCCATGATTATGACCCTTGTTAATGGACCACCGGTTCCATTGCCATGGACGAAAGAGGGCACCGGGGTGCACCATGATGTAGCCTCCACTGTGGCGGTCTCTCAAGACCAACACATCAAGGGTGCCATCATGATCACAGCTGGTTGCTTTTGTTGGGGTAGCTTTTACATTCTTCAGGTAAAATCATTTACTTTCTGTTGGCTTTATTTCATTTTCCTCTACTTTTACGGTATGCTTTACATGTTTCGTTATTAATTTTGTAACGTCATGGAAATGGGTCCTATACATGTTAAAAATAGTTCCATTACAGTTTTATACGTCAAGAGAGTAGATTGCTTTAATGAAATATTTTAAGACAATTTGTGATTAAAAAAAGGTTTTTTTTTTTTTTTTTTTTTTTTTTTTTTTTAGTATACAATGTGAACAATATGACACCTAACTTTTAATTTTCAGGCTATGACTCTCAAGGAATACCCGGCGCAATTATCCCTTACGACACTTATATGTGCGATGGGTGCTTTACAAGGAACTATTATTACTCTAGTTATCGAGAACGGTAAATCTGGCATTTGGGCTATGCATAAGGAGACGGAACTCGTAGCTACACTTTATAGTGTAAGAAACCTTTTAGCTCTATACTTCCATCGTTTTTGATGTTTTTATTACTTTAATATGAATTTAAATACTTTTCGTCGCATACTCAGGGAATAGTCCGATCAGGGGCTAGCTACTATGTTTCGGGGCTAGTCATGAAGGAAAAAGGACCCTTTTTCGTGACTGCCTTTAATCCTTTGGGGATGGTGATTGTCGCGGTTGTGAGCTCAATTGCTCTAGCTGAGCGACTTGTTTTAGGAAGGTATAAATAAATCTCGCCTGTTTTGGTACTCTTCAAACTGACCATTTTATTAATTTCCATCAATTTTTTTTATCCTCCACATGTTATAGGGTTGTTGGAGCATTCATCATTGTTGCCGGTTTGTACCTTATCATCTGGGGTAAGAGTAAGGACTCGAGTTTGTCAAGCTCAAAAACCAACGAAGTCGAAATTTTTGATCAAGAAAAATCCAACACTAAATCTCTAGATAATACAAAGAGTTCAAAACAAGATTATCAAGGTGAAGCTAATGCTTGATTCTTTCATCAACACAATAATAAAGTGAAACGACTTCAGAATTTTGAAGTTTTTCCTTGATTCAAAACCCAGTGAAGATTGATGGTTGATTTCCCATTCACGGCGATGTTTTGGCTGCTCCTAATAAGATGATGGGACATATGCATTTGTTAAATCTAGCCAACCTCAATGCTACTCGATCGAAGATTAGGAATTTAGATCACAAACTTCGTTGCTTGTTTTGACTTTGTTACTAGTTACAGAGTTCTAATCCAAGTAAATTATTTACACATACTACTTAGTACTTACTATGTGATCTATGACCTTACAAACAATGCCAGAAAGTGAAAATCCATCAAACTAAGGTAAATCAACGACCTCCAAACCCACCAAATTAAATGCACCATCACTTAGGGCGTTCACCCGATAGAAGGAATTGACAAGGAATGTGACGTAAATATAACCACGACCAATAACCCTTGATACTCGAGGCCGTAACTAGCCGAAAAGTTAGGATGTGCTTGGTTGAGGTATTGAGGGGTAAATGATTAATGATGCTTGGTTGACTCTAATGCAATGACCCATCACCTAATAGTAAGTAATGGACAATTACTTAATAAATTGGGGAAATAGTTTTCTTACCTCTTTCTTAATATTCTTTCCTTTCATATATTTTCTTTGACTACCTAGTTTAAATCTTATTTGGGCTCTATTTGCTATATGGGCTCAACCTGTTATAGCCTTTTAGGTCCCAAATCCAAATTCTAACGAAGCCCAACACCTGTGAAACATAATTAAATAAACTTGCTTTTGTGTAAGAAAGCAGATCGACTAGCATAGTCTTTTATGTTCTTCGGACCATTCTTAGAGTTAAATATTGTTTTATCATTTTTATGATTCGGGTGGATTTTTTTCCTCTTAGGAAGGTCTCGACCAGCCATATAAAACATATCATGACTACGTCCATTCAGTTATTTCTCAAACATATTACATATATATGTAATTATGTATAATATCAAGTGCTAGTCCTAAATTACTATTCGACTTTATGGATATGCTCATTAGAATATGTAAATCGTGGCACCGACTTGGTAGTTAGATTTTCGGACTCTTTTAGTCTATATTGTTCTATCAATTCAATGTGGTTGAATGATCTCTAAATATGTGACAAGATATGTTAAGTTTAATTTACTCGGTCATATATTTATTTTTGGCTTAGCAGGCATCTGGACCCGAATCCTGGTATTGAACCGGAACCGTACCGGTATCATATCGAAATAGTACCGACTCTCAATATACGGTACGGTACCGGTGCCATGAATTGAGCCAAAAAAAAAAAATCGGTACCACTAATACGGTACCGGTACCAAAGCGGGAAGACCTGAAAAAATCACGAAAATTGAGTAGTCATATTTTTGAATTAAATAACTTATCCAAACATCCATTTGGCCCGTTCCATGTCAAACAATAGTCATGTAAAATGTATGGAAGAAATCAAACATTCGAAAAACTTATTGTCGCAACTATAGATCCTTCATAACCGATCAAAACAATTAAACCTGAACTTCTTTTATAAGTTTTGGAACGTTTTTGTATGTTACGAATATCTTGGTGATTTATTTATTTAAGTGTTTTTACGTTTTGTGAGACGTGGTGGTTTAAAATCACTTGAAAATGCATGTTTTTCAATTTCATTTTATGCATTTTCTTGAAATCCTTTTGATTTAACAAAAACGGGAAGAACCGTATAGGTACCGATTTCCCAGTGCGAAATCCGATACCGGATCGGTACAAAATCCCGTCTCACGGTATCGGTACCCACCTTTATGTTCAGGAAAAATCGGTCCACCAATTGATGCAGTGCACCCACCTTTATCCCTAGGCTTAGCAATGGATAAGGGTTTAAGACCATTAAAAATCCTTGTTTGTATCGTGAAAACGTTGCTCTGGCAAGAAACCTTTGTTGATGCTTTATCCATACAAGAAACGACTATTATGTTTTTATATTTGATGACACTAATGGCAAAATCATCAACATTCCTCCCGTGTGTAATCTTTCATCTACTCAAATTAATAAAACAAACCAAACTCATACATAAATAAAATTGTCTTAGAGACTGAATTTTCAGATAGTATATTACGCATTCGAGATATTCAAGAATCAGAAGGTCCCATGGACTGAACCCATCAACTTATTTGAATACTCGAAGATAAAATACACATAAGTTTCTACAGGTTTCTAATGTACATATACTTGACACTATTACAAGCCTTGTGTCCATATCCTTCATGAGCATGTAGAAAGCCAAGTTCTAGCTCTTTGAAGCGGCAAAACTCCATGCTCATATTGTTAGTTCCTTTAGTCTTGCACATGCAATGCAACTTTTCAAAAGAACTATTAAGAACATAAACTTCAACTTAACCCACTTGCAGCCTGAACACATACCTTGGGATAAAGCGATATGTTCCAATCTCGAATTATAAGCTTTCTGCATTGAACTAAGCTTATAACGTTGTATTAGAAGGGATTTGAGTGTCTTAGAGTTAGAGATTTAGATGGACTTTAATTCCATCCCGATAGCCGAATTGTGCGCTAAGTCTCTAGCTAATCCTTATTCAAGTGATCCTCTAAGTTTTGTTGAGAGCGAACAAAATCCACATAAATCACTCCATTTGTAATTAACTCACGAACCATGTTGTGCTAACATCTAAGTGTCTAGAGTTTCCATTGTAAATTTGCCTATATGCCTTAGCCAAAGTGGCAGCATTATCACAATGTTTAGAAATAGGAGATATTGGTTTTGTCCACAAAGGAATCTGATATAAGAGATTCCTTAACCATCCGGCCTCTTTTCCAGCCATAGCTAAAGCTACACGTTCACTTTCCATAATCGAATCAATAATGCAAGTTTGCTTTTTGAAGCCCATGAAATGGTACCTCCACTTAGTAAGAATACCCAACCACTAGTAGAAGTATGATCTTCACTATTGGTTATCCAACTTGCATCAGAATAACCTTAAATAACCGAAGGAAATCCAACATAAGACAAACCATAATCCATTGTCTTTTTTAAGTACCTTAACAATTATTGCTTCTCAATGATGATTAATAGGGTTGCTAGTAAATCTACTTAATTTTCAGACAGCATAAGCAATATCCAGCCTTGTGCTTGTTATAGCATACATCAAGCACCCAATATCCCTTAAACATTCAAGTTGATTCACAAGTTTACCCATATTGGGCATTAACTTAATACCTCCTTCCATAGGAGTACTAACCGGAATACAACCTTCACAATTAAACTTCTTGAGAATTTTCTCGATGTAGTGAGATTTTGTAATCGTAAGAACCTTGTTCTCACGTTTAATTCTTATCCTAAGAATCACATCCGCCTCCCGCATATCTGTCATAGAGAAATTTGATAACAAAAACTCTTTTCTTTAATCAAGTTGGTTTTTTTCAGTACCAAAAATCAACATGTCATCAACATATAAGCATATGATGACTCCGTTACCATATTCCTCAAATTTGTAGTATACACACTTGTCTGATTGATTCAACAAAAATTCATTAGACAAAACAACCTCATCAAACGTATGATGACACTGCTTAGGTGCTTTTTTAGTCCATACAAAGATTTAATTAACTTACACACTTTATGCTCATTACCTGACATAACAAATCTTTCTAGTTGCTTCATATATACTTCCTTTTCCAAATCACTTTGTAAAAATGCTGTTTTGAAATCCATTTGATGGATCACTAAATTATGAGTCATTAAAGCTATCAAAAATCTAATAGGGGAGATACGAGCAACTGGTGCATACATATCGAAGTAATTGATCCTTTCCTTATGTCTAAAGGCCTAGATTACCAATCGAGCATTAAATTTGCCAATAGTTCCATTGACTTTCATCTTTCTTTTGAAGATTCATTTGCCTTCTAAAGGCTTACAACCAGGTGCTAGGTCAGATAATACCCATGTATTATTTTTCGTTATTGATTCTATTTCATCATCAATTGCTTCTTTCTAAAAAGCAACATCTCAGGATTTTATTGCTTCATCAAGGTTTATTGGATATTCTTCTATACTATAACAGTAAGAATATTGAGTTCCAATCTAATCTCTTGATTCCTCAACTAAGTATAGTTGAAAATCATATCCATATGATTTAGTTACCCGAGCTCTATTACTTCTCAGAGGTTTAGGAATCTCATGTAGAGTAGAGTTTCACCTAATATGTCTCCACCTGAGTTTCACTTGAGCTAGATACTATGTCCTTTGGTCTAGGTATTGGAGAGAAACGATGCTCATCAAATATTGCATCTCTTGATTCTACAACCGAATTAACCGACATGTAATCATTAGGTTCTATTACATAAAACCTATATGCTTTGGAATGCTCAAAAAATCAATGAAGATGCAATCAATACTCATTTCAACCAATTTTTTTTTTGTATTCCAGAAGACTAACGACCGCCCTACAACCCCAAACTCGCAAATAAGACAAGTTGGGCCGTTTCTTGAACAAAAGTTCATATGGGTTAATCTTGTTATTTAGGAACCCTATTTAGCAAATAGCAAGCAGTTAACATTTCCTCTCCCCAAAACCATTCACTCAATCCAGAGTAAGATAACATGGAGTTAACAATTTTCCTTTAAAGCTTTATTTTTTCTTTCGGACACACCATTTTATTGTGGTGTATAAGGAGTCGTTGTTTGATAAATGATTCTTATAGATTGGAAATAACTTGGATCATAATATTTAATTATTTAATGGTAAGTGCTCATATCATATTAAATAATTATACGACTGAAAATATGTGAGCCTATAGGGTCACACACGTTTACACCGAGGTATTACTAGTTAGTTAATATTTCATGAATCGCATAACGGTCATTAATTAATCCGCTAGACGCATTAACTAACTAAAGGCTTTAATTTAAATGTAATTGGACATGTAAATGGACTTAACCCAAAACAAATATAGGAAGCCCATATTTGTTAAATAGGGGTCGGCCATAGGGGATGAAAATGACGGGAGAGCCCAAACTTGTTTACCAAGTTTAGTTTAGAGTTATATTAGGATTATGATTTATCATAATCCTCATAACTTGGAAAAATAACTAAAAGATTTGTCTCACTCCCCCTCCTCCATAACCGGTCATACAAACACCCTCTTAGGGTTTCTTTTTGTGCGATCTTCTTTATAGCAAACAATAGTGTGTTCGTGCTTAGATCGTGAAATCAAGGAACTAGCATTTTTTGTGGAATATCCATTTATTTTGGTGACTAGGGGTTTTGTGAGGTTCTCAGATCCCTAACCCTGAGGTCTTTATTTTATCATTATTAACGGATCCACTGTTTTGGGATCATGTTTATATATGTACGTGTTATACTATATGTAAATCCCAATGCAGAGCCATCGATGATGTTCTTGGTTAGTGGTGTATACATAAAAGTGATAAAAACGTGTTTCGTGTTTTTATGTAATAATTTTGGATAGCCCTTTTTTTTCCGTAAAAACTCAACCCTAAATGGTCTTAAAATTAAGTGTTTGAGAACCTCTAGTTACATTTTTTACTTGTTTTTAATCTCTAGTTTTTTGGCGTATTTATTTACTTGTCTTTAATTGTGTTCCATGGAAAATACATGCATATTTGGCCACGGACAATAAACCAACATCTTGTAGAATTCATATTATTAGTGTATTAATATGTGAGACGTGTAAAATCGATGAAAAGCTAGGCCTTTTACATGTTTGTTTGCTTATTACTTTGTTGTAGTTTTTTTTCGGGTTTTGCCAATTGTTTCGGCTTTATTTAGTACCTTTAAATTTTTTGTACCAATTGTTTGGACACTTTATAGTAGGTTGTTGGGTCTCATGTTAGTCCTAGTTTAATATCAAATTGTAACTATTGCTCGATATGAAATAGCCTCAAGATTAAAGATGGAATTGCAAAATTTAAACTGTTGGAGGTACCCGTAGTAAAAAATTAATTCTCGGAGTTTGGCTGAGAGTTAGGAGCTGAAATTTTATGACAGGTACACGACTCAGTAGGCTAAAACTTTTTAGTTTGGATTGGGTGTGTGTGAGTGGTAATAATCCTGATATATTCCCTAAATCGTGTAAATATCACTTCTAGATTAAAGTATTTAGACCCTATGTGCCTCAGGTATAAGGAAATCCTCAATTGGATAATTCATAAAATCACACTTTTTTTCTAACGCATGAGAGAACAAAGCAATACACATAATGTTGTGATATTTGTTATGTTCCGGAAGAGATAAATATATCTTGTAAAAACTTAACCGAAAGTTAGTTAAATTCGGTTATAAAGTAGTTGGCGAAAATAGTCACACATGTTGGAAAAAGGTGTGTCCTTTGGTGGGAAAAACCGGTTGGGCCATGAACCCCACACTTAGTTGTGGCGACATTAAAATTAGTCGGGACGAGTGTGCTATAAACTATACCGATTGAGCTTTTCTCAAGTAAATCACAATTGCACAAAATATAAGCGAACTCAACTATAAACTATACCTAATTGAGCTTTTGATCTCAGGTAAATCACAATTACACAAAATATAAGCGACAACTTTAAAATCACTGACAAATGATTCATCATTCATGTTAGTTATCAAAGAATTTTAATGTCACTAGAAGATAATTGTCCATAGTCACACATAAAAATATAGTGTGACTACTGTCTAGGTGTAACGTGTTTTACATGCACATGTGGAAATCATATGTAAGTAGTTTCCGTATATGGGATATGTTTAACCTTGTATCTATAGATGTTTTGTATCTAGGTATATCGATGAGCTTGAACAATATATCAAAAAGTGAAAGAAAATATTATGTCCGTGGGAAATATGTGTGTACTTTCCCACAAATTACCTACCATTTAATAATCCATGGAAATACGTGTGTAAATACCCACTGTATCATTTTGTATTTTGTTACTTACACATTCTCACATTATTTAATATGCTTACATATGTGTTTGTAGTTTCACCATTATCACAAGTGTGGTGGTTTAGGAATAACCTTTTGTTTAACAACGCATTATATGTGTGTGGATACTACACGATATTTTGTTTAACAAAAGGAATAACCTTTTGTTTGTAGTTTCATACTATATGTGTTTGTCAATTAATGTAACTATTTATACCATTATCAACAAGTGTATGTGTATTTAGGAATAACCTTTTTGTTTAACAACGCATTATATGTGTGTGGATACTACACGATATTTTTCGTATGTTTGTTTATGACCTTCATTGTATCTATATATATTTTTATCTAGGTACATCGACGTGATATCACCAATAAGTCGTTATGCAATAAGTCGTATGCATTTAAACTTTTCAAGACTATGTTCAAGGGTGCTTACGTCACATGGACACAAGTTCCCGCTTGTAAGCGAGCGATGTATGGTTTTCAAGGCAAATAATATGCAATTATCGTTTTTGGGTTACTCGAAAATAATCAAGTAGGCTCATTGGGTTCTTTTCATCGTGCGTTTTCTACCACTTCAATGTTTAGTTGGGATGTTTATTTTCCTCAAAAACTTTCGCCATCGCCTGCGAGTGATTTGTATGGTTTTAAGTTTGTCTAATGCATGTTGCTGTTAAAAATAATATTAAAAAAAAATGACAACGATGTTAGTTTTTAACTAGTTACAAAATCACATTTGGGTTTAATTATAAAAACACATTGTTACTCCGTATTATATAAGTTAAAAATATATTTGTTATTACGTATATGTTAGTAGAAGCTAGGAGCATCTTGTCCTTCAATTCTTTCACAAGGATTGCCACAGTTTCAGTTTTAATGGTCAAGATGAAAAGCACTATCTTATTCCCAAACAAACAAAAATCTAAGTCTTATCTCTTTCAATCCTTCTCACACAAATATTCAAACAGCCTACTAACCACTCTTTCCTTCATATTCTTATTACCGCCTGACCACCGTAACCCGCGAGACCTCACACATTCCAACCACTGATGCACCATCTACAGACACATAATCGGGCCACTACCTAACCAAACAGAAACACCTGCCAAAGTGCGAACGCCGCAAAACCACACACACTTAGACCGTCGGAGATCTCACAGGATGGACTCTGTCTCTAAAATATATAATTTTTTTTATGTTGTTAGATCTTGTACTTGTATTTGTAATTGTAAATGCAAAGGATGTTTTGGGTTTTGTGAATCTAAAGATCTTCGAATTTGTATTTTTACCTTTTTTGCTTTGGTTACTTACGCTGATTTGGATTATATTTTTTGTTATAGATAGCTTGAAAAAGTACTCATGAAGCAAAGATGCAGATTCTAGAGATAGGAAGAGACTGGGGATCTTGAAGTTCGACAACAAATTAATTATTTAATGGTTGTGCCCAAACTATGTTGTAGCAAGTTACGGATATGTTGAGTCGATTAGTTTCTTTGTAGGTGCGTGCGTATATGTATATGTCTATAGTAACGAATTAAAGTTTCTTTATACAAATTGCAGTTTGGATTCATGTATTTTGGTTTGTTATAATGTTGCATTTTCGTTTCCAGCTTCTATATTATGATTTACAAAAAATAGCTAAAAAATCAATTAGTATTATAAAAAGCTTTCAAAACTTTAGCCACGGAATTACCCGTTAGAATTAGGTGGAAAACTTTGTGGGAAATCATAGCTAGAACCAGTGGAAATCGCTTGAAAGTATCCGTTAGAAATTTGTGGGTAATCGTTGAAAGTGACAAATTTCATGAGAAATCTTTTAACATATTCGTGGAAAATAAGTCAACGTCAAAATCATTTACCCACGGGGTTTTTACACATTTAATAATTAGTGTAAATCCGTGAAAATTTCCACTCCACTTTTAACATGTCACAAAACTCCTTATCACTAAATGATACGTAGTACAGTAGTACTTTTCTTGTAGACTTGTAGTGTGTATCATAATCTAGAGGTATTGGTCGCTGGCTCGCTGCTAACTCCACTAACACCAAGCTTAATTATATTTGATCAATAACTTCTGGCCACTAAAATTACAATAAATCAAATCAATTATCGGAGTTAAAGTAAATTTTTTTTATGACTCTGTATCCAATATACAAGTGTCTATATGGACCAACATTTTCCAAAGCATGGTCCCATTTAATGGGAAAAGCTTTTATTCCTTAACCAATTATTTGAGACGATTTTATACGCACCAAAATATTGTTTGGTTCAGAAAAGCATACAAGTCGCCTCATCGTATCGATGCAAGTCTGATATGGATGCCATTAGACTTTTCCATTTACAACATTATATTATAGAATTTGTAAATATATATTCCACTTGTAGTCTTTGCGATTGCAGCGGGTGATATGTAACATAAAGGTCGAAGGTCATGCACTCAAATCAAATCATGGTTTTATTCATAATGTTACTGTTGGATTGTGAGCATATTTTATAAACATATGTATAAATTGAATTCGAGTCAATGAGATCGCACGCATTATGTTTAAAATTTTAATTTATTTAATTAATATTAATAATGTATTATATTATTATTTCACGAAAAAACCACCTATCTCATATCGGTTAAAAGATGGTTTTTACTAGTTATGATAAACCTATATAATGAGCCCCTTTAGGCTTCATTATTCTAATAACTTGAAAAACCTAACAAGTTTATCTTCTCTTCTCTTCTATAGCCAATTGATCTCCCCCCAAAGAAAGGCAAGGGTTTCGATTTTGGTTGTTGGAAACTAGAGATTGATTTGTTTCGTGATCGAGAACTAGCATTCTAATTGAATTGCTATAACAACGTGTGTGCAAGAACGTAGAAAAATCCTATTTGGATTTTTGGTGGTGAAGTAATCGACTTTTCCATAAGTCGATTTATATAAAACCTTAATTTAGGGTTTATTATGTTCTTGATCTTAATTGGGGATTTTTCTTAAACCATAATTCGCGTGGAAGCTAACAAGGTACGTTTACTTTTAAGGTTAATTAATTATGCGCTATATGTCCTATTTATTCCGCTGCGTACTTGTGGTTGATTATATGTCTTTAATATGATTAGTATGTTATATATATTCAAGCAGTGGCATCACGAGCCGTTATATAATGTAATTAATTAACTATACACATAAAAAAATGAATCTCGTAAGATTATCGCATGTTTATTAGGTTTTTAAGGTGTTTGATTTTTCAGAACCCTAATTAGGGTCGATCGACCCTATTTATTAAAAAAATATGTTTTTTATTATTGTAGAAACCCAAAGTTGCTTGCAATATTTTATATGTTTTATAACGTATAATTGAAATTTATGACGTTTAAAACCATCTTGTTACCTTTATTAAGTGTTAATATGTGATTATATGAGATCCATGACAAAAACATGCATGTTTTATCATGGTTATATAAATCTTGATATATGATATTGTGTTCATTAGTTGTTAAGTGCTTGTACATGTGTGACTATATATGTTAAATAATTAGGGTTTATTAGTCATATAAATTGTATGATATTTAATTACCTAATATTTAATTAATTATAAAATTAGGGAAGACCCCATATGTATTGTATTATATTATCAACTTATCTGGTTGGTTATTGTATATCTTTAAATTAAGGCTTACTCTATCAATTATTAGTATATGTGATCCGGTGGTACCTAGCTCGAAAACCAATTAAATTAAACATATACATGTTAGTTGATTCTTAATTACACATGATTAATTGTTAATTATATTAGTTGTTTATTTTTCCTAGTTGATTTATTATTGTTTGACTCGTAAAGCAAAGGGTGTTTTTAGAAAAGAAAAAATAAACCGGGCTAATAATGGTGAAATTTGATTTATTATAAATTGTTAATCTTGGAGAATCTTATGTAACATCAAGGGGTTGGCCTTACATGCCGTAATGCGTTAAATGCATTCTCGCGTTGAGATTTGAAAGTTGTGATGATATATAATGTGTTTTAACAATAAAGTTTTCAACTTTTATTATATTCATATTATTTGTAGCATTGGTCAAATTCGGCTCACCCATTCTGGACAAACTATAAGAGAGGTATAAGGCGGGTTGTCTAACATCCCTAAAGAAGTCAGGTTTTTAATATGCTTCGCTTTGACCCGTCTTCCACTTCTTTGTGCGTCAAATGGAGCTACTAGTGACTTTTGATGGAATAATATCAAGATTAAAAGCTCTTTACTTTTAAAATCACGTTGAATCGTCAATTTTAAAGGTGTAAAGGTTATTGATTTATGTTCACATGATTGGCACATAAATAAGACATACACTATGATAAAAGAACTATTTGAGTAAAGTTTTTTATTAAAACCTATGATACGAAGATGTATGCATGCTTCTTCGTACATATTTGAGTACCCTTTGAAAATTTTAAGTTTATGTCATCCAATTAAAGGAACACTTGCAGTTGCAATTTACGTTGCGTGAGACGTAGCTAAATTGTAATCCCAAGGTAAATCCCCACGTTATGTGAGACATAGCTGGAATAAATTTACAGTTTTTTAAATTAGACAACCTAATTGAGTTACATGGTGAGACCCCTTTGAGTACTATCAATACTAGCAAATCAACTGATGTAATGGTACTATGTCAATTATGATAATAGCCTTAAGAAAATTATATGGTTTATGTATATTAACCTATGGGCATTTGATTTTCTTAAAGGATTTAATTATCAAAAATACTAAATTTGAATTTTGTAAATTCTTTTTAATTGTATTAATGCAACTTTAAACCGTAAATGTTGTTTATTATTGGTAAATTGATCCACACCCATAAGGGTTTATGCTAAAGAATCAACTTTACTAAAAGGACAAACCGAGTCTCCTTTCCATAAAAGAAAGAGAGAGACTCATTACTATTCTTTTTCGTATTCGAGAATGTTATAATAAGAATATTAAATTTGTCCTAATTCTAATATAACTCAAAGCAAACATTATAATAGTTAAGTGGGTTGCACATTTTATTTATAGATATTTCTTCACCTTTATTCGGTGTTGAATTCTTTTGAAACAAATAAGACATTTGATTAACTGGAGATTATGTTCCTATAGTTAAACCATATGTTGATGTATGATATTTTATGAGTTATTAAAAATTAGAAGCCGGACGAATTACCGCAAAAGTGGTAATGGTAAACTAGCATGATTTATTTTGCTTTAACCCTTTAGAGGTGCTACATATCCTAGTGGAATAGTAGGCTTATTAAGGAAGAAATTGCATGCCCAATTTTTTAAATTAATAGCGTTGATGGATAGTCCTTCATCTACATAGTAGAATACACTAGTTATAGTACTTAAGTAATTGTTACGTATAGGCTTTCTAAAGTGTTGGAAAGTATATAACACAATATTTGTTTTCATTGGTTATGAAACACTTACAATGTTGTCGAATCCAGTTGGAGCATTGTGTTATATTACCTGAATAAGGCATTATTATAATGTAGTTTAATTCAGTGGGAGTTACAAGATTTATTGTCTTGGTAGTAACCCAGATTATCTCTAGATTGTCTCAAGATAATTACTTTCCAATTATAGACGCTCATATTTTCAAGGATAATCATGTGCGTTTCCTTGTTAATTAAGTAGTTCTACATCTACTTGTAATTCTAATATCTATGACACTATCATACTGTTTACATAAATAAACGCATGTCATGTTATTTGTCTGTTACATGATATTGTTCCATGCACAAGTGGGAGAAGTCTTTATTGTATTCAAGGTATAACACATAACAGTATGATTTAAAGGATTCTCTTGACCGCAAGGTAAGAGACTGACGTTCTAATAGGACTTACACACATAGAGTGTAAGATTTTCCAATTTACAACATGTGGCAGAATAATAACCAAGACTACTTCAACTTAAATATTTATGTATTCTTTGAATGAGATAAATAAATATAGTAATCAATTAACTTGAAATATTGGTGCTCGTGATTAGTTTATTTAAGGGGTTTATGTCTTTTGAAGCTACAAACATGAAGTCTTTTAATTATTACAAGACTTATAATATAAAGTAAGACGTTAAGTTGTTATTTCTTCTTATTAAGACATATACAAGAAGTTATTGAGTTGATCAATGACTTATAATGTATAGTGAGATTATAACTGTTTATGTCTTCTTGTTGAGACTTGGACATGAAGTCGTTGATTTGGTCAAAGAGCGCTTGTGTTATAAAGCATGCAATTGGCTTGAAAATTCTATTATACCATTCAGTTTAACTTAGTTGGTAAATAGGTAAGTAAAAGAGTATATGTTTATGTTACATATTGTTAGATTGTCTTACAATATTAATGCTAATGAAACATAATTTTATGGTATGTTCAGTTAGGATAATCAAACTCTATTAGTGTCGTTTGATTCAAGATAACTATAACTTCTTCTCTTCCATAAGTTATCAAGGTTATAAATTGAGTATGGTTTGTATATACTCAATAAGACTCCAACCTAGAAGGTAATAAGACATCATTATATTATTGAATGTGATGAATCATTAAGTCTTAAAATTGAAGTTCTGAATTTTTTAAACTTCTTATGAAGCAGGTTATTAAAAAACTAGAGTCAGAATCTGTCAATGTGTTTTGTAATATCCCAAAAAGAACAACTTATTGTTTGTCTACGTCCTAAGTATTTATAGATAGTCTCTAAATTACAAAAAGCAAGTAGGAGTTTCTTTAGATCTTGAAGAGATACTATTGCAAAATACATAACCTTTTAAAACACACTAGCGAATATCATGATAAGGCTAAACATGTAAATGTTAAACCTCAGGATGAAGGGATTCTCATTCATAGATCCGCAAGGATACCTCAATCACTTGATTGATTTATTTCAAATCAAAGCTGAGGAATATGAGTTACCGGATCATAGTGAACCTATTAATCATAATGATGCGTTACTGAATATTGAATTCAATAAGTTACTCATACTATGAATGTTAAGATGTTGTTTATAAAGATAATCAATTTTTGGAAACGTGGTTTATCTTAATCTAAATAGTTAGACTATAGAATGAAGGTGGGTTTCTTAAAAGAGAAGGAAAACCCTAGTGGTTCGATTCTTTGTGAATAGCTCATATGGACAATATTGTACATATATTTAATGCATGTTTTGTGAAAAGATTATTAATCATACTTAAGCAATTAACTGTGATTGAATATTCTTTTCTAGGCACATTAAATATATAAAGATGATAATTGTCATACTTATTTTCATTAATATGAAATTTGACGACGGATTATCTAAACTCTTTTCCTTATGTGATTATTTTGCGAGGACAATAAGTAATCAATGGGGTTTTATGTATTCAAATAATCTTTGGAAGTGTAGAAACTCCAATAATCCAAGTAACGATAGATGCATGCATCTAAGAGATGAATCTTACGTTAATTAATAAATCCATGTTTTGATTTAAAATTAAAATTAAGATAACTCGTGAGTATTCCTAAAAGCTAGTGGGAGTATTATGTTTATTTTCTTAAATCATATATGTTGTATAACATATGGGAAGTAACATTTCATCTAAGTTAAATGTCAAGTTTTAGCTTGGAATGAAACTTTACTTAAAAGATTTCGGAAGTAAAACACATAACCTTGGAATATATGTTTATTATTATAAACATGTGTGGCAAATGCGTCTTATAAAACATGATATATGATAACGCTCTAATTGTGCATCTTTTTAGTAGCGTTATCCGTGTTTTTATGTATGTTATTTGGTTATAATCGTATGCTTTGTTGCTTAATCGTATCAAAGTCGTTTGCTAGTTCATTTGTAGCCAAGTACAGGAAAGTGGAGAAAAGACGGAAAAGAAGTAAAATACGAAGATTTCTCCATGTATGAAGAATTCCACCAAAGCAAGACTTGTAGAGTATATTCGAGAAGATAAAGTCATCAAGTTAGTGGTCCAAAGACTCAAGAATAAAGTTCAAGAAGGAAAACGAAAAGAAATGTAGAAAAGAAGCTTAAACGAAGACATATTGGAAGACTCGTTGTTCCCGACACACCTTCACCATTTTGGCCATAACTTTGGCATACGGACTCGTTTGACCCCGGTTCGCGCCACGGAAAGCTAAGAGAAAGATCTACAACTTTCGTGTTTATGACTTTTATGATTTTGCTCCAACCGGTCGGTCGAGACCCGTAACGGATCCGGTTGGAGAATTGTCACATAGACCAACCGGACGGTTGGAGCTCAACCGGATCCGGTTGGAGGTCTGTTCAGCCAATTTTCCATTACTTAGGTTCCAAACTTGTTCCAAACGATTCTAGTCCTTCCTACATGTCTTCTAGTCCTTCCAAGCTCCTTGGTGACCAAGAAATGCATTTATAACCCCAAGGGCCTCAGAGTAGTATAAATAGAACTCATTTGTGTATGTTTTCATCATCAAAATACACCACAACTTGAGAGATCTTCTCTCACACCTATCTTACCACCACTACCACTCTCTCAAAGCCTAAATTCGTTCATAAAGTTCCAGGAAACTTTGGAGGTCCAAGAAGTCATCATTTGGAGGTCATACCATCAAGAAGTCATCACCAATACTTGAGGCATCATTACTACACCATTTGTAATCTTATTCCAAGCATTGTAAGACCTTTAATCATGTTTTCTAATGTTCAAAGTTCTGAGTTTATGTTTATGTTTGCTATGAGTGGCTAGTTTCTTTATGCACTTGCTTAAATGATGTTGATTATCATATGATTAGTTAGTGATTGTGTTAACATGTTTTAATTCAATTTCAAGTTGATTCTAAGATCCAATTGTGCTAAAGTTTCATAGTGACATTTGTTAATCAAGTTTGGCTAATTGTCAATAATCGTTGGGGTCGAAAAGAACTTCGTGTTATTCAACTAGTCATAATCATTTTGTCTATGGATGATTGTTTTACCCATTATTCTTGATTATACAAAGGAACTAAGGTGTGGTTGTAATAGAAACGCTTTTGATTATCAAATTGGATTGGTTGGAAACATCTAAATGGTCGTAAGATTAGTTGTTGAGAATCAATTGTAGCCTTTTGTCTATGATCGGGTACCTTTTGTATTGACCATTTCTTAAGCAATTTGATGAACAAGTGGATGTTTTTGTGTTTAAGTTTATGTATGTAAACTTATGAAACTTGAATTGATCTTGAATTGATTGGTTAAACTTAATGCTTGTTTTTATAAACTAAACTCTTGATCAAAGTTTGACTTGTAAGAACAATAGATTAGTACACCAACTAATTATCATAACCAACATGTTAAGAGGTTAACACAATCACATTAATCTATGATATGAAACTAGTTTAAGCAAGTGTAGTTTTAATCATCCGAATTTCATTATATCTATTTGCTTTGTTATATGTTTTGGATAGACTCCGTTAATTCAAACTTGTGTTTAGATTCACTCAAATCCTCGCGAACGATCCCGACTTACCTTCATAATCTTGCTATAACGGACGAGTATACTTGCTCGTATGTGTTATTGGTAATATTGGTAATTCACCTTTATAAATTTAAAACTTGCACCAACCGGCACATCAAGTTTTTGGCGCCACGGGATTTGATTGTGTTTCAACAAGTTCTTGAATTTCCCTCGATCGATTTCAAAAAAAAAAAAAAAAAAAAAAAAAAAAACATTTTCACGAAACCTTAACCGGATTCGGTTGCCCCTCAACCGAATCGGTTACGATTTTGCCCATCAATCATCTAGACTAACCGATCGGTCGCATCCCGCAACCGATCCGGTTACCTTTATCTGAACCACATAAAAGCTGTTTTCGTTGTTTGTCCGTGTGTTTAGATATTGCCTGGATTCTTTAGGACATTGTATGAACACTCGAGCAGCGGGAATAGAACCAATTACACCTCTTACCAACCCCGAACGTTTGATTCGAAGAAGAAGGAGAACACGTTTCATACCATTGGAAAATCGTGTACCAAGAGTACCAAACCCACCATTTGATAACCTCATTGAAGCCAAAGTTGTTTACAACCCTTTCACCAAATTACCTTTTCCCATGGCGGACGATCAACCCATGTGGGGAACCAACCGGACCGTAGCACCAACACCCGAAAGTGCTATTGTCACTGTCAATCTTGGTGACAACTTCACCGTGAAGGGACATCACCTTTCTATGATCAAAGATCGACAATTCGATGGCCGTGCGCGGGCCGATCCGCATAAGCACATTGCCGAATTCATCGAAATTTGCGGCATGTTTCGTTATGGCGACACCGATGTCAATGCCATCAAACTCAAACTTTTCCCATCATCACTCGCCGGAGATGCTAAAGTATGGTACAATGAATTAACCCGTGAATCATCAATACTTGGGAGGAGATGAGGCAAGCTTTTGTAAGCGATTCTTTCCACCGCCATGTTTGATCGATTAATGGGAGAAATTCGCTTTCAACCAAAACCCAAACGATCGCTTGTCGAAGCTTGGCTTCGAATGAAAGATTTGCCGTAGTTGTCATGGACATGGATTATCCAAAGGAACCATTATCCAAATCTTTTACCATGGACTAGATGAAATCTCTCAAGGCATCCTTGATGCTGGAGGAATTTTTCTCTATAAGACTCCCAACGATGCACATCGATTGCTCGAAGATCGAGTACTTCTCAAACTTGATTGGTCCAAAGATTCCAAAACCAAACCTCTCCGAAAAACCGTTGCTTTTGTCGAAAACACCGATACTTCAAAACTCATGGAGAAGATGGAAGCGTTAACCTCAATAATCGACTCGCAGTACAAAGATATCAAAGATGAAATGAAGGAAATGCGAGACGGATGCAACAATTGTGGAGGAAATCATCCATCGTCCGAGTGCGACGATAAACCTATGGGTGGACCGAAGGAAGGAGAAGCGAGTTATGATCAAGGAGGATACCGTGGAGGAGGATATCGTAGTAATTATTACGGTCGAAATTGGAAATTGGCAAGATCGCCGACCAGGGATGACAACCGTGATTCTCAACCACGAACCGACGATCCACCACCACAAAATTCCAACAAAAGATGGAAGAAACCGAATTCGAGAAAACCATGAGAGAATTCGTAATCGCTCAAAAATCCGCAAATGATTTTATCAAAAATCAATTTTTCAATCTCAAAGCCAAAGTTGAGCAAGGACAGAAAAATCATCAAGCATCTATCCAAGATCTTGAAAACAAGTTTGGCAGATTTTCTGACCAACATTCCTCTAGACCATCTGGTTCATTGCCAAGTAATACCCAATCCAACCCAAAACCATCAAATGATAAGACATACCGTCCACCACAAACAAGAAATGAATATGTCAATGCTATCTTCACAAGAAGTGGTCTATCGAACGATTCCAATCCGAATATCGTTGTTTCCGCCGGTGGAAGCAACATCAAAACCGATCATGCCTCATTGATCGAGAAATTGGAAGCTCTCTCAACAAACATCGATACCCAATTCATAAGCATACGGAGGGAGATGATGGAACTGCGAAATAATCACCACGCTTCAAACCACGATGCCGAGGATGACACGCCGATGTGTGATCCCATGGAAGCGAACCTAGTCCAACATGAAGGATATCACGGAGGATATCACCACCGAATTCCGTAAATTGTACTCTATCCATACCACAACCCAACCCAAACATATCCTCGATATCGGTCATGGAATACAATACCTCATCCATCACAACATTTCAATACACCTAAAACCTCACGGAGGAGATGATGAGAGAGTGGATGGCCAATCAAACAAAAGCCAACGAGAAAATGACGAACACATTGGTTGAATTGGAACATAAAGTCGATCAAGGAAGAAGGAACCAACAAGCGATAAGCCAAGACTTGGAGAGGAGGATAGAAAGATTAAGTAAGGAACAGGAAGTCCATCACGTTGAATCTCTTCCTTACACCATAGATTCCAACTCTAGACATGAGTTTGTCTACAAACCACCCTCAATTCAATACGAGAACGATAAGGGTGAGGATGAATTTATCGAAGAGGACGAGACCGAGCATATTCCAACCACGCCAAATCTGAACCAAATCAAGTCTAACTCACCAACCATGTCACCTTTTCTTGAGGATTGCACCATGCATATCCCAACCACTCAATTACAAAGTTCTGAACACCATGTTGGTGATAAGGTTTTCAACGAAATTGGAGACAACTGGAATGGAGAACTGGAAAGAAAGATAGACAAATGGCACGAACCACAAAATCCAGCTTTTTAAATCAAAGCGGTAGGACTAAGCCACCTCCTTTAACTCACCTTGAGAATGTGGATGCAATATTCACTGGGAGTGGAAAGTCCGATGATCCTCCGAAAAATCATAAAGATCCGCCACCTGTCCTCATTACTAATGAAATCGACCAAATGTTCGAGATAACAAAGAGGAATTTTCACATGGTCGAACCAAAAGAATCAAATGTATTCCCATCCATTGTGGAGTACAAACCAAAGATTCCATACCCTCAACGTTTAAGAGCTGAAATTCCCCATTTGAACCGTATGGTCAAAGTATCCTAATCCGGGGAAGATTCGAGTCAGGCTGATGACTCGGTAATAAAACAAGCGCTTCTCGGGAGGCAACCCGTGTGTTTTGATTTTCTATGGTCACTCCCCAAAGTTTAAACCTTCGGTTGAACTTAAGTGTGGGGAGTGCCATCCTTTAATAAAACCTTTTGTTTGTTTATAAGATTGTGTGCGGTAATGATTTCTCCAAGGACGCCAGAATGAAGAAAGAATTTTAAGTCGATAAACTCATTGACATATCTGGTTTCATCTCTATTTTCCCTATTTCTATCTTGTGAAGTTCGTTTATCATTGAGGACAATGTCTAACTTAAGTGTGGGGGTGAATAGGAAAAATTATAGTTTTCATGCTTAAATTTAAAATTTTGTTTGCCTTGTGATCTAGTTGTTTTCACGCTTTTAGGATTATCTATTAGAATAATCGGATCATTCCAATCGGTAAAAGCGGTAATATTTGAAACTTGAGATGTGTTCCGATTACTATTGCAATCCATTTTGGGATCGATAACATTTGCTAGCACATATTATACCCTTTCCACTAAAATGTGAGGATTTGAGCCTATTTCTTATTAGCATACATCTTTTATGCTTGGATCTTTTGCTATGAGTGTGCTTGGTGATTTTATTTATTCTAGAACTTGTGCTTGTAAATCATTACTAGACCGCAGTGAGATTGCATTAAATGCGATATAAGTAAATTCGTGTGATAAAGAGGCACCTTAGGATTTAACCTAAATGGCCTTCCATTTTACATCTAATGATATATTAGCTAGCCTCATTGGTTAGTTAACCACCCACATGGACCCATTTGTAGTGCTCATTTTTAGCACTAGATACCCCTAGTTACACCTTCTGAGCCATCCCTTTCATTTTTGCTTCATCCAGAAAATACAAAAAAAAGATTTTACACTTTTAACCTTAGCCTATCCCGTATCAATGTCTAATCGGTTGGTTGCTAGTCGCCTGGAAAGTAAAGATTGTTCAAATGATTATGAGTACCACATCCTATGTGATTGATTGAGCCATGAGTTTATGCTAAAAAAAAAAAAAAAAAAAAAAAAAAAAAAAAAAAGTTGTGTTGAAAGTATGGAAATAATAGCCAATGTGCTATAATCGAAGAATAATTGTCATGGCAAAGCAAAAAGCTGTGGAAAACGGAAAAGAAGAAATTGAAGCTATAATCATTTATTTGGTTCGTGGAATGTTTGGTAGCTAGCAACATGGGTATTAGACTTGATTTCATTCTTATTTTTACACCAATTTCATAAACATTCCCATGCCTTATCCATACCCTTAACCCTTAGCTATATCATTATAACCCGAATAAAAGCCCTCTTTAGATGTTTTTACTTGGTGCTCACGCCACGTCGGTGGAGTTTTGTTTCTTGTACAAGCTTATGGTAATAATCTAATCATGGTGAGCAATGAGTGTGATTTATCTTGTTACTCCACTAAAATGAGTGATTGAGTGAATTATATTTCGTTACTTTTTCGTGAGGTGTTTTGAAATGTTAATCATGCAAGAAAATCATTGGATATTGTCAAACATCTTGATGTTTCACCTTTATAAAGCATAATTGATGAATCCTCTCTTGTATTTATACTTGGTTGATTTGCATCACATTTTTCATAATCACGATCTTGTACCAGTGGATGTTTTTCCTAGATTTGCTTGAGGGCAAGCAAAGTTTAAGTGTGGGGGAATTTGATAACGCTCTAATTGTGCATCTTTTTAGTAGCGTTATCCGTGTTTTTATGTATGTTATTTGGTTATAATCGTATGCTTTTGTTGCTTAATCGTATCAAAGTGCGTTTGCTAGTTCATTTGTAGCCAAGTACAGGAAAGTGGAGAAAAAGGCGGAAAAGAAGTAAAATACGAAGATTTCTCCATGTATGAAGAATTCCCGACCAAAGCAAGACTTGTGGAGTATATTCGAGAAGATAAAGTCATCAAGTTAGTGGTCCAAAGACTCAAGAATAAAGTTCAAGAAGGAAAACGAGAAAGAAATGTAGAAAAGAAGCTTAAACGAAGACATATTGGAAGACTCGTTGTTCCCGACACACCTTCACCATTTTGGCCATAACTTTGGCATACGGACTCCGTTTGACCCCCGGTTCGCGGCCACGGAAAGCTAAGAGAAAGATCTACAACTTTCGTGTTTATGACTTTTTATGATTTTTGCTCCAACCGGTCGGTCGAGACCCGTAACCGGATCCGGTTGGAGAATTGTCACATAGACCAACCGGACGGTTGGAGCTCAACCGGATCCGGTTGGAGGTCCTGTTTCAGCCAATTTTCCATTACTTAGGTTCCAAACTTGTTCCAAACGATTCTAGTCCCTTCCTACATGTCTTCTAGTCCCTTCCAAGCTCCTTGGTGACCAAGAAATGCATTTATAACCCCAAGGGCCTCAGAGTAGTATAAATAGAACTCATTTGTGTATGTTTTCATCATCAAAATACACCACAACTTGAGAGATCTTCTCTCACACCTATCTTACCACCACTACCACTCTCTCAAAGCCTAAATTCGTTCATAAAGTTCCAGGAAACTTTGGAGGTCCAAGAAGTCATCATTTGGAGGTCATACCATCAAGAAGTCATCACCAATACTTGAGGCATCATTACTACACCATTTGTAATCTTATTCCAAGCATTGTAAGACCTTTAATCATGTTTTCTAATGTTCAAAGTTCGAGTTTATGTTTATGTTTGCTATGAGTGGCTAGTTTCTTTATGCACTTGCTTAAATGATGTTGATTATCATATGATTAGTTAGTGATTGTGTTAACATGTTTTAATTCAATTTCAAGTTGATTCTAAGATCCAATTGTGCTAAAGTTTCATAGTGACATTTGTTAATCAAGTTTGGCTAATTGTCAATAATCGTTGGGGTCGAAAGAACTTCGTGTTATTCAACTAGTCATAATCATTTTGTCTATGGATGATTGTTTTTACCCATTATTCTTGATTATACAAAGGAACTAAGGTGTGGTTGTAATAGAAACGCTTTTTGATTATCAAATTGGATTGGTTGGAAACATCTAAATGGTCGTAAGATTAGTTGTTGAGAATCAATTGTAGCCTTTTGTCTATGATCGGGTACCTTTTGTATTGACCATTTCTTAAGCAATTTGATGAACAAGTGGATGTTTTTGTGTTTAAGTTTATGTATGTAAACTTATGAAACTTGAATTGATCTTGAATTGATTGGTTAAACTTAATGCTTGTTTTTTATAAACTAAACTCTTGATCAAAGTTTGACTTGTAAGAACAATAGATTAGTACACCAACTAATTATCATAACCAACATGTTAAGAGGTTAACACAATCACATTAATCTATGATATGAAACTAGTTTAAGCAAGTGTAGTTTTTAATCATCTGAATTTCATTATATCTATTTGCTTTGTTATATGTTTTGGATAGACTCCGTTAATTCAAACTTGTGTTTAGATTCACTCAAATCCCTGCGAACGATCCCGACTTACCTTCATAATCTTGCTATAACGGACGAGTATACTTGCTCGTATGTGTTATTGGTAATATTGGTAATTCACCTTTTATAAATTTAAAACTTGCACCAACCGGGCACATCAATATATCATTTAGAAAGTCTCAATGGATATATATCTTTTGATAAGATCGAATATGAATGAGATCTTATGTCCGACTCAAGGATTCATCATGTACATCATGTTGTATAGAGAGATTGTTGTATCATACATGTATACAAGATGATTTGGCAACATTGATATCTAATTGAAAGTTTTCAGATAACTAGTGTAATAAATATTCTAATGGAATATGTTTGGATTTAGAATTACATTCCTCATCCCGAAGTTGTTCTCAGATTCTATGGATGTATAATACGACAATTGTACATAATTGTTATAGCCAACAAACTTGAAGTTTAGGAAGGCACTAAACATTACAAAATAAATGTTCATTATTTACGAATTTTTCAAAGAGCATATTGTTGTGTGAAAAACAATGATGCTAGTTTAATTGAGATGACACTCAATACTAGTGATGGTCTAATTTTATTCTTGATGATGATCATGTGGACTAGTTGTGCTCAACTAAAAGCATAGTTGCATTATACATTAAAGAATAAAAATACTTTAAACTTTAAAAGTTTGAAAGATGATTGTCATAAATAGGTTTTTGATGTTGTCACACACCTTATGAAATATTATGTGACAATATCAAGATATTTGTATGCACACATACAAAGAACTTCACTAACTGAATTCTTGAAATAAGTATTCTCAATATTCTGATAGTTCAAAGTTAGTTGAATAAATGCCTTGTCAACAAGTACGATTGTCATGACTTGAGGCATAATTCATCAACTAGAATTATCAAGCATTGATATATTTAGTATTTGGATAATGGATGAATTAAACAATTATTATTAATGAATTAAATTACTTGGTATGTTTGTTTCATTTATAATAAGTTGTATCCTATATTTGCATGTTTAACTCCATGGATAACTTATGTTATTATAAATGTCCATTATCGATCAATCATATGAGAATATGATTGAATTAAGGCATATCTGAGGGATTGGTTAAAATATACTTTATATATTGAAGAAAGGTCCTACCATACTCACATGATATCCAAAAGATTGTATATCGGACTATCCCAACTAACATGATTGTACTTTATGGATCTTTGTTATTAAGTAAATCATGTAAATGATAAAATTTATTTATACTTGGACTTGAGACATAAGCAGGAATGGCATGGGTGGAGCCCATTTCTGTAAAATAATCTACCGCTATCCGTAACTGGTGGTCATAATGGCTATTTTCAGAAGTGTTGTGAAATTCACGGATTACACTTGTAGTCAAGATAGAATTTGTTCATTCGAATTTGTTTTAAAGAATAATCTATTGGCCCCCTCGTAGGGTTGATCAGATGTTTGTACGGCCGTACCCAAATGAGATCTGGATATGTCCCGATGATTTTGGTAATCTTGATCAATCAGATATAACGAGAAATGTAATAGTTAAAATATGGAATGACTTAGATCCATATCCATATACAATAGTATTTGAAACAAAAGGATAGTATAATGATGAATCATTAATTGTGCTTCATGAAACCACACTCTAATTGTTCTAGGGGATTGGCGTGTTGCTAGACGCTAACTAATATTATTACGTTTATTAAAACATGTCCAAGTGGGAGCTGTTGGATTGTGAACATATTTATAAACATATGTCCGGATCGAACTCGAGCCTATGGGATCACACACCTTACGTTTAAATATCAATTATATAATTAATATTAATAATGTATTATATTAATTATTTCGAAAAAAACCACTTATCCCACATCGGTGGAGAGATGGTTTTTACTAGCTATGAAAACCCTATATAATGAACCCCTTTAGGCTTCATTATTCCCATAACTTGAAAAACCTAACAAGTCTATCTTTTCTTCTCTTCTATAGCCAATCGATCTCCTCCCAAAGAAAGGCAACGATTTCGATTTTGGTTGTTGGAAACTAGAGATTGATTTATTTCGTGATCGAAAACTAGATTTCTAATTGAATTGCTATAACAACGCATGTGCCAGAACGTAGAGAAATCCTATTTGGATTTTTGGTGGTGAGGTAATCGACTTTTCCATAAGTCGATTTATATAAACCCAAATTTAGGGTTTATTATGTTCTTGATCTTAATTGGGGATTTTCCTTAAACCCTAATTCGGGTGGAAACTAACAAGGTACGTTTACTTTTAAAGTTAATTAATTATGCATTATATGATCCTATTTATTCCGCTGTGTACTTGTGATTGATTAGAAGTCTTTAATATGATTAGTAGATTATATATATTCCAACAGTTACACGATTTACCTTTCATATGTTGATCGTGAAACTTGTCAGTGAGGGACATTTAGATAGTTTGTATCCCTTTATTCAATGTAGTCGTGTACTGTAGTCACAACTTAATATTTGCACCCTTACCCTGTGATTTTTTATTTTATGTGTCTCTAACGTTTTATTAGGTTTTGACTATTTCTGGGGTAATACTCATAACTCATGTATGAGATTTCATTTACGAATAACTTGATCGACTTTAACTTGGTAATTTTAGTGTTATGAACTCTTTAAGGTGATTGTGGTGATTGTGTTTTACTTAATATTAATATCAAAGAACCTTTATACAAATTTAGCTCAAGACGAGTCACGAGGTGCAAAATAAACACTTATTATAGTTAGCTTGATACCTTTATGATACTGTGTGGAGGTCAAGGAGGTTGCACCTCCTTGTTGGGTCAAAGTGTCGCGCCCCTCGAAGGTTCGAGTGGCAACGCCTCAAACCAATGCGACTTTTCCCGTCATCTTACTAATCATCACCCTAGTTGGTAAATGACATACTATAAACGAATTTCAATTGATGGTTGTTAACAAAATTAAATTCGGTCTCATTTTTAGAATACAACATCTAATAATACACTAACGTATTCTGATTGATTTCTCGTTTATTAGATATCAATTGTCAATTGTCTTATCCAATTAAGAATTTCTTCTCTCAAGTCAGTATATATTTTAGGTAGAGGGAATGGCACATGCTCTCCGTCAAAGCAGTTTTACAACGAATTAATAGAACTGTTTTTATACCTATTGTCAGATTTGAACTTCGCGAGAAGCTTTTTAAGATAATGAACAATTATATAAAATCACTTTCTTCCATTGTGCAAGTGTTGATGTGAAGCATCATAGAGCCATTTTGAGAGACACACTAAAAAAATAAAAATCATTCAAAAGCAGAGTCATGTTTACACTTGTTCCACATCGGACAACAGACATTATTGAATTTTTTTATCTTCTTAGTCATCACTTTGCTCTGATTATCTTGATAATGACTTGATGTTACAACTAAAGTTGTGTTTCTAAGATATCAGTGTTGGATGCACTCTGGTTATTAACTTTAAGTGAGTGTGCGTACGTATGCATGCTGCATATATGTTGTTATACCACATATATCGTGATTAGTGGAGTTATTTAATATGATTATCCATGACACGATATGACAATTGAATATCTTAAGTAATACTAAGTGGATCATCTTCTAATTTCAAGAATTTTTCAATGATAACTTAGAAATATAGTTACAGCTACTGTTAGAATTTGGGTGTGTACAGGTAGTACAACTCAAACACTCTGGATATGTTACTCAAACTCTAAAAAGCTTTTGGTAAATTTGATATTTAGTTTTAACGAGTGTTGCAAAACCCGCGCGATGCAGCGGGATTGCTTAAAGGACTTACTTTGCAACGACATTTAAACCTCAGGGGTTGTTTTTGCCAAGTTGCGAAAGATTATTAATGTTAAAGGACTTACTTTGCAACGACACTGAACCTCGAAAAATTTTCGCAAGTTGGCAAAGTTTGCAATTAATGCAAATGTTTTGCAAAAGTGTTCCTGCCTTTTAGTATATTATAGTAATATGTTTTTTAATTTGAGTTGGTTTAAAATTTGGCGATTAGGTAATTGATTCTTAAAAATAGCGATCAATGATATTACAACTTTTTGTATCTTTTGAATTATAATTTGGTACATTTTGAATTAGAATTTTGTATCGTGCTTTTAATTTTGTTTTGTATTTCATTTGATAATTTGAATAAACCTTCCGCTTTGATAGTCGATTTTGTTTGTTTGTTTCGTATTTTGATTACCAACATGATATATTCCTTAAATCGTGTAAAGATCACTTTTAAATTGAAATATTTCGATCTTATTCACAAAAATGGGAAAACCAAGGGCGCGGCCCCCTTGTGTTACGCCCCTTTCCCGACTTTTTTTTTTTTTTTTTTTTTTAACACTTGATGGTATTAGTCTAAAATATACTTTCTATTACCCTAAGAATGACTCATTGCAGTCTGAAATAGACTAATTTATCTCTAAAATGGACCCATTTTCTGCGCACTTGCATATTTTGACCCATTTTCCAGAAAACGACTTCTATAACATGACATAACACCAAGACTTCCATAAATCATTAGGTCATTATAAAAATCAAATATATGTATAAACTTGGTCATATTGACAGACGGAAACGTACTTTACAAACTGACGGGTATTATACCAAATACCTTTTTTGACCCATTTTCAATACATACAACCTTTACCACTTCCGAATTACTTCAAACCTTTCATGATCCCAATTGTAGAATCCAAGATCCCAATTGTAGAATCCAAGATCCGGACTCAACTAGAGTATCAATGATATCGATTTATTGAATGCACAGCGGAATAATAATTAACACAATCAATATCACTAATAAGGTTTTTTTTATTGAATATAAAAACTATTACTACTACTACAAGACACTCTATGCGTTTTCTTAGACTCTCATTAGAGATGTCTGCTATGAAATGAAATGAAAAGGATGAAAGGGATCCTAAACCCTAGACGCCTACCCTCTTTATATAGGAGAGGGAGGTTACATAAAAACCTAATATTAGCTTACTAGAAAAGCTAACTATAAAACTACATAATAGGCCTTCATTGTTTCTTCTTTCTTCATTCTTGCTCGTGGTTTTGTAATCTTCAAATCCGCAATTCCCAACACCATTTACAACCCAAAATGGGTATAAATACACATTATTCCAAACACCTCTTTAAACATGACCATAAACACTAAGACCATGTTATAACATACCGTTTGACGATCCAATTACTTCAAAGACCATGACATATACTTTGACACTTGACGGCACATTTAAAAACCAGTTTAGACTTCTGGGGGTACAACATTGACTTGAGCTCGGTATCTACCTAAGCTCCTACTTTCTTACCAACCTTCTTAACTTCCACATTAGAATCCTTAAGCCTTATTTCCAAGCATTACCTTTTCTTCATGTTTAAACCTACAAAACGTTAGACACTTGAACCGTAAGCGCAAGGCTTAGTAAGTAAAAGACATAACAAGTTATCATATATCATTAATCATAATTTGCATCATAAGCTTCACTTAACCCATCGTTCATAACACACAAAGTTCTACATACCTTGCTAACTTCACAACTAGGCTAACCACATCTTTGCTAAACACATAATCACTAAATACACATTAACTCATAAACTCCAAATGTCATCAATAGCATATCAACTATGCTAAACTTATTTAGCTAGTTTAACCAACTAGCCACATCTTCCTCTTAGCCAAGCATAGTAGTCATTAGACCATTCATAACATTAACACATAACTCATAATACAAATATGATAAACTCAATATAACATCCTGTTATAATCAATTTACTTACCTCTCATCCAAGCTAATTAAACCAATAGCATCATCATCATCAAAACCTACTTCAACATAAAAACAATGTCAATATTAAGGGTTTATACAACCCATAACTTACCCAATTTTATCCTTTAATCATCATATGATCATATCTTGATCATATGATGAAATACCCAATTACTCTACATAAACCCTAATTCAATTTCATCAATTAACTCAATAATACTTAACCCATATTCATCATTACTTCCTCAATTAGTTTATAAACATCATTTACCCATTTTCCCCATATAGGGTTCATAAACCCCAACCTTTCAATCATCAATTAAACACTAATTAAGATAATTACTTTGGTAGAAATCATTGCTAGGGCTTCATCTTAACATTAGAAGCCTCATCTTCTTCACAAGGTGATCATCAAGCTTTGGTCTCCCTCTTTTCTTATCTCTATTTCACGACACACACTCCCACGCATACAATATTCTGGAACTCTTGTGATGATAAGAGAGTTATCCAGACATTAGTAGAGGATAAGTTTGGCTAATTCGCACTTTAGGTCCCTAGGTTCCCTTTCTTCCACTTTGGCTACAATATACTTTATAACGTGTTAGCACTTGACAACTTAGGCCCCTTAAGTCAATTTTCCTTATAAATGTGACACATCATATTTTCCATAACCATTTACATGACATTTAATACTTGTAGTTTGACTATCGGGGTTGACTAACCAATCCCGTAAGTCCTTTAAACTTATAAAAGTCATAGTAAACTATTCCAACGGCATTCTTGTAATAAAACGCTTAGGCCCGGTTTCAGGGTGTTATACCTTGAGCCCCACACTTAGTTGTGGCGACATCAAGCAAGCTAGAACGAGTGTGTACTTCGCGCCTCTTGACTCGATTTTAAGCTAAACCTGACTAAACCTTTGATCTCAAGTAAATCACATTTACATAAATATACGTGATGACACTAAAATCACCGACAACTAGAAAGGGCACCTGTTAGGAATTAGAAATTCCAGGTATTAAAGAGTCGGTCACCTCAAGTATATGTAATCGTTAGAAAGCTCGTAGTCGTAGTTATTTTATGTTAAGTAGTATTTAGTTATGTAACACCGTGGAGGACGGACGGGTCTTTACCCACTGTATGCCTGATCCACAGCCCGTAGGTGGCGTTTGTTTGTAAGAAACTATAAATACCCTCTACCTCCCAATACTATTTTTCTTTGTTTCACATAGTTCCCAACTCTCTTCCTTTCTCTCACTAGAACTTTCTCTCTCTAAACATTGTTAACGCCCCACATGGTTATGGTTTAATGTGTTTGTGAAATCTTATATCTAACAATTGGTATCAAGAGCCATGGTTTGATCACTCATCTTTCATGCTTCTTGTTTTGGTGGATTTCATAAGGTTTTTGGGGTATTAAAGGTTTAGGAGAGTTTGATTCATTTGGACAAATTCTAGTGTTAAAGTTTGAATTTTGCTTGTAATTTTGTGTTTAGGATCATCATATGTGTTTATGTTTTGAATTGGAAGGCTTAAATCATTGTGGTTTGGTTGTTTTTGATTGATAAAGTGGTTATTTTTGAAGTTTGTACAAAGCGAGTTGTGTCTCTGATAGCTTTTTCTTCAAAGCGAGTTGCTTTGTTATTGGATGCGAGTTGGTACATGCGACTTAGCTGTTTAGCGAGTTGATTTTTATGTGACTTGGGTTCTAAGCGAGTTGTTTCTTTAAGCGACTTGAGATCTAAAGCGACTTAGCTATTAAGCGAGTTGTAAAGCTAGCGAGTTAATTTAAGCGACTTGGTGTTCAAGCGAGTTGATTGTGTTGCGAGTTGATACTAAAGCGAGTTGGCTATTTAGCGACTTGATTCATTAAGCTTGTTGACAGTGTTGCGAGTTGATGCTAAAGCGACTTGGCTATTTAGCGAGTTGATCCCTTAAGCAAGTTGTCTCCTTGAGCGAGTTGGGTGTTTTGCGTGTTGATAACTAAGCGAGTTGTGTGGTTTACTACCTGTCTAATTTTAGACTTGTCACTTCTTCGTGATACATTCTTACGGTTGTTCTTTTGGTTTAGTAAAATCCCGTGAAAGAATCAATTTCCCGGTTTAATCAAAGAATTGTAAAATCCCGTAGAACTCGTAATCATGGCAAACATCGTTCCTACTATTGTTTCTTCCGTCGTTGAGGATGTTCAAGCAGCTGGTTCAGATACTCGTCTACCCATGCTTGACAGAACTGACTACGACTCTTGGGCTCAAAGAATCAGATTGTGCTGTCTTGGAAAGGAAAATGGAGTCAACATTCTCAAATCGATTGATGAAGGACCGTATCGGGTTGAGACTACTAGAGACTTAATTGATACGGTCAAGATGGAACAATGATCTATGGAATAGATGGACCAAAGACGATGATGAGCTCGATGATAAGGAGAAAAGAGATTCGATGTCGATATCGTGGCTTCTAACATCGTACTTCAAGGTCTTCAAAAGATATCTACAAGTCGATCAATCACAACACCAAGCAAAGGCGTGTGGGATAATGTCAAGATGCTTCTCTCGTGTTCGAATTAACTATGGAAGACGAGACTCACAACTCTATGATGAATTTGAGCACTTCAAGATGAAACCAGATGAGAGTGTCTATGAGTATTACGTGAGATTCCACAAGCTTGTTAATGACATGAGGAACATCAGAATGACCATGCTAAACATTCAGCTGAACTCAAAGTTTATGAACAACATGAATCCCGAATGGCACAAGTTTGTCACTTCTGTAAAGCTAGCCAAAGGATTGAAGAATACAAACAATGAGCAACTCTATGCCTTCCTCCTTCAGAATGAGAGACATGCTATGTTTGAAAAAAGGATTCTTAATCAGTTCAAAACCAACCATGGAGAGACAAGCTCATCGGATGATTCAACTGCTTTCTACTCAAACATCGGAATCACAACCAAAGCCTTACAAGTCATACCTATGGGTAATGGTAATCACAAACTCATTCTTGATCCTATGTTCAAACAAGCTGATGTTGATGCACACGTGGGAAACTTCATTAATCAACTGGCTCTTCTGATTAGTCAAAACATGAACTCTCTTCCACACACCAACAACAATCTCAAAATCGCATCCAATCCACACAACCAAGCCACCGCCGAGATGGAAGGTTATGGTGCGGCCATTCAAGAAAGCGATCGAACAAGCAAGAGGTGGAGTGGTAGAGGTTATCTTGCAAATCGTAATAGGGAAGGAATGGAAACCGTGGTCAAGCAAAGCCAATCAAATGCTACAACCGTGGTGGTGAAGGACACATTGCTAGGAACCGCACATCTCCAAAACGTCCACAAAATGCGTAATATACTTGAGAGATAAGATGTTGCTTGTGCAAGCTCGGGATAATGGTGCGACTTTGGATGAAGAAGAGTTGTTGTTTCTCCGAGGGCAATGCCAAGACCTATGATGCGAGATGTGGATGAGCGGCCAATTCGGAGATAGGTCACAATCATCGAATGCCTTTCAAGTCGGCGATTGTGATGCATACGACTGATGTGGATGATGGACCCATCGCACACACAATTTTTATGGCTAGCATTTCTCCAATGGTTTCTCCTAAGGTCTCATCTTCACCACAAGCTGGCCCATCCAAAGACAAACTCATCTCGTAGGTATTAAAACTATACGATGATGTTTGATGTGCAAAAGATGCATGACAAAGTACAAACAACTGAAACTATTGAATCAAATATTGAAAATATGGAGAATATCAATGTTGTCCCATATGATCAATATGTGAAACAAAGTTAAAGTGAAGTATTACCAAGTGATGCATCTTCTGCAGTCAACAATGACTATGATTTTAATGTGGATGATTCTGTTATCTCTGAGCTAAATGCTTATAAAGAACGTGTTGCTATTTATGAACAACGTGCTAAGTTTGAGTTGACCACCCGTGAGCAGGAGATGGATGACCAAATGCGTACAACTATTAGAAAAAGTAGGTTTAGAGAAGAAGTATTAAAACAAGAGTTAAACTCCTTACAAGAAAAGCTTTCTAGAACTGCTAAGCAAAAACAAGAACTTCAAGAAAATGTTAAAATGCTTAAGCAAGAATTCAGTGCTAAGGAATCAAAACTTTTGAATGATTTTTCTAATCTAAAAACCTTGAAAAACAAGCTTGAAAGTAAGTTGTACGTACAAGGAAATACCATTCGATCGCTTCACTTAATCACTAAGCATAGAGTCTTAAGCGATAAGCATAGCATTCCCTTGTTGAGGAACCAAATCCAGAGGTCATTAAAAAGCTAGAAATGCTCATAAGGTTCTTTATGATGGAAATGAAATCCTTAAACCTAGACGAAACCTAGTTGCGTTGAGTGCACCGAGGAAGATAAGAAATCGATGAAGTCACTAGGAAAAGATGAACAAGAAATTAGATGATCCTAATTGTAAAGAGAAGAAAATAAATATCACACCCCATGATTACAAGAAGGAGAATTGGATTTCCTTGAACATGTTTAAGCCTCAGACGTTGTTAACACCCGAACAAGTGTTCGGAAAAGGATTTAGATAAGCAAAAGCGAGAGAATCTTGTCGTAACAAACCCTCCCTTTAGAAAAATGCCTTCACGATCGTGTATCCTCCCAATACACCAATGCATTTAGTTCCTAGGACTATTGCCACTAAAAGCAAGACCTTAATCACCAATATGTTATTTTTCAACTATTTGTTGATTTTGAGAAAACTTGTAAGAAAAGGATCACACCCACGGTATAATCAAGGGAAAGGGTTTTGAGCAAACAAAGAATGTTATTTAATCAAGTCATGCCTTTCTTTAAACAACTAAAAGATCATTTTGAAAGTCTTAAAAGGGAATGAATTTAGACATTAAAGAAATGGAAAAGAATTTGATGCAATGATAGTTGAGGTTAGTGACTATGAGCGGGCCTTAAAATATAATGAAATTAAGAGGAAGAACTTGCATACCTTAAATGAGAATCGATTTACGAATGTATCTCTCAAGATGTGTTTTATATCGCTACTAATTGCTCTATTATCGCTTCTCAATTTCATGAATTATCTGCTTGCGTTGAAAGTCTCCCATGATCGTGTCATTGAGCTTGAAATCAAAACTCTAAACTAAGTGATAAAATTGAACATGATGATCACGATAATTTGGTAAAACATTTTCTAAGCTAGAAGTTGAACATTTTGACTTGCAACTAAAATATCAACATCTTAAAGAAAATGTTAAAACCTCAAACATCAAGATATCCTCGGATGTTCCGAGTTTGATGCGCTTTTGAACTAAACAAACGTGACGAACAGATTCAAGCTCACCAGAACTCGATCGAAAAGTTGAAAGCCTAAATCTCTCAATTAAAAGGAGAAAAGGACAATATGACTGGCTCCCAAATGCCTCCTCCTTTAGATTCTCGGAATTCTCAAAATTTTCATCTTCAAAACTTGGTTAATGCCTTACAAAAGAAAAATGAGAGTTTTCTAGAAGAAATAAAAAGGTTAAACATCATTTCAATGAGTTATTTGAGTCAATTAAAGTCACTCGGAACAAAAATAACGAAAAAATAACCTCGTTGCAAAAGGAAATTGAGAATCTGAAGAGTCAGGTAAAAGGGAAAATGCCAATGACCAATGGGGAGAATGGTGCTTCAAAGGTGCATGTCTGTAATAAATATGCTTTGATCAGTGAAATATGTTCCTCCTCATCTTAGGAATAACAAACCTGCAATTCAAACATATTTCTCATATCTTAAGGACAGCCTAGAATGTCTCCGTGAGATTGTGGAAGAGGATAAGTTAGAGAAACCACTTGATAATGCAATTGGCCATGCATTCTTATATGCCAAACGATCTCAAGAACTTCTAGAATGCTTAATTACAATATGCCCTAAAACCTTAAGTGAGCAAGTCAATCCCTTGATACCTTGTTCAATGCCTAGTGCCAAGCATGCAAGTCATTCAATGCCAAATGTTATGAACGTGAACCTTAGTGTGCCTTCAAGTAGTTCAGGTTCTAAATCTGTTAGTGCTAAGAATGTGAACTCGAGTGTGCCCTCTAGGAGTTCAACTCCCAACACTTCTACTGTTAAGAGATGAACTTTATTGTGCCTTCAAATAGTTCAGATCCCAGCACATCTAAACAGGAAATGCATAAATTAGCAAAACCAACTAATGTTCCCATTCCTCTACAGAGTAAACAAAGTGACATTAAAGCGAAGCGGTCAAAGTCTCAAGACAATACAAGGAATGATAGGACCTCGCAAGCTAAGAATGCGCATTGGAAGAAAGTAGAAGATCACCCTAGGAACACTAAGTTTGAGTTAAATAAACGAATCGTGTTGATTCTAGTATTAGCCATAGGAGTATGTAATTAATTCAATTACGATACTATTTGCAAACCTTGTAATGATGTCCGCTTGAATTACCGCTAATCATGAATGTGGTGTGAATGCTTTATCTAATGTCAAATGCCCGCTAAAATTGTTAATGCTAATAATCGTGCAAAGAAGGCTAAAAGGCAAAGACGAAGATTGTTAGAAAACAAGTGGAAACCCACAGAAGAACATTTATAAAGATAGGTTATTATTGGATACCTTTTGGTCATAAGAATAATCGCTTTGTCCTCAAACCGCTAAGACTATGCCCACTAGAAAATGGATGCCTCATCGAGATCTATTCCTTAAGAAGTGAACATACTTTGAATAGGTCAAATACGAGACACTAGCATCGCATCTATTTCCAATGATTCCATTGCTTCTACTTACGATATGGATGTTTCTATTTCGATGTGGGTGTTCCACCATCATTATTAACCAAGTGGAACCCATTCTTGCATGGGGATCCCAATTATCAAGTTGTCCATTCTTGTCCGTGTTCAACTGCGGATCGCTCAAATCGCTCGTGGTACCGGACTCAGTCGCTCCAAGCATATGATTTGGAGACCGGTCACGGCTCATGAACTTCGTGAGCAAATTCATCGGAGACGCTTAGATTCGGGAATGATCATTTCGGTGCAATTATGGGTTATGGAGATTATGTTGTTGGTAAAAGTGTTATCTCCGTGGTATATTATGTGGAAGGTCTTGGTCATAACCTGTTCTCTGTTGGTCAATTCGCGATTCGATCTAGAAGTAGCCTTGAAAACATACTTGTTTCGTTAGAGAACTTGATGGTAAGGAACTTTTAAGAGGTTCATGTGGCTCAAATCTATACACCATCTCTATCGAAGATATGATGAAGTCTTCTCAATTTGCTTGTTGTCAAAGGCTTCTAAAACAAAGTCATGGTTATGGCATCGTCGTCTCAATCACTTGAACTTGCACCATCAATGATCTCTCCGAAAGGACTTAGTTGTAGGTCTACCTAGACTTAAGTATGAAAAGGATCATCTTTGTTCAAAGATGCCACTTGGGAAAAAGCAAGAAGTATGCCCATAAATCCAAACCTACAAACTCGATCACGAAGTTCTTTATACAATTCACATGGACTTATGTGGACCCATGAGAGTCTGAGAATATCTTTGGGAAGAAATATGTATTAGTTGTGGTTGATGATTTCTCTAGATTCACATGGGTAAAGTTCTTAAAGACAAAGGATGAAACTCAGATATCATCATCAAACTCATCAAACAAATGCGAGGTTCGTCTTAACAAAACGGTCGAATCATCCGAATGACAATGGAACCGAGTTTTTAACAAACAACTTGGTGAGTTTTATGAAAGTATTGGAATCACCATCAAAGAAGTGTTCCTCGAACTCCTCAATGAATGGTGTAGTTGAAAGACGAAATCGAACTCTTGTGGAAGCCGCAAGGACTATGCCGATTTACTCAAAAGTTCCAATGTTTCTCTGGGGTGAAGCTATCGCCATCGCATGCTACACCCAAAATCGATCCACGATTCACACCGCTCATGGAAAACTCCATATGAACTTGTCCACAACAGAAAACATGATCTTTCATTCATTCGTGTGTTCGGTGCTTTATGTTATC
Source organism: Chrysanthemum lavandulifolium (assembly GCA_022545495.1). Lineage (NCBI taxonomy): Eukaryota > Viridiplantae > Streptophyta > Magnoliopsida > Asterales > Asteraceae > Chrysanthemum > Chrysanthemum lavandulifolium. The sequence continues at coordinate 102,360,550 of CM040239.1, read as the reverse complement.
CAACTAATGATGGTCAAGATTTAGGAAAACTGAGAGCTAAAGCGGACATTGGAGTTTTTGTAGGCTATGCACCTAACACAAAAGGTTACCGAATCTACAACAAGAGAACCCGAAATATTATGGAAACAATTCACGTCACATTTGATGAGCTGACCGGTCAAATGGCTCCTGGACAATCCAGTTTAGGACCCACACTTCAAAACAGTCCTATTGGTTCATCCCTTGTACCAAATTCTTCTCCAGCAACTCCATATGTACCTCCATCAAAAGATGATTTAAAGAAACTGTTTGATCCAATTTTTGATGAACAATTTGAGCCAAGTAACAATGATATGACAATTCAATCACCAGAGGATGCTTCTATCCCTATCAATGAAATTAACCCTTTAACTTCTATGTCATTAAGCTAAGAAGCGCCTGCTGCTGACCAATCTGTTTCATCAACAAATCTTCAATCATCAAGTGTACATCATGGAAATGCTCCTGATTCACAGGATGAAGTCAATCCCTTTGCTACTCCCGAAGATGCTCCATTTGAAAATATATTTTCTCCTGAATCATCATCTGAACCATCTTCATCGTGAGACATCGACTCGCTACTTCGGTTCCACAACCACAACCACATGAACATCTTAGAAAATGGACACATGATCACCCATTGATAACATCATTGGAAACCCTTCTCGTCCGGTATCCACTGTAAATGCTTTGCTACGATGCCTTATGGTGCTTCTTTAACTCAATACTCTCAAATATCGAACCTAAAGATGTTAAAAGCTGCTATGAATGAAGACAATACCGGTTCAATGCCATGCAAGATGAAATTCATGAGTTTGATCGATTAGATGTATGGGAATTAGTACCACCCAGATTGTGCTATAATCATTGCACTTAAGTGGATCTTCAAAGTGAAGCTTGATGAGCATGGTGATGTTTTGAAAAATAAGGCTAGATTAGTGGCTAAAGGGTATCGCCAAAAGAAGGATAGACTTTGAGGAATCTTTTGCTCCAGCTTGCTCGTATCGAGGCGATCGTAATCTTCTTGGCTAATGCTTGCTAGCAAGAACATGGTTGTTTATTAGATGGACGTTAAAACCGCATTTCTTAACGGAGATCTTAAAGAGGTCGCTCACGCCGCCCAACCTGAAGGCTTTGTGAATCCGAGCATCCTACTCATGTTTATCGTTTGAAGAAGGCTCTTTATGGTTTAAAGCAAACTCCGAGAGCATGGTATGATACGCTATCAAAGTTTCTTCTATCTACCGGATTCAGCAAAGGAGCAGTTGATCCAACGTTGTTCACCAGAAAGTCAGGCAAACATTTAATTCACGTTCAAATTTATGTTGATGATATCATATTTGCCTCGACTGACCCCAATGAGTGTGACCGTTTTTCGAAAGAAATGGTTCTAAATTTCAAATGTCAATGATGGGACAAATGTCATTTTTCTTGGGATTACAAATTTCACAAAATCCCTGAGGCATTTTCATAAATCAATCTAAATATGCATATGAGATTTTAAAGAAATTTGGATTTGATTCTAGTGACCCTGTTGACTCTCCCATGATTGAGCGTACAAAACTGGATGAGGACCACTCATGGATCATGGTAGACCAAACGAAATATCATAGCATGATCGGATCCCGATGTACCTCACACCAAGAGACCGATATTCATCGTCAGATGCATGTGTGCTAGATACCGTGCTAAGCCTACCAAAAGCACCTTGAAGCGGTTAAACAGGTCTTCGGTACCTCCAAGGAACTATCAACATGGGACTTTGGTACCAAGGACACCGGTATGTCACTAACAAAGATATGCGGATATGCATCATGCGGTGTCAAGATACTCGTCGGAGTACGTGCGAGGTGCTCGCTTTTGGGTGATAAGCTTGTGAGTGGTCTTCAAAGAAGCAAATGAGTACTTCTATTTCTCTACAGAGGTCGAATACATAGCCATGTCATCTTGTTGTGCTCAAATCCTATGGATGAGATCTCAATTAATCGACTATGGCTTTGTATTCAAAAAATCCTCTCAGAATGTGATAATAAAAGTGCTATTGCTCTCTCATGCAACAACGCTCAACACTCAAGAGCAAAGCATATCGAAATTGACATCATTTCATCGTGGAACAAGTAGAAAAAGGTGTGGTGGAACTCTATTTTGTGAGGATCGAATACCGCTTAGCGACATCTTCACCAAAGCTCTTCCAAGAGAACGTTTTGAGTTTATTCTTCCACGACTTGGCTTGAAAAGCCTTCAACCGAACACTCAAACGCCTTCAAGAGAAGACGAGGAGTAAAGGTCTTTCTTCATCTATCTCTTTGAATATATTTTTTTCAAAAAAATAATAATAATAATAATTACAAAACCTTCAAAAATCAAATAGAAAATTATAAAACTTTCAAAATCCATAAAGAAGTGAAAAATTCAAAATTTCTCAAAAATATTGTCATTTTGTCATGTTTTCTCGATTCGATATCATCTACGGACTTTGTGTTTTCTAGATAAAGAAACTTTGATAGAAGAAACTTCGTCGCATCAACCGCTTGCGTAATCAAACTCTGCTCCACAAGATCCTATATCGCTATACATCCTCCTTGCATTTATGCTTGAGCCGTCGCCAAGCTATGGGCTTTGGCTTATGTAGATCAAAATGATGAATGGGATTGTGGCACTCCACCGCCGCCAATGCGGAAGGATGACGCCGAAAAGAATGGAAGGCTCTTTCGCTCTGCTTGGATGCGCCGGATCCCGTGAGAACAAGCAAGCTCTTTACCCTCAAATTCAAACATGTGGGCGCAAAGGCTATCCCGCTCTATTGTTACGTAGCAATAGAAGCTCGCTTATGTTGCTTGCGGCGCGTCGCTTTCTTCGCCCGGACAGAGCGCTAGTGGACACGGGAGGAGCAAAGGGCGTGTCGCTCGTAATGGAAAGAAAGAGACCACTACTTCGCTTTTTGTTGGATCGCGGCACAACACGTGGTCTCGACCAGACCAGAACCAATTCAATTTTGATCTTGACATGTCGGTGGTTTTAACCGTAGGCATTTTGCCGTGAGTTGGTGGGCTCATCATGAATTAGGTCGGGGTGGTTGGTGGTTTCGGATCCCGTGGAAAATGCTTCTTTATGCCTCGGTATTAGCTACATCGTATGATACGCTATCAAAGTTTCTTCTATCTACCGGATTCAAGAAAGGAGCAGATTGATCCAACGTTGTTCACCGTAAAGTCGCAAACATTTAATTCACGCTCAAATTTATGTTGATGATATCATATTTGCCTCGACCGACCCCAATGAGTGTGACCGTTTTCAAAGAAATGGTTCTAAATTTCAAATGTCAATGATGGGACAAATGTCATTTTTCTGGGATTACAAATTTCACAAAATCCACGAGGCATTTTCATAAATCAATCTAAATATGCATATGAGATTTTAAAGAAATTTGGATTTGATTCTAGTGACCTCGCTGACTCTCCCATGATTGAGCGTACAAACCGGATGAGGACCACTCATGGATCATGGTAGACCAAACGAAATATCATAGCATGATCGGATCCCGATGTACCTCACACCAGAGACCGATATTCGTCATTCAGATGCATGTGTGCTAGATACCGTGCTAAGCCTACCAAAAGCACCTTGAAGCGGTTAAACAGTCTTCGGTACCTCCAAGGAACTATCAACATGGGACTTTGGTACCAAGGACACCGGTATGTCACTAACAAAGATATGCGTATGCGAGATCATGCGGGTGTCAAGATACTCGCTCGAGTACGTGCCGAGGTGCTCGGTTTTGGGTGATAAGCTTGTGAGTGGTCTTCAAAGAAGCAAATGAGTACTTCTATTTCCTCTACAGAGGTGAATACATAGCCATGTCATCTTGTTGTGCTCAAATCCTATGGATGAGATCTCAATTAATCGACTATGGCTTTGTATTCAACAAAATCCTCTCGTAATGTGATAATAAAGTGCTATTGCTCTCATGCAACAACGCTCAACACTCAAGAGCAAAGCATATCGAAATTCGACATCATTTCATCGTGGAACAAGTAGAAAAGGTGTGGTGGAACTCTATTTTGTGAGGACCGAATACCGCTTAGCGACATCTTCACCAAAGCTCTTCCAAGAGAACGTTTTGAGTTTATTCTTCCACGACTTGGCTTGAAAAGCCTTCAACCAGAAACACTCAAACGTCTTCAAGAGGAAGACGAGGAGTAAAGGTCTTTCTTCATCTATCTCTTTGAATATATTTTTTTTTCAAAAAAAATAATAATAATAATAATTACAAAACCTTCAAAAATCAAATAGAAAATTATAAAACTTTCAAAATCCATAAAGAAGTGAAAAAATTCGAAAATTTCTCAAAAAATATTGTCATTTTGTCATGTTTTTCTCGATTCGATATCATCTACGGACTTTGTGTTTTTCTAGATAGAAGAAACTTTGATAGAAGAAACTTCGTTCGTACCGAACCGCTTGCAGAATCAAACTCGCTCCACAAGATCCTATATCGCCTATACATCCTCCTTGCATTTATGCCGGAGCCGCCGCCGATGCTATGGGCTTTGGCTTATGTAGATCAAAATGATGAATGGGATTGTGGCACTCCACCGCCGCCAATGCGGAAGGATGACGCCGAAAAGAATGGAAGGCTCTTTCGCTCATTGGATGCGTCGGATCCCGTAGAACAAGCAAGCTCTTTACCCTCAAATTCAAACATGTGGGCGCAAAGGCTATCCCGCTCTATTGTTACGTAGCAATAGAAGCACGCTTATGTTGCTTGACAAGGCTTCGCGCTCTCGCCTCCGACAGAGCGCTAGTGACACGGGAGGAGCAGCGGCGTGTCGTCGTAATGGAAAGAAAGAGACCACTACTTCGCTTTTTGTTGGATCGCCACATACGAACACGGTGGTCTCGACTGTGACCAGAACCAATTCAATTTTGATCTTGACATGTCGGTGGTTTTTAACCGTAGGCATTTTGCCGTGAAGTTGGTGGGCTCATCATGAATTAGGTCGGGGTGGTCGGTGGTTTCGGATCCCGTGGAAAATGCTTCTTTATGCCTCGGTATTAGCTACAACAGATGATACGCTATCAAAGTTTCTTCTATCTACCGGATTCAAGAAAGGAGCAGCTTGATCCAACGTTGTTCACCGTAAAGTCGTGCAAACATTTAATTCACGCTCAAATTTATGTTGATGATATCATATTTGCCTCGACTGACCCCAATGAGTGTGACCGTTTTTCGAAAGAAATGGTTCTAAATTTCAAATGTCAATGATGGGACAAATGTCATTTTTCTTGGGATTACAAATTTCACAAAATCCCTGAGGCATTTTCATAAATCAATCTAAATATGCATATGAGATTTTAAAGAAATTTGGATTTGATTCTAGTGACCCTGTTGACTCTCCCATGATTGAGCGTACAAAACTGGATGAGGACCACTCATGGATCATGGTAGACCAAACGAAATATCATAGCATGATCGGATCCCTGATGTACCTCACACCAAGAGACCCGATATTCGCTCATTTATGCATGTGTGCTAGATACCGTGCTAAGCCTACCAAAAAGCACCTTAAGCGGTTAAACAGTCTTCGTACCTCCAAGGAACTATCAACATGGGACTTTGCACCAAGGACACCGGTATGTCACTAACAAAGATATGCGTATGCGATCATGCAGTGTCAAGATACTCGTCGGAGTACGCCCGAGGTGCTCGGTTTTGGGTGATAAGCTTGTGAGTCGGTCTTCAAAGAAGCAAATGAGTACTTCTATTTCCTCTACAGAGGTCGAATACATAGCCATGTCATCTTGTTGTGCTCAAATCCTATGGATGAGATCTCAATTAATCGACTATGGCTTTGTATTCAACAAAATCCTCAGTAATGTGATAATAAAGTGCTATTGCTCTCATGCAACAACGCTCAACACTCAAGAGCAAAGCATATCGAAATTCGACATCATTTCATCGTGAACAAGTAGAAAAAGGTGTGGTGGAACTCTATTTTGTGAGGATCAATACCGCTAGCGACATCTTCACCAAAGCTCTTCCAAGAGAACGCTTTGAGTTTATTCTTCCACGACTTGGCTTGAAAAGCCTTCAACCGAACACTCAAACGCCTTCAAGAGGAAGACGAGGAGTAAAGGTCTTTCTTCATCTATCTCTTTGAATATATTTTTTTTTCAAAAAAAATAATAATAATAATAATTACAAAACCTTCAAAAATCAAATAGAAAATTATAAAACTTTCAAAATCCATAAAGAAGTGAAAAAATTCGAAAATTTCTCAAAAAATATTGTCATTTTGTCATGTTTTTCTCGATTCGATATCATCTACGGACTTTGTGTTGATATTCAAAGAATGTCACGGGTCTTTAGATGTTCATCGAATGTACATAGTTTTTCACAAAAAAAAAATAAATAAAAAAAAATGTGGCGAAGAAAAATAGTGGTTTATTGTCATTTCAGGCAGTAACCCGTGTTAAAAAGAAAGAACAGAGCCATAATTTATCTTGTTTTTCAAATCTTATGCTCTGATTCTATAAAATATAAAATTCTCACTATCCAAGGAAAACGAATTGCTTTGAAAAATTACTCGGGCTCAATTTTTGAAAATCATTTGTACTAAACGGTTGTTAAAACTATCTATCTCAATCAACAACTTATGTCATTGATTGAGGGGGAGAATGATTTTTAATTAAAAAGTGTATTTTTTTCAAACAATGGTTTGTTTTCAAAAGTTATTCAAGCATGTTTAAATCTTTAGAGTCTAAAGTCTCAAAATTCGATCCTTATCAGTTAAAACGTTTTCAAAATCAAGTCACAATTCTCCTTAAAAAGCTTTCAAAAACAATTTAAATCTACTAAGATCACGATTCTCAAATGATTTGATAATTGTGATCGGGGGAGAATTTGCGATTTAAATTGGATTTAAACTGATAATTCGATAGATGGTTTCATAAGTGATTAGTATGTTTGCCTCCCCGCAAGTGACAAATGATTTCGAATTTTCCATGCACATGTTGAGGGGGAGCATCTATCTTAAACCACAAATATTTGAAACGTGATCAATTTACCTCAATGTGCAGTCTTTTCCTAATATGTGCAAAATATTCTCAAATATCTATGCACATATTGAGGGGGAGCAAACTTGTGAAAACCTCATCCTTCTTTAAAATGTTTTATCTACTCAAATTGATTAGGAAGTGATGATGATCATTTTATAAAATGTTAATCAAAAGATTGGACCTTTCATTCTCAATCTAACGATTTCAAAGATCTCTTGCCTCCATGTGCTAAACAAATTCTAAATTATTATGCATATGTTGAGGGGGAGCATTTATAAAATATCAAAACAATTAAAATACAAAATGCTTTGATTCTATATCACAAGTATCTTTATTGATTTTAAAATGGTTTTCAATTGGTTCCAATGGCTGATGAACGATACCAAAAAGACCGAGCAACTTTACTTTATGTATAGTGATATAAGGTTGATAAGGTTAGGTTGAGGTCCCATGATCCGCCAGAACCGGAGGGATCTACCCAGGGACAATCCACTAGATAGTGTAGAAGTCCTTAGGTATGATGAAAAAGGAGAAAAGTGAGATATTGGAAGAGTGCGGATGAGATTGAGCTAGTCATCGAACAAACCCAACAAGGTTCTAGTTATGAAGTCTCGGTAAGCATCAAGGGTGAAGAATGAAAAGAATTGAATGAGAAAAAGGGTGAAAAGAAATAGCCCTCCAATTATTCAACCTTAGGCGTAAACCGGGTTCAATTCATATACTACTGGTGGTTACTAAGGTAACACCGTATTGAAGACAAGACGTCATGGACCCAAAGGACGACCGCACTTACTTCCCAAGCTACTCAAGTTACTCTTAAAGGGCTTGTTTCATTCTCACAGGAACCTACATAATCTATCGACTCTCTTAGAGATTGTTGATATTGAAGAAGGAGACCCTCTCCCTAGTCTCCCAAGACAGAAACCAAAATATGCACAAATTGAGTCTAGAGCCACGAGATCATCAATTAATCTCTTTAGGACACTTATTTCAAGACTCACTATTTCACACAATGTGGAATGTGAGATTATATCTTATGAGTCCCACGACTATCCTTGTGGTATTGCCAAGACTTGATTGTGTCATATGGACCTCATCGGTGGAGCGATTCAAAATTGAATCAATCCAGTCCAAGAAAATGGATTGACGGATGCCTTTGAAAAACCGGTTGTTGTGCTTAAAAACTTTTCTCTAGCACATCGATCGTAAAATTATTTCAAATCAAAAGGTGTTTATGATTGATAAATGATTTTTCACTAAAACTTCGTTGTATTGCAAAACAATTTCTATTGAGCTATACACGATTGTTTTTCAAATCTTTTTCATCAATCGGTGAATCTCTATTCACGGTTCACTCACTCCGTGTTGTCTTCTTTGAGACGCCCGGTTTGAGCACGGCTAGAGCATTTGCGAAACCTCGCAAGGAAATTATTCGAATTATACCTATCACAGCAAGATTGTATCGATCAACGGGAACCGTGGGCGTGTACCTAATTCATCGAAAGTGATCAAAGACACTTTCATGCGCTTTATTGCTAACTGTCTTATGTAGGTACACCCGACGTTTGCAGCAGATCGTAATGGAGCGATCAATCCATAGCCGCATGCTCACACAACACATTCATATCTAAAGAAATCATGATTGGTGCATCAATGACTACGATATTTTCACTCCATGCTTCGCTACGCCGCCAATATCATGAATCAACGAAAGCTTCCGCTACTCGATAAGAATAAATCATGATCCGAATGTGAGCATGTCGGTCCAAAAGTCACAACATCACTAATTACCAAAGGTTGAGTCAGTGATTTAAATGTGGTCGATGATCTCAAAGCCGACTCAAAACTCAAGATCACGTGGATCGCTTAAAGACCTCCACTCAGATTATCCAAACATGCAATAATGAAGAATCAAAGACTACGAGCTACGAACAAAGAACATGGACAAGAATCCAAGAACAATCTCAATGTTATATCTGCTTGTATTCAATGTAATTTTAATGTGTGTTTGAGGTGACCTCCTTAGGGAGATCGTTAGGAATTAGAAATTCCGGTATTAAAGAGTCGGTCACCTCAAGTATATGTAATCGTTAAAGCTCGTAGTCGTAGTTATTTTATGTTAAGTAGTATTTAGTTATGTAACACCGTGGAGGACGGACGGTCTTTACCCATCATGTATGCCCGATCCACGACCGTAGGTGGCGTTTGTTTGTAAGAAACTATAAATACCCTCTACCTCCCAAGGTAGAGGGTTGGAGCTTCAATACTATTTTTCTTTGTTTCACATAGTTCCCAACTCTCTTCCTTTCTCTCACTAGAACTTTCTCTCTCTAAACATTGTTAACGCCCCACATGGTTATGGTTTAATGTGTTTGTGAAATCCTATATCTAATAGCACCTTATATAGATAAGCACTTAAAGTTATTGCTTATTCATATAATATAATGGTTTAATATTTAATGTAATCTTTTTCTATTTTCAGTATAAGGATCACCCAATAGTGTGATTATAAGGACACATTCGGGATCCTTATGATATAGGAAATACAAAGTTCAAACTAGCAAATGGCTTTAAAAAGACTACCTAAACAGACTTTGAAAGGTGATCATGCAGAGCTCTTAGATTTCGTAGAATAGAGTTTGTTGACTGTGGTCATTACTACTATCAGTCCCAAATTTATTTACCACCGCTATGGTAGTGTGCTTAAAATTGTTGTTCATTCAACAATTATGTAAGAGTGTAAGAGTAAATGTAGGCGTTCAAAACATTAACAATTAGAAAGAAAACTTTGAGTGACTTTTCACATTTGTAATTTCTGCCTTTAAACCTCATCTCTCATCTAATACGGTGCATCAAAGAACACTACCACATTTACCGCTTTCCCCATCGCTGTTTTCCCCGGCGACAATTGTCGCTGGGGAATCTTCACTAAACGACAAAAATATATCCTACGTGGCACGAAGTCTCGTAGAAAAGTCAAGATTATTAACTCATTTTTCGCGACATGTCGGGGATTCAACGCTAATATTTTGACCGAAATTTTCATTATTTTGACCGAAATTTTCATTGTAAACGTGGCGGCAAATTTTCCGCTTATTTTCGCGACATGTCGGGGGATTATTTTGTTTATTAAAAAATACGTAATTAGTGTTAATATATCTTAACGTGGCGTAAAACCTTTTCGCCGACATGTCGCCGGATTCTATTGTTTATTAAAAATTCATAATTTTGCATGCCATATTTAATTGGATCAAGCCAAATGATGCATAGTTGAATGTGTTTTATAAATCTATGATTCACCAAAGTTACTCTCCAAATATTTTTCTTAAATTGGGATGAAATGGAGTGATAAAATCGTATTCTTTTGAAGTCGTTAACAACATAAACTAATTAAATTGAACGTCCAATGTGTAACCATAACATACCGACTCATTCGTTGAACGTCCAATGTGTAACCATAACATATCGACTCATCCATTGAACGTCTAATGTGTAACCATAACATACCGACTCATTCGTTGAACGTCTAATGCCTAAGCATAACATACCGACTCGAATGTTGAACGTCTAATGTGTAACCCTAACATACGGACTCTTGAGTCGTGTTTAAACACTTGTTTCCCTATCTATCAATGCACATATTGACTTTTGAGTCGTGTTTATGTAAAAGTTGTGATCTATTTGTATTGCGTTGATCCGTTATATGGTATTTGTGTTTTGGTACAAGTTGTGGCGAGTCTATACAGGTTTTGGTACAGGTTTATTTGGTAGATTTTTAGGAAAAATTCGGAAAAATCTGAAATCGTCAGACCGCAGTCGCATTAAAAAAATGTAGATTTTCCCGGCGACATGTCGCGGATAACACACGATAAATGTTGACAAGTCAACGAGAAAGTTGTTTCCCCAAATGACATGTCGCCGGGATAGAGACTAACTCGTTGACTTGTCAACAAAATTAAGTTTCCCAAATGACATGTCGCCGGGATAGACTAACTCGTTGACTTGTCAACGAGAAAATTAAGTTTCCCCGGACATGTCGCCGGATACTTAATCAATATAATTAGCGTCTTAATCATTTTGCTTAATTGATTATTCCCAAATGACATGTCGCTGGGATAATGTGCCACATGCTGGCACCGCTTTGACTTAAATTTGAGTGGGACCCACGTCGTCGCGGGGATTGTCGCTGGGATACAATCCTCACGAGACTTCCCAGCTAGATTCCCAATGACATGTCGCTGGATACTTTCCCAAATGACATGTCGGGGGAATCCCCATATGTCATGGGGTAGCAGGTGAATGTTGTAGTGGAATATGAGTTTCTTTATACTAACTCACTTTTAAATCTCCAAAATATCAAACCGAGTTATGAGACACCTTTCATCAAATTTTCCATTTCATTTAACTTTCTTGTTATGTTACTGTATTTTATACTAGAGTTACTTGTATGAATCGTTCCTGTGGTTTGTTGGATATCACAGATTTGGTCTCTTTAGTTTTGGCTCATTATGGGTTTGGTCTCTTGACCAATATTTCAGTTACATTGACTATTAAATACTTGTTTAAATGAATGAGATGAAAAAATTACCTTTTTTCTACCATTAATATTAACATTTCCACCTTCTTCTTCATTCTTAATTATTTACTATTATTATTTATTTGATATTATTATTATAGAGTGTTACAAATACCTACAAAAACTCAGTTTTTTATCGTCCAGAATTTGAAAATACAAGAACGCAAAAAAATCCCAAATATCCAAAATCAAGAAACGAGCATATATGCCATTATGCAAATACCAAATTTTTACCAAGACACTTTCTTTATCATCACCATAATTTAATCCAAGCATCTATTCTAAAATAAAGGTCTTAAAGATATGTGATAGAAAATCACAAAAAAATTGAAGCAAACAAACTTATAAATTACATCAAAATTTCCCATCGATATCTAGCTGCTAACTCAAAAGTACAAATATTTACATTTTAAAAAACTCAAATCAATCACTTTAGTACAGATTCAAACCCTTTCAGATTTTCAAGAACTTCAAATACTCTCTTCAAATTTTTATACATCTGTTGGAATGTGGGAGTTGATTAACACGTAAACGACTAGAAGTGTGTGGGCCTATGGGGACACACACGTTAAACACGAGATTACGTTAATAAAACATTTATACTTGATATAATACACGACTCGTTTTTATGCATGTGACCCAATTCTACACGACCCATTGGATGTTTTCTTTCAACATGGGTCGGTTTTGGTTTGCCTTGGTCCTAGTCCAAAAGTAATCGGTGGTGTTTGGATTTGTGACTTGGAGCTCAAGTTTGAGTCCAAGTAAAAATAGGTTTCTAGTATACTATATATACAAACATACCATGCATCTTAAACCCACGACATATTATCCTAACTCACCATTAAATCGATTCAACCTCAAGTTTTACCCGATCGAATTTTCCATAAAATCCGATTAGGTTTGTTTGGTTTATTGAATTCCTAAGGCTTGCATCGTTTGATCGAAGAAGTGTTTTAGCATTCATAGTTTCTGCTTGTTCCTGGTTCACGAATTGTAGCAGCAAGGTGGTTTGTTTTTCTGATCGTTGTATATCTCGGACAGAAAGGGAGATATTTATCGGACACGTCTTATCCGATATTGGGTAATACGCAGATTTGTTCTAGGGTGGTATTGTGCTCTCGGACAGAAAGATTAGACAAGTTCTTTGGGTTTTCTTTGTTCGTGATTGGTTCAAGTATTCAAGGGTTGATTGGGTAAACGTTCTCGACTAGCTTTATCGAACGTATTCGTGGTTAAGTGTTTGTGTGTGGACTCGTAGAGGTATTCGTTTTGAATACTTGACTTCTTGTTCGTTAATTACTTGCGGGTGACTACGATGGTTAGTTTTCTTGATCTCTATTATTTATTATTGTTTATTAATTATGTGTTAACCTAATTGCATAAACTAGATCCAATTATGTTGCGTACTCGTTGCGATACTTGGTTAACTAGATCTACAATCCCAACAGTTGCATCACGAGTCAACTCATTTTTGTGATTATGGGTTACACGCTTTAGTAAACATGTTAAAAGGCTGCATGAAATCTAATTAGTTATTCGTTTTATTTTTGTTTTGACAACTATAATGCAATACTTGTCAAATTATTAATAAAAAAATACCTAGACACAAACTAATTATATTAACTTCTTAATTAGAATTAAAAGTGTTAATTAGAATTAATTTATTAATTAAAATTAATTGTTAATTAGAATTACATATCGTTTAATTAAATACATAAAATAGCATAATTAATTGTTAATTAAGTTTGCCAAGCTTTTATGTGTTTTTTCGCTATAAGACCCACTCAATTGCTTTTGTGATGTATGGGGCGATCTAGGTTTCGTACTAGTGACGGTCTTATGGTTCTCTTTTGGGGAAGACTCATGAGAGAACTCGAACAATATGTGTTTATTAATGTCTTATGTTTATATGTTTGTGATTCCTATGTGCATAATTGTTACTTGTTTTTTACACCTAATTGCATGCAATATGGAATAATACATATCGTAATCATAACATTAATAATGGTCTTTATTTACACGCCTAAATACCATGCTCATTGTGACCTGCTATTTGTTTCGTGGAAAATTATTTTTGCTAAATAAAGTTACCTAAACTATTGAAACAAGTTTTCATAAATTTAAAAACTAGACGCTGTGGACACTTGGGATGTACGGCTCACCCACTAGAACAGACTATAAAGGGGGTTTAAGGAGGTGCGCACAATAACACCTAAAGGATTTCCGGTTATTGCCTCCGGTTATTGCCTCGCGCTGACCTGGTCCTCCGCCTCCATGTGAGTTCGATTGGAGCTACCATGAACCATGATAATCACTACAGTGTCATTACCAAAAGTAGTGTTACAAAGTTGTTTTGCATGCTTCTTTGTACATGATTTTACCAAATTTATGTGAATACCCTATGTGTAAAATTTTAAGTCTATGCCAACCAACTATGAACATGTGCATTTGACTTGACCTCTTTGGTCAGACCGTAGGGCCATTCCAACCCATGGTCATTATTACTCATTGGTCAGACCTTTGGTGACTTTTGCAAGTTATTACTTGGTGGACTTATTTCGAGTATGCTTGGTCAGACGTTGGACCCGAAGCATAAGATGAGAACTAAACATGCTTGTGACATTATTACTTGTTTACTAATGCCTTAAACAGTCTCAAAAAATCTAAGAGTTGCATTATGCAATTAACGCTCGTTGCTTACCTCTTGTCCTACTTAGTTACTCATTGGTCAGACCTTTGGTAAATAAGTGGGAGTGCAAAATGGATCTTAGTCTTATTAGTAATTAATTGGGTAGTTAATTCTTTTAAGAAGTTAATTATCAAAATACTAATTATTTGAACTTTTCAAAATTGTAGATGACTACCTACCGGAAACAATTCAAGACTCGTGGAGTTTCTTTGAGAAACAAAACTCATCGGACCTAACTTCATTGATCGGTATCGCTAGCTTCGCATTATAATTGTCACCAAGATAAGAAAACTTATTTGGAGCATCCCATACCTGTTGCACCTGTTGCAACTCCTGGCCACCCTATCCCTCTCGAGGCTCTTGCAGCTCACATAGCTTGGGTTAAAGGCTCAAAGGACATAGCTGCCTTAATGCTCATGACCATGGAGTTAGAGATCCAATGAAATCTAACTCATCATGGTGCTTATGACATGCTTCAGGAGTTGAAGTCCATGTTCTCCCAACAAAGCGTAATGTGAGCTTCTACAAACCGCACGTGAATTTCACGCGTGCAAGGGGAAGAAGGTAAATATGTTAGCTTATATGTTCAAAAGATGAAGAGCTACATTGACAACTTGGAACGCCTTGGTCACCCAGCTTACTCCGAACTATGGAGTTAGTTTGATCTTAATTGGTCTCTCTAAAGAGTATATCTCGTTTGTGTAGAACTTTAATATGTACAAGATGGGAAGACCATAAATGAATTACATGCTATGCTTAAGCAAAATGAGCATACGCTGCAAAGAAAGATGGTGTACAGATTACATAACATACGTATAGAAAGGTCTAGAAAACCATAAGAAGAATAAATTGTTTAAGGGTGCTAAGGGAATCAAGGAAATGGAAAGTACAATCTAGCTTATGCTCTTGAGTATAAACCATCTCATGCTTCCAAGCCTAAGATTCCTCCACCACCCAAGAAGGATAATCCTGCTAAGCATGCGACCTGCCAAAAATGTGGTGAAGTGGGTCATTGGAGAAGGAATTGTTCCCAGTATCTCGCCGAGTTGATGAAAAAGAAGAAACATTCTCTTGCAGCTAGTTCTTCAGGTATTTTCACTATAGAACTCTACTCTTTTCCTAATACATCCTTAGTATATAACACGGTTGTGGTACTCACATCCGTAATACTACTCGTGGTCTTAGGGGAAGTAGGAAGCTGAAGCCAGGAGCTTTAAGTTTGTACATGGGCAATGGTCAACGGGCAGGAGTTGAAACTTTTGGTGTTTTTCATTTATGTCTCCCTAGTGGATTAGTAATTGTTTTGAACGATTGTTATTATGCTCCCTCTATTATTAGAGGAATTATTTCAGTTTCACATTTATATGATGATGGTTTTGTTAATTGTTTTAAATCGAATAATGCAATTTCAGTTTCTAAGAATAACGTTGTTTATTTTACTGCTATTCCAAGGAATGGTATTTATGAAATTGATATGTCTTGTTCAAATACAAATGATAGTTCTATGTTTGCTGTAAGCAATAAAAGATCCAAGTCTAACTTGGACTCTCCTCTCTTGTGGCATGGCCGTCTTGGACACATTAGCAAGAAACACATGGAGAAGTTGCAACATGATGGACTTCTCAACTCAATCGACATTAAGACACTTGAAAAGTGTGTTTCATGCATGTCCGTAAGATGGCAAGAAAATCCTATACACATCAAGTGGAAAGGGCTAAAGATCTACTTGGACTAATACACACGTATGTATGTGGCCCATTTAGAATTGTGTCAAGACAAGGAGCAAGTTACTCGTCACTTTTAATGACGACTATAGTCGGTATGGTTATGTTTACTTGTCAAACATAAACATGAAGTGTTTGAAACATTTAAGGTGTTTCAAAAGGAAGTAGAAACCAACTCAGAAGACCATTAAGTCACTACGCTCGATCGTGGGATGAATATATGAGTCAAGAGTTTTGGATCATCTAAAGGAGCATGGGATTATTGCCCATCGAACTCCTCCTTACACTCCACAAGATAATGGTGTGTCCGAGAGGAGAAATCGAACAACGCTTGACATGGTTCGCTCCATGATGAGTCAAACTACTTTTCCAAAGTCCTTTTGGGGTTATGCCCTCGAGTCCGATGCATGCATTCTCAATATGGTTCCAACTAAGAAGGTTGATAAGACACCATACAAAGTATGGCATGGGCAAGCCCCTAAGCTGTCTTAGTTAAAAGTTTGGGTTTGTGAGGCACTTGTTAAGCGTGATACACTTACCAAACCTGACAAACTTGAACCCAGATCTATTAAGTGTATTTTTGTAGGATACCCAAAGGAAACAATGGGATATTCTTTCTACCTTTCATCAGATAACAAAGTTATTGTTGCTCGAAGTGCTGAGTTCTTTGAGAGTAATCTCATGGATCAAGAAGCAAGTGGGAGTATAGAAGATCTTGAAATAATTCAAGATGAAGATACAAATCCTTCTTTAGATACTAGCTTACATCATGATGAAGATGATCAAGAAATTGATGAACCTCAAAGAAATATTATTCCAATTTGAAAGTCCGCAAGGACACGCCATGCTCCTGATCGTATGTGCTTATACATCGATGCTGAGGAACATGAGTTAGGGGATCTTGGTGAACCCAATAACTATAAAGCTACATTGTTGGATCCTGAATCCAAGAAATGGCTTGATGCGATGAATGTGGAAATGCAATCCATGAAAGACAAATGATGTCCGGGTTTTAGTTGAGCTTCCTCCTAACTACAAGACAGTTGGTAGTAAGTGGCTTTTCAAGAAGAAAACCGACTTGGGTGGTAAGGTATACACCTTTAAAGCTCGTCTGTAGCAAAGGGATTCACTCAAACCTACGAGATTGATTTTGAAGAGACATTTTCTCCTTGCTAGACATTAGAGCTATAAGGATTCTCATAGCCATATTGCTGCTCAATGATTATGAGATATGGCAAATGGATGTCAAAACCGCCTTCCTCAATGGACATCTTTACGAAGAGGTCTATATGGAGAAATCGAGGGTTTGTTGATCCTAAATATCCTAATCGTGTATGCAAGCTCAAGTGTTCCATTTAGGGACTTAAGCAAGCATCTAGGCAATGGAATAAGCGTTTTGATGATTAAGAAATTTAGATTTTCTCAAAATCAAGATGAGCCATGTGTATATTAGAAGCTAGTGGGAGTTATGTCACTTTCCTAATTCTATATGTTGATGACATATTGTTTATGGAAACAACATTCCAATGTTACAAGATGTAAAATTGCCTTGGAAGATGTTTTGCCATGAAAGATTTAGAGAAGTCGATATATTCTTGGAATCAATGTCTATAGAGTAAGATCTAAACAATTGATTGGTTTATGTCAAAGTGCTTACATTAATAAAATCTTGAAAAGATTTTATATGGAGAATTCCAAACGTGGAGCTATCCCAATTCAAGAGGAGCCTAAGTTAAGTAAGTAATGGTCTTTGAGACACCGTCATGAAAGAGCGATGCAAAGATTTCCTTACGCTTTGACTACATGATCTATTATGTATGATGTGAGATGTACTGTCCCCGATGTTGCGTTCGCTCAAAATGTGACAAGCCGATTTCAATGTAATCCGGTGAACTTCATTGATCTCATTATAAATATTCTTAAGTATTTACGCAATACTAAGGATATGTGATGCGCTTTTACCGACTGTGTTTTAATATTTATAATGTCTCGTTATACCTATGGTCTACCCTAATGCACTAACGTGTAGTGTGCCGGTCGTGTGTAGTATAGTATTCGGTAAAACCGAGGTCGTACCAAGAGCTATGTGTGTTCGATTATTACTAAGTCTAGGTGTCACAGATTTTAATATGATTTTGATAAGGAATTTACTAATTAAAGTAGATAAAAGCGTATAAAGGTAAAGGTGTAATCAATAGAGGAGAGTGGTGCTAACCTAGTAAATCATCCTAGCTAGTAATGTCTACGCCTAATTACTTCCAATTACTTGAGTGGGGTCAAAGTCGAGAGGACAACATTTGGTCAATTCGCCTAACCTATCGCAAAGATGCCACCATGGAGAAGTCGGTGTCCTCATAAGTCCAGCTTGTTCCGGTCCCCTGTCGAGTCATTAATCACCGCTACATGCTAGATTTATAATAGTGAGTGCCCCAAGTTAGCAACTTAAACACTCACCCCTAATTCTTAAGTTCATCCAAACGGCAGTGATCGGTTGGTCAAATCGCACAAGTAGAAAGGGTCTTCATTGGTCATATCTTACCCTTCCCGCCCCTACCTACTCACTTAGGGTCGATTGGTCATATCTCCTAAGCAACTAGCCTCTACCGCCATTCAAAACTACCGAAACAAGGGTAGCTACCAATAAACTATGCATGCATACACTTAGAAATAATTATACGGAAGTAATATAAACGTAAAAAAAAAATAATTAAGGAATCATAACTAGGCCAACACCAAGAGGTGCTTAGCCGCTCATATTAACCATACAAATCAATTCAATAATCAATGTTACGAAATATATGAATCGAAAGTAAAGAAAAGATAAAATGCTAATGCTTATCGTAGGGGAGTGATTTCTCCCTTAGAGATAGCTCCGTATGCTCCTCTAGACCTGCCTCTGGCTTCTTCCCACGTTCTTTGGTTGTGGTGTGTGAAATGGGATGGATTGAAATACTGGAAATCGTGGGATATTTATAGGTCAGATCTGGGTTACGGCGTAACCAATAGAATAGTTACGCCGTAATCCACTATTTCTTCGTAATTTGCACTAGATCTCGCCGGTAACAGCATAACCTTAGAAGTAGTTACGCCGATCTTCAATAATTCTTGGTTATGCCGTAGTTTAAGCAAGAGTTATGACGAGTTATCGCGCGAAACCTCATTTGACCTAATATAGTTACGTCGTAATCTTTTGGGAGAGTTATGCCGTAATCTTCCGACGAGTTGGCTTTCTAAGTCACGCTTTAGTTACGGCGAATGTGAAAGATGAGCTACGCCAACTACTTCAAAGTGAGCATACTCGATAAATCTTTGATAATTCTCCAATTCCGCGTCTCTTTAGCTCTAATGCTCGTAATTTACCTGAAAGTGGAATATAATGGAAAACAAGCGTAAATCCATATAAATGATATAAATTACAAGCATTATCAGGGGAGATTGACACTTAATATTCAGGATTATTTGATGTTATCAAATATCCCCCCATTTGAACTCTACTTGCCCTCAAGTAGACCTTATTAGAAATATTCCTAAAAAGATATCTCCCATAACCTGAAAAATATAAGTTTACAAATCCTTATGCTAGAATAAAACAAAGCCGAACACCTCACGAAATGAGAACAAAACACTCAAATCTCTCAACTATTCTAAGTGTCAATTTTGGGGTGATCACCAATCGCATGTACCATAGCATGTATTATATCATAAGCTTGGGGTTACACAAATCTCCACCACTAGAGTTAAGAGCTAAACAATTTTCAAATGCAATATGGGTAGACACGACAAAGGATAAGGGTTGACTCGTCATTACTAACATGTCACGTAAGTGGACAAAATCAATGATACATGACCAACTCCATGGCCAAGACACCAAAGATTGCTCATTGCATCACCTAGACACGCTTCATGACTAAAGGGTAGGATAAGACATGGGATATATAAATGGTGTAAAATAAAATCAACTAGATAGTCTAAATCTATAACCAAGTCATCACCACTTACCGTCCGCCCAAAGTTCAAGTTTTGAAGTCAAGAAACTGGATCATGATGTACTAGGTAGATGTGTCATTAGAGGACATCATGATGGGCACACTACCTTTTCTCCAACAGTTGGCTCACTAACCAACTCCAATCTTCGAATGTGACGTAGGTGGCCTCCTCAATACTAAATCTATATAAAGCTCATAACATAGTGCTTATAACATTGCACTTTACAATAAACTAAATAACATAACCTATATTTTTTTTTCAACATAACTATAACAACTAAACATAATATCCCCCCACTTGAGATGAACAATGGGAATTTGGGGGTCTTCAATGATCTTTAAGAATATGTCATCGACGAAAGCGTGATTCCGAACCTTCCACTTGAACCTTGAACTTAGGCAAATGATGACTTCCCAATCACAAATAAAGACTACATGGTAGGCTAAGGTGTATAGGTGTATCGAAACAAAGATATTGGGTTAACAAAATGAAAGTAATGGCTCGAAGGGTGTATCTAGGGTATCTTGCACTAAAGGTGAGTGCAACAAAAGGGTTTCACATGGGGTTTAGAAGTCGAGGTGACTAATCGATAGACACACAATGGTAGGCTATTTGGGTGATAATCCTATAATATTGCCTTCTTAAACCGAAAATCCAAATACATCGAGCTAACTCAACATACCTCGCCTATGGTCTCGAAATGATGCAAAGGCCAAGTTTTAAAGTTTACAAGCTACAGCACACTCATAATTTGGTGGATTTGGGGTAAAATATTGGAAACGGATAAGGCTAATCTCACCATATAATATCAAGGGTAGTATGTGCTCGGCTAAGGTCTAATCTAGTTAGGTTAAGAAAAACATGTCAAAATTTTAAAAATGGCATAATTTTTCAAAATAAACTAGAAAAACAAGGGCAAAATAAAGTTCAAAAGATAATTCTACTCCCGTCCCCCCACTTGAATTGTACAAAGTCCCTTTTGTACTAAGCGTTAAATAAAGGTGAAGAGAAAAGTAGAATTAGAGCGAGAACTTCCCGAAATTTGCTCCAAAAGAAAGAAGGCCCACGAAAAGAGTCGTGGCCTTCAGATAAGCATCCATGAGCAAACTTCAATCCTCGAAATCACACTACCGACAAGCATAATTTTAAAAACAAAAATGAAAATGAAAACAAACCTAACACTCACTTCAGGAATCACGATTGCATTTACCAAATGCAACAAGTTTTTAAACCACTTGGTGTCCCAAGTGGACGAGTGAAGTCTCGTGAGGGTTTATAGGAACACACTCCACAAAGTTCATTTAAAATACTAATACAAGGTTATTGTGTTTTAAAATGAAAGAAGTAGCAGATGATAGTTACGTCAGAATCTAAGAATGAGTTACGCCAGTAACTAGGCAAAACCCGCATACTGTCAGAAGAGTGTAGCTACGGTGTAACCATCGATATGGAATTACTGCCAGAATTGGTAATGCATCCGAAATTCTCGCTAGGGGTTGGTTACGGCGAACATCGAGATGAGTTACGCCAGTAACTATGGTCGATCAAAGATGTCACAGACAGAATTACTCCAAGTTTCCTGCAAAAATTTTTAAAAACACAAAACCCAACAGAAATGGAACAAAAGAAATGGATAATTCCGGTTGTCTCCCGAAAGAGCACTTTTCTTTATTTACGAGTCTTTAAGTTAGACTTAGAGCCTCGGGGCTTTATGGTGGCATTTGAACTTGGCCAACTTTCTCCACTAGTTGGCGACAATCATTCATCCATTTGATAAAAACCTTTTTTCTTGCAGTGTTACCGATGCTACATGTTCCAAATTTTTGTGAGAGACACTCATTAAATGATATACATGACTCTCCTCAGTCATCATCTTCAGCTATAAGACTGCTTGTTGTACTCATGCTCGATCTTTCACCATTACTTATTGCATTAGTAAGACGATAGTCATCGTATTTGTATTTCAATTGTTTTACCAGTCCCTTATTGATTTCTGAGTCTCCAAATCTTATTTTGTACCAATCTTCAAATGCTAATTTCCCAAATTTAATATCATGTCTTTTAGCCTCATGAGGACATACCCATTCATCCGCCTTTCCTTTACAAGATTCTCGAAAAGAATTACACGAGGCCATGTCATTGATTCGTTATCCTCTAATATCGGGTTGCGAAATGTTTGTTTGGAATCGAGCTTCCTTAATACCTTGGACTTGGACAGTCTTTCCTGCTTCGCTGCAACTATCAACATTTTCTCCACTATTATTAGTACTAGGATCATAATGTAAAGGTGGATCGAGTGATTGAACATTAACAACATCAACATTATTTTAAATTTCTAATTTTGGGTTTAAATGCTCTTTCATACCGAAAGTTAATCGTTCATTTCCGGGCCCCAAAGAAATTTATTTCTCAAAACCTTAATTTGAGCCCCAAGTGGCCAAAAAGGTCTTCCAATAATTAAGTTGTAAGTCTCCGCTTTTCCCATGTCAATAACCATAAAATCGGGGAAAAGGAATTTTCCAATTTTAAGGAGCACATTATTAACTACTCCTTGGTACAAAACCTTGAGGAATCAACTTTTCTATCATTATTGTTGTTTCTTTTAAATTGGTAAGTTTTATTTTATCAAACAAAGTGGTAGAAATAAGGTTCACCCCGCCCCAAATTAGCTAATGCGAGAATCTTAATATTACAGATAGTGCATGGAAGAAGAAAACTTTCTCGGTATTGTTGCTTCTCGTAGAAGTTGGCTTGGCAGGACCTCGTCGTCTTCCGATTTATCATCTTCTTTTAGGTAGTTAATCCCGGACATATCATTGGTGATAGAGGATGTACACTGCTCTTTCTTCGCCTTATCTTGCGCAAATATGGCTTTGCAGGCAATAGCTTTGGCATTACTAGTCTCAAGGTTTTTAGCTAATTGCCCAATTTGTGTTTCGAGGTTTTTAATTGCAGCATCTTGGTTCCGCAGGTTCGTGTTGGTGTCTTCTTTCACCTTGACCATCCATTCCTTGAGTTTATCTCCCTTTTTTGTAGATTTTTCGATGTGCCTATGCATTATTTCTTCAAGGCTTGGTCTAGGAGGATTATTGTTGATTCTTGTGTAGAATTATGGGGACTTTTCTCGATATCTGGGCCCGTTATCATTGTATCCGTTGAAAGGGCTCCCGTTTTATATTTTACTTCTTCGATCCTTTTAACTTCCTCATTGGAGGAACATTCCTTAGTAGGGGGAGTTCCAGCGTGTCCATTTCATTCTACTTGAATGGAATGCACATTTTCCTTGAGCTTCTTCATGTCTCTTCCCAGACTTTCTAGTTTGTTGTTTATTGCTGCAAGACCTTCCATATTTCCATTCTTACTTCGGTTGCTCCCCCCATTGTGCCATTTGTGAGAGTGGTCAGCCATCTTTTGAATAGTTTCCAATGCTAATGTAGGAGTCATACCAGAAATCGGCCCTTGAGAATCGATCATTTGCCTTGAAGAGATGTTCAAACCTTTATAGAAGACGTTCACCTTTTGTTGGCTGTTGAGGTCATGAGTAGGGCATTTGTATAATAACTCGTTATACCTTTACAAGCTTGGTACAACGTCTCATCACCCTTGATGAGTGTCTGATCAGCGAGGAAGCAAGTGGGCGTGTACCTCAATTCATCGAAAGTGATCAAAGACACTTTCATAAACTTTATTGCTAACTGTCTTATGTAGGTACACCCCAGACGTTTGCGGCGGATCGAATGGAGCGATCAATCCATAGCCGCATGCTCACACAACACATTCATATCTAAAGAAATCATGATTGGTGCATCAATGACTCGATATTTTCACTCCATGCTTCGCTTTCTGCTGCCAATATCATGAATCAGCGAAAGCTTCCGCTACTCGATAAGAATAAATCATGATCCGAATGTGAGCATGTCGGTCCAAAAGTCACAACATCACTAATTACCAAAGGTTGAGTCGATGATTTAAATGTGGTGATGATCTCAAAGCCGACTCAAAACTTCGGTATCACGTGGATCGGTTAAAGACCTCCTCAGATTATCCAAACATGCAATAATGAAGAATCAAAGACTACGAGCTACGGAACAAAGAACATGGACAAGAATCCAAGAACAATCTCAATGTTATATCTGCTTGTATTCAATGTAATTTTAATGTGTGTTTGAGGTGACCTCCTTGGGGGAGGCTGTTAGGAATTAGAAATTCCGGTATTAAAGAGTCGGTCACCTCAAGTATATGTAATCGTTAAGCTCGTAGTCGTAGTTATTTTATGTTAAGTAGTATTTAGTTATGTAACACCGTGGAGGACAGACGGTCTTTACCATCTGTATGCACGATCCACACCCGTAGGTGGCGTTTGTTTGTAAGAAACTATAAATACCCTCTACCTCCCAAGGTAGAGGTTGGGCTCAATACTATTTTCTTTGTTTCACATAGTTCCCAACTCTCTTCCTTTCTCTCACTAGAACTTTCTCTCTCTAAACATTGTTAACGCCCCACATGGTTATGGTTTAATGTGTTTGTGAAATCTTATATCTAATAGCACCTTATATAGATAAGCACTTAAAGTTATTGCTTATTCATATAATATAATGGTTTAATATTTAATGTAATCTTTTTCTATTTTCAGTATAAGGATCACCCAATAGTGTGATTATAAGGACACATTCGGGATCCTTATGATATAGGAAATACAAAGTTCAAACTAGCAAATGGCTTTAAAAAGACTACCTAAACAGACTTTGAAAGGTGATCATGCAGAGCTCTTAGATTTCGTAGAATAGAGTTTGTTGACTGTGGTCATTACTACTATCAGTCCCAAATTTATTTACCACCGCTATGGTAGTGTGCTTAAAATTGTTGTTCATTCAACAATTATGTAAGAGTGTAAGAGTAAATGTAGGCGTTCAAAACATTAACAATTAGAAAGAAAACTTTGAGTGACTTTTCACATTTGTAATTTCTGCCTTTAAACCTCATCTCTCATCTAATACGGTGCATCAAAGAACACTACCACATTTACCGCTTTCCCCATATTTGTTTTCCCGGCGACAATTGTCATTGGGAATCTTCACTAAACGACAAAATATATCCTCGTGTACGAAGTCTCGTGAAAAGTCGACATTATTAACTCTCATTTTCCCCGTGACATGTCGCCGGATTCAACGCTAATATTTTGACCGAAATTTTCATTATTTTGACCGAAATTTTCATTGTAAAGCGTGGCGGCAAATTTTCCGCTTACTTTTCCGGCGACATGTCGCGGGATTATTTTGTTTATTAAAAAATACGTAATTAGTGTTAATATATCTTAACGTGGCGTAAAACCTTTTCCCGGCGACATGTCGCCGATTCTATTGTTTATTAAAAATTCATAATTTTGCATGCCATATTTAATTGGATCAAGCCAAATGATGCATAGTTGAATGTGTTTTATAAATCTATGATTCACCAAAGTTACTCTCAAATATTTTTCTTAAATTGGGATGAAATGGGTGATAAAATCGTATTCTTTTGAAGTCGTTAACAACATAAACTAATTAAATTGAGCGTCCAATGTGTAACCATAACATACCGACTCATTCGTTGAGCGTCCAATGTGTAACCATAACATATCGACTCATCCATTGAGCGTCTAATGTGTAACCATAACATACCGACTCATTCGTTGAGCGTCTAATGCCTAAGCATAACATACCGACTCGAATGTTGAGCGTCTAATGTGTAACCCTAACATACGGACTCTTGAGTCGTGTTTAAACACTTGTTTCCTATCTATCAATGCACATATTGACTTTTGAGTCGTGTTTATGTAAAAGTTGTGATCTATTTGTATTAGCGTTGATCCGTTATATGGTATTTGTGTTTTGGTACAAGTTGTGGCGAGTCTATCTGAGGTTTTGAGTACGGGTTTATTTGGTAGATTTTTAGGAAAATTAGGAAAAAATGAAATCACTTACCTTCAGTGCATTAAAAAAAATGTAGACCTTTCCCGTGACATGTCGCGGGATAACTACGATAAATGTTGACAAGTCAGCGAGAAAGCCAAGTTTCCCAGTGACATGTCGCCGGGATAGTAAACTAACTCGTTGACTTGTCAACAACTCAAGTTTCCCAAATGACATGTCGCCGGGATAGTGAACTAACTCGTTGACTTGTCAACGAAAATAATTTCCCCGACATGTCGCGGGATACTAATCAATATAATTAGCGTCTTAATCATTTTGCTTAATTCGACTATTCCCCACGACATGTCATTTGAGATAATGTGCTGATGCTGGCTTCTTTGACTTAAATTTGAGTGGGACCCGTCGTCGTCGGGGATTGTCGGCTGGGATACAATCCTCACGAGACTTCCCGCTAGGATTCCCAAATGACATGTCGCTGAGATACTCCCCGACATGTCATTTGGGAATCCCATATGTCATTTGGGGTAGCCGGTGAATGTTGTAGTGGAATATGAGTTTCTTTATACTAACTCACTTTTAAATCTCCAAAATATCAAACCGAGTTATGAGACACCTTTCATCAAATTTTCCATTTCATTTAACTTTCTTGTTATATTCTTGTATTTTATACTAGAGTTACTTGTATGAATCGTTCACGTGGTTTGTTGGATATCATGATTTGGTCTCTTTAGTTTTGGCTCATTATGGGTTTGGTCTCTTGACCAATATTTGATTACATTGACTATTAAATACTTGTTTAAATGAATGAGATGAAAAATTACCTTTTTCTACCATTAATATTAACATTTCCACCTTCTTCTTCATTCTTAATTATTTACTATTATTATTTATTTGATATTATTATTATAGAGTGTTACAAATACCTACAAAACTCGGTTTTTATCGTCGTAATTTGAAAATACAAGAGCATAAAAAATCCCAAATATCCAAAATCAAAAACGAGCATATATGCCATTATGCAAATACCAAATTTTTACCAAGACACTTTCTTTATCATCACCATAATTTAATCCAAGCATCTATTCTAAAATAAAGGTCTTAAAGATATGTGATAGAAAATCACAAAAAAATTGAAGCAAACAAACTTATAAATTACATCAAAATTTCCCATCGATATCTAGCTGCTAACTCAAAAGTACAAATATTTACATTTTAAAAAACTCAAATCAATCACTTTAGTACAGATTCAAACCCTTTCAGATTTTCAAGAACTTCAAATACTCTCTTCAAATTTTTATACATCAGTTGGAATGTGGGAGTTGATTAACACGTAAACGACTAGAAGTGTGTGGGCCTATGGGGACACACACGTTAAACTCTGAATTACGTTAATAAAACATTTATACTTGATATAATACACGACTCGTTTTTATGCATGTGACCCAATTCTACACGACCCATTGGATGTTTTCTTTCAACATGGGTCGGTTTTGGTTTGCCTTGGTCCTAGTCCAAAAGTAATCGGTGGTGTTTGGATTTGTGACTTGGAGCTCAAGTTTGAGTCCAAGTAAAAATAGGTTTCTAGTATACTATATATATACAAACATACCATGCATCTTAAACCCACGACATATTATCCTAACTCACCATTAAATCGATTCAACCTCAAGGTTTTTACCCGATCGAATTTTCCATAAAATC
This sequence comes from Chrysanthemum lavandulifolium, assembly GCA_022545495.1. Taxonomy (NCBI): domain Eukaryota; kingdom Viridiplantae; phylum Streptophyta; class Magnoliopsida; order Asterales; family Asteraceae; genus Chrysanthemum; species Chrysanthemum lavandulifolium. Next base: position 102,332,881 of record CM040239.1, on the reverse strand, counting down.
CGATTAGGGTTTGTTTGGTTTATTGAATTCCTAAGGCTTGCATCGTTTGATCGAAGAAGTGTTTTAGCATTCATAGTTTCTGCTTGTTCCTGGTTCACGAATTGTAGCAGCAAGGTGGTTTGTTTTTCTGATCGTTGTATATCTCGGACAGAAAGGGAGATATTTATCGGACACGTCTTATCCGATATTGGGTATCTGTGATTTGTTCTAGGGTGGTATTGTGCTCTCGGACGGAAAGATTAGACAAGTTCTTTGGGTTTTCTTTGTTCGTGATTGGTTCAAGTATTCAAGGGTTGATTGGGTAAGCGTTCTCGACTAGCTTTATCGAGCGTATTCGTGGTTAAGTGTTTGTGTGTGGACTCGTAGAGGTATTCGTTTTGAATACTTGACTTCTTGTTCGTTAATTACTTGCGGGTGACTCGATGGTTAGTTTTCTTGATCTCTATTATTTATTATTGTTTATTAATTATGTGTTAACCTAATTGCATAAACTAGATCCAATTATGTTGCGTACTCGTTGCGATACTTGGTTAACTAGATCTACAATCCCAACAGTTGCATCACGAGTCAACTCATTTTTGTGATTATGGGTTACACGCTTTAGTAAACATGTTAAAAGGCTGCATGAAATCTAATTAGTTATTCGTTTTATTTTTGTTTTGACAACTATAATGCAATACTTGTCAAATTATTAATAAAAAAATACCTAGACACAAACTAATTATATTAACTTCTTAATTAGAATTAAAAGTGTTAATTAGAATTAATTTATTAATTAAAATTAATTGTTAATTAGAATTACATATCGTTTAATTAAATACATAAAATAGCATAATTAATTGTTAATTAAGTTTGCCAAGCTTTTTATGTGTTTTTTCGGCTATAAGACCCACTCAATTGCTTTTTGTGATGTATGGGGCGATCTAGGTTTCGTACCTAGTGACGGTCTTATGGTTCTCTTTTTGGGGAAGACTCGCGAGAGAACTCGGAACAATATGTGTTTATTAATGTCTTATGTTTATATGTTTGTGATTCCCTATGTGCATAATTGTTACTTGTTTTTTACACCTAATTGCATGCAATATGGAATAATACATATCGTAATCATAACATTAATAATGGTCTTTATTTACACGCCTAAATACCATGCTCATTGTGACCTGCTATTTGTTTCGTGGAAAATTATTTTTGCTAAATAAAGTTACCTAAACTATTGAAACAAGTTTTCATAAATTTAAAAACTAGACATTTGTGGACACTTGGGATGTCGGCTCACCCACTAGAACAGACTATAAAGGGGGTTTAAGGAGGTGCGCACAATAACACCTAAAGGATTTCCGGTTATTGCCTCCGGTTATTGCCTCGCGCTGACCTGGTCCTCCGCCTCCATGTGAGTTCGATTGGAGCTACCATGAACCATGATAATCACTACAGTGTCATTACCAAAAGTAGTGTTACAAAGTTGTTTTGCATGCTTCTTTGTACATGATTTTACCAAATTTATGTGAATACCCTATGTGTAAAATTTTAAGTCTATGCCAACCAACTATGAACATGTGCATTTGACTTGACCTCTTTGGTCGGACAGTAGGGCCATTCAACCCATGGTCATTATTACTCATTGGTCGACCTTTGGTGACTTTTGCAAGTTATTACTTGGTGGACTTATTTCGAGTATGCTTGGTCAGACGTTGGACCCGAAGCATAAGATGAGAACTAAACATGCTTGTGACATTATTACTTGTTTACTAATGCCTTAAACAGTCTCAAAAAATCTAAGAGTTGCATTATGCAATTAACGCTCGTTGCTTACCTCTTGTCCTACTTAGTTACTCATTGGTCAGACCTTTGGTAAATAAGTGGGAGTGCAAAATGGATCTTAGTCTTATTAGTAATTAATTGGGTAGTTAATTCTTTTAAGAAGTTAATTATCAAAAATACTAATTATTTGAACTTTTCAAAATTGTAGATGACTACCTCAGTCGGAAACAATTCAGTACTCAGGAGTTTCTTTGAGAAACAAAAACTCACTGGACCTAACTTCATTGACTGGTATCGCTAGCTTCGCATTATACTGTCAGCTGAAGATAAGAAAACTTATTTGGAGCATCCCATACCTGTTGCACCTGTTGCAACTCCTGGCCACCCTATCCCTCTCGAGGCTCTTGCAGCTCACATAGCTTGGGTTAAAGGCTCAAAGGACATAGCTGCCTTAATGCTCATGACCATGGAGTTAGAGATCCAATGAAATCTAACTCATCATGGTGCTTATGACATGCTTCAGGAGTTGAAGTCCATGTTCTCCCAACAGGCAGAACAGGAGCTTCTACAAACTGCACGTGAATTTCACGCGTGCAAGCAGGAAGAAGGTAAATATGTTAGCTTATATGTTCAAAAGATGAAGAGCTACATTGACAACTTGGAACGTCTTGGTCACCCAGTTACTCTGAACTATGGAGTTAGTTTGATCTTAATTGGTCTCTCTAAAGAGTATATCTCGTTTGTGTAGAACTTTAATATGTACAGCATGGGGAAGACCATAAATGAATTACATGCTATGCTTAAGCAAAATGAGCATACGTTGCCAAAGAAAGATGGTGTACCTGTATTACATAACATACGTGCGAGAAAGGTCTAGAAAAACCATAAGAAGAATAAATTGTTTAAGGGTGCTAAGGGGAATCAAGGAAATGGAAAGTACAATCTAGCTTATGCTCTTGAGTATAAACCATCTCATGCTTCCAAGCCTAAGATTCCTCCACCACCCAAGAAGGATAATCCTGCTAAGCATGCGACCTGCCAAAAATGTGGTGAAGTGGGTCATTGGAGAAGGAATTGTTCCCAGTATCTCGCCGAGTTGATGAAAAAGAAGAAACATTCTCTTGCAGCTAGTTCTTCAGGTATTTTCACTATAGAACTCTACTCTTTTCCTAATACATCCTTAGTATATAACACGGGTTGTGGTACTCACATCTGTAATACTACTCAGGGTCTTAGGGGAAGTAGGAAGCTGAAGCCAGGAGCTTTAAGTTTGTACATGGGCAATGGTCAACGGGCAGGAGTTGAAACTTTTGGTGTTTTTCATTTATGTCTCCCTAGTGGATTAGTAATTGTTTTGAACGATTGTTATTATGCTCCCTCTATTATTAGAGGAATTATTTCAGTTTCACATTTATATGATGATGGTTTTGTTAATTGTTTTAAATCGAATAATGCAATTTCGGTTTCTAAGAATAACGTTGTTTATTTCTATCGCTATTCCAAGGAATGGTATTTATGAAATTGATATGTCTTGTTCAAATACAAATGATAGTTCTATGTTTGCTGTAAGCAATAAAAGATCCAAGTCTAACTTGGACTCTCCTCTCTTGTGGCATGGCCGTCTTGGACACATTAGCAAGAAACACATGGAGAAGTTGCAACATGATGGACTTCTCAACTCAACTGACATTAAGACACTTGAAAAGTGTGTTTCATGCATGTCTGGTAAGATGGCAAGAAAATCCTATACACATCAAGTGGAAAGGGCTAAAGATCTACTTGGACTAATACACACAGATGTATGTGGCCCATTTAGAATTGTGTCAAGACAAGGAGCAAGTTACTTCGTCACTTTTAATGACGACTATAGTCGGTATGGTTATGTTTACTTGCTGAAACATAAACATGAAGTGTTTGAAACATTTAAGGTGTTTCAAAAGGAAGTAGAAAACCAACTCAGGAAGACCATTAAGTCACTACGTTCTGATCGTGGGATGAATATATGAGTCAAGAGTTTTTGGATCATCTAAAGGAGCATGGGATTATTGCCCATCGAACTCCTCCTTACACTCCACAGCATAATGGTGTGTCTGAGAGGAGAAATCGAACACTGTTTGACATGGTTCGCTCCATGATGAGTCAAACTACTTTTCCAAAGTCCTTTTGGGGTTATGCCCTTGAGTCTGATGCATGCATTCTCAATATGGTTCCAACTAAGAAGGTTGATAAGACACCATACAAAGTATGGCATGGGCAAGCCCCTAAGCTGTCTTAGTTAAAAGTTTGGGTTTGTGAGGCACTTGTTAAGCGTGATACACTTACCAAACCTGACAAACTTGAACCCAGATCTATTAAGTGTATTTTTGTAGGATACCCAAAGGAAACAATGGGATATTCTTTCTACCTTTCATCGATAACAAAGTTATTGTTGCTCGAAGTCTTGAGTTCTTTGAGAGTAATCTCATGGATCAAGAAGCAAGTGGGAGTATAGAAGATCTTGAAATAATTCAAGATGAAGATACAAATCCTTCTTTAGATACTAGCTTACATCATGATGAAGATGATCAAGAAATTGATGAACCTCAAAGAAATATTATTCCAATTTGAAAGTCCGCAGGACACGCCATACTCTGATCGTATGTGCTTATACATCGATGCTGAGGAACATGAGTTAGGGGATCTTGGTGAACCCAATAACTATAAAGCTACATTGTTGGATCCTGAATCCAAGAAATGGCTTGATGCGATGAATGTGGAAATGCAATCCATGAAAGACAAATGATGTCTGGGTTTTAGTTGAGCTTCCTCCTAACTACAAGACAGTTGGTAGTAAGTGGCTTTTCAAGAAGAAAACCGACTTGGGTGGTAAGGTATACACCTTTAAAGCTCGTCTGGTAGCAAAGGGATTCACTCAAACCTACGAGATTGATTTTGAAGAGACATTTTCTCCTGTTGCAGACATTAGAGCTATAAGGATTCTCATAGCCATAGCTGCGTTCAATGATTATGAGATATGGCAAATGGATGTCAAAACCGCCTTCCTCAATGGACATCTTTACGAAGAGGTCTATATGGAGAAATCTGAGGGGTTTGTTGATCCTAAATATCCTAATCGTGTATGCAAGCTCAAGTGTTCCATTTAGGGACTTAAGCAAGCATCTAGGCAATGGAATAAGCGTTTTGATGATTAAGAAATTTAGATTTTCTCAAAATCAAGATGAGCCATGTGTATATTAGAAGCTAGTGGGAGTTATGTCACTTTCCTAATTCTATATGTTGATGACATATTGTTTATGGGAAACAACATTCCAATGTTACAAGATGTAAAATTCTGTCTTGGAAGATGTTTTGCCATGAAAGATTTAGGAGAAGCTGCATATATTCTTGGAATCAATGTCTATAGAGTAAGATCTAAACAATTGATTGGTTTATGTCAAAGTGCTTACATTAATAAAATCTTGAAAAGATTTTATATGGAGAATTCCAAACGTGGAGCTATCCCAATTCAAGAGGAGCCTAAGTTAAGTAAGTAACAGGGTGCTGAGACACCTGCTGCGAAAGAGCGCATGCAAAGATTTCCTTACGCTTTGACTACATGATCTATTATGTATGATGTGAGATGTACTCGTCCTGATGTTGCGTTCGCTCAAAATGTGACAAGCCGATTTCAACAGAATCCAGGTGAACTTCATTGGACTGCTGTTATAAATATTCTTAAGTATTTACGCAATACTAAGGATATGTGATGCAGTTTTTACTGACCAGGTTTTAATATTTATAATGTCTCGTTATACCTATGGTCTACCCTAATGCACTAACAGGTAGTGTACCCGGTCGTGTGTAGTATAGTATTCGGTAAAACCGAGGTCGTACCAAGAGCTATGTGTGTTCGATTATTACTAAGTCTAGGTGTCACAGATTTTAATATGATTTTGATAAGGAATTTACTAATTAAAGTAGATAAAAGCAGATAAAGGTAAAGGTGTAATCAATAGAGGAGAGTGGTGCTAACCTAGTAAATCATCCTAGCTAGTAATGTCTACGTCTAATTACTTCCAATTACTTCAGGTGGGGTCAAAGTCGAGAGGACAACATTTGGTCAATTCGCCTAACCTATCGACAAAGATGCCACCACCGGAGAAGTCGGTGTCCCTCATAAGTCCAGTTGTTCCCGGTCCCTAAGCCGAGTCATTAAGTACCGCTACATGCTAGATTTATAATAGTGAGTGCCCGGCGTTAGCAACTTAAACACTCACCCCTAATTCTTAAGTTCATCCAAACGGCGGTGATCGGTTGGTCAAATCGCACAAGTAGAAAGGGTCTTGGGTTGGTCATATCTTACCCTTCCGTCTCGATCTACTCACTTAGGGTCGGTTGGTCATATCTCTAAGCAACTAGCCTCTACCGCCATTCAAAACTACCGAAACAAGGGTAGCTACCAATAAACTATGCATGCATACACTTAGAAATAATTATACGGAGTAATATAAGCGTAAAAAAAATAATTAAGGAATCATAACTAGGCCAACACCAAGAGGTGCTTAGCAGCTCATATTAACCATACAAATCAATTCAATAATCAATGTTACGAAATATATGAATCGAAAGTAAAGAAAAGATAAAATGCTAATGCTTATCGTAGGGGAGTGATTTCTCCATAGAGATAGCTCAAGTATGCTCCTCTAGACCGCCTCAAAGCTTCTTCCCACGTTCTTTGGTTGTGGTGTGTGAAATGGGATGGATTGAAATACTGGAAATCGTGGGATATTTATAGGTCAGATCTGGGTTACGGCGTAACCAATAGAATAGTTACGCCGTAATCCACTATTTCTTCGTAATTTGCACTAGATCTGCTGGTAACGGCATAACCTTAGAAGTAGTTACGCCGTATCTTCAATAATTCTTGGTTATGCCGTAGTTTAAGCAAGAGTTATGACGTAGTTATCAGCGGCGCGAAACCTCATTTGACCTAATATAGTTACGTCGTAATCTTTTGGGAGAGTTATGCCGTAATCTTCTGACGAGTTGGCTTTCTAAGTCACGCTTTAGTTACGGCGTAATGTGAAAGATGAGCTACGCCGTAACTACTTCAAAGTGAGCATACTCTGATAAATCTTTGATAATTCTCCAATTCCGCGTCTCTTTAGCTCTAATGCTCGTAATTTACCTGAAAGTGGAATATAATGGAAAACAAGCGTAAATCCATATAAATGATATAAATTACAAGCATTATCAGGGGAGATTGACACTTAATATTCAGGATTATTTGATGTTATCAAATATCCCCCCATTTGAACTCTACTTGCCCTCAAGTAGACCTTATTAGAAATATTCCTAAAAAGATATCTCCCATAACCTGAAAAATATAAGTTTACAAATCCTTATGCTAGAATAAAACAAAGCCGAACACCTCACGAAATGAGAACAAAACACTCAAATCTCTCAACTATTCTAAGTGTCAATTTTGGGGTGATCACTCAATCGCACAGTCATAGCATGTATTATATCATAAGCTTGGGGGTTACACAAATCTCCACCACTAGAGTTAAGAGCTAAACAATTTTCAAATGCAATATGGGTAGACACGACAAAGGATAAGGGTTGACTCGTCATTACTAACATGTCACGGCGAAGTGGACAAAATCAATGATACATGACCAACTCCATGGCCAAGACACCAAAGATTGCTCGCTGCATCACCTAGACACGCTTCATGACTAAAGGGTAGGATAAGACATGGGATATATAAATGGTGTAAAATAAAAATCAACTAGATAGTCTAAATCTATAACCAAGTCATCACCACTTACCGTCCGCCCAAAGTTCAAGTTTTGAAGTCAAGAAACTGGATCATGATGTACTAGGTAGATGTGTCATTAGAGGACATCATGATGGGCACACTACCTTTTCTCCAACAGTTGGCTCACTAACCAACTCCAATCTTCGAATGTGACGTAGGTGGCCTCCTCAATACTAAATCTATATAAAGCTCATAACATAGTGCTTATAACATTGCACTTTACAATAAACTAAATAACATAACCTATATTTTTTTTTCAACATAACTATAACAACTAAACATAATATCCCCCCACTTGAGATGAACAATGGGAATTTGGGGGGTCTTCAATGATCTTTAAGAATATGTCATCGACGAAAGCGTGATTTCCGAACCTTTCCACTTGAACCTTGAACTTAGGCAAATGATGACTTCCCAATCACAAATAAAGACTACATGGTAGGCTAAGGTGTATAGGTGTATCGAAACAGTATATTGGGTTAACAAAATGAAAGTAATGGCTCAGAAGGGTGTATCTAGGGGTATCTTGCACTAAAGGTGAGTGCAACAAAAAGGGTTTCACATGGGGGTCGAGAAGTCGAGGTGACTAATCGATAGACACACAATGGTAGGCTATTTGGGTGATAATCCTATAATATTGCCTTCTTAAACTGAAAAATCCAAATACATCGAGCTAACTCAACATACCTCGTCTATGGTCTCGAAATGATGCAAAGGCCAAGTTTTAAAGTTTACAAGCTACAGGCACACTCATAATTTGGTGGATTTGGGGTAAAATATTGGAAACGGATAAGGCTAATCTCACCATATAATATCAAGGGTAGTATGTGCTCGGCTAAGGTCTAATCTAGTTAGGTTAAGAAAAACATGTCAAAATTTTAAAAATGGCATAATTTTTCAAAATAAACTAGAAAAACAAGGGCAAAATAAAGTTCAAAAGATAATTCTACTCCGTCCCCCCACTTGAATTGTACAAAGTCCCTTTTGTACTAAGCGTTAAATAAAGGTGAAGAAAAGTAGAATTAGGCGAGAACTTCCACGAAATTTGCTCCAAAAGAAAGAAGGCCCACGAAAAGAGTCGGTGCCTTCGTATAAGCATCCATGAGCAAACTTCAATCCCTGAAATCACACTACCGACAAGCATAATTTTAAAAAACAAAAAATGAAAAATGAAAAACAAACCTAACACTCACTTTCGTAGGAATCACGATTGCATTTACCAAATGCAACAAGCCTTTTAAACCACTTGGTGTCCCAAGTGGACGAGTGAAGTCTCGTGAGGGTTTATAGGGAACACACCCACAAAGTTCATTTAAAATACTAATACAAGGTTATTGTGTTTTAAAATGAAAGAAGTAAAGCAGATGATAGTTACGTCGTAACTCTAAGAATGAGTTACGCCGTAACTAGGCAAAACCTGGCATACGCTGTAAGAGTGTAGCTACGGTGTAACCACTGATATGGAATTACGCTGTAATTGGTAATGCATCCGAAATTCTGCTGCTAGGGGTTGGTTACGGCGTAAACAACGAGATGAGTTCTGCCAGTAACTATGGTCGATCGACATCTTTGCAGCAATTACTCAAGTTTCTGCAAAAATTTTTAAAACACAAACCCAATGAAAATGGAACAAAAGAAATGGATAATTCCGGTTGTCTCCCGAAAGAGCACTTTTCTTTATTTACGAGTCTTTAAGTTAGACTTAGAGCCTCGGGGCTTTATGGTGGCATTTGAACTTGGCCAACTTTCTCCACTAGTTGGCGACAATCATTCATCCATTTGATAAAAACCTTTTTTCTTGCGGTGTTACCGATGCTACATGTTCCAAATTTTGTGAGACACTCATTAAATGATATACATGACTCTCCTCGGTCATCATCTTGACTATAAGGCGCTTGTTGTACTCATGCTCGATCTTTCACCATTACTTATTGCATTAGTAAGACGATAGTCATCGTATTTGTATTTCAATTGTTTTACCAGTCCCTTATTGATTTCTGAGTCTCCAAATCTTATTTTGTACCAATCTTCAAATGCTAATTTCCCAAATTTAATATCATGTCTTTTAGCCTCATGAGGACATACCCATTCATCCGCCTTTCCTTTACAAGATTCTCGAAAAGAATTACACGAGGGCCATGCTGTCATTGATTCGTTATCCTCGGTTAATATCGGGTTGCAGAAATGTTTGTTTGGAATCGGAGCTTCCTTAATACCTTGGACTTGGACAGTCTTTTCCTGTTTCTGCTTGCAACTATCAACATTTTCTCCACTATTATTAGTACTAGGATCATAATGTAAAGGTGGATCGAGTGATTGAACATTAACAACATCAACATTATTTTAAATTTCTAATTTTGGGTTTAAATGCTCTTTCATACTGAAAGTTAATCGTTCATTTCCAGTTCCCAAAGAAATTTATTTCTCAAAAACCTTAATTTGAGCCCTACAAGTGGCCAAAAAAGGTCTTCCAATAATTAAGTTGTAAGTCTCCAGTTTTCCCATGTCAATAACCACAAAATCAGTGGGAAAAAGGAATTTTCCAATTTTAAGGAGCACATTATTAACTACTCCCCTTGGTACAGCCTTAGAGGAATCAACTTTTTCTATCATTATTGTTGTTTCTTTTAAATTGGTAAGTTTTATTTTATCAAACAAAGTGGTAGAAATAAGGTTCACCCCGGCCCCCAAATTAGCTAATGCGAGAATCTTAATATTACAGATAGTGCATGGAAGAAGAAAACTTTCCTGGTATTGTTGCTTCTCAGGAAGTTGGCTTGGCAGGACCTCGTCGTCTTCCGATTTATCATCTTCTTTTAGGTAGTTAATCCCGGACATATCATTGGTGATAGAGGATGTACACTGCTCTTTCTTCGCCTTATCTTGCGCAAATATGGCTGCGGGCAATAGCTTTGGCATTACTAGTCTCAAGGTTTTAGCTAATTGCCCAATTTGTGTTTCGAGGTTTTAATTGCGACATCTTGGTTCCATGAGTTCGTGTTGGTGTCTTCTTTCACCTTGACCATCCATTCCTTGAGTTTATCTCCCTTTTTTGTAGATTTTTCGATGTGCCTATGCATTATTTCTTCAAGGCTTGGTCTAGGAGGATTATTGTTGATTCTTGTGTAGAATTATGGGGACTTTTCTCGATATCTGGGCCCGTTATCATTGTATCCGTTGAAAGGGCTCCCGTTTTATATTTTACTTCTTCGATCCTTTTAACTTCCTCATTGGAGGAACATTCCTTAGTAGGGGAGTTCAAGCGTGTCCATTTCATTCTACTTGAATGGAATGCGCATTTTCATGAGCTTCTTCATGTCTCTTCCCGGACTTTCTAGTTTGTTGTTTATTCTTTGCAAGACCTTCCATATTTCCATTCTTACTTGGTTGCTCCCCATTGTGCCATTTGTGAGAGTGGTCAGCCATCTTTTGAATAGTTTCCAATGCTAATGTAGGAGTCATACCAGAAATCGGCCCTTGAGAATCGATCATTTGCCTTGAAGAGATGTTCAAACCTTTATAGAAGACGTTCACCTTTTGTTGGCTGTTGAGGTCATGAGTAGGGCATTTGTATAATAACTCGTTATACCTTTACAAGCTTGGTACAACGTCTCATCACCCTTGATGAGTGTCTAAATACTCATCATTTTTGTACCATCTAGACTGCAAAAACATCTGAAAATACTCAGAAATGCATCAAAATGATGAAAATATCACAAATAAGTGTTTTATGTGTTTTAAATGCAAAAATATCAAAATCAGATGAAAAACGTATCAAGTTTGCATAATTGGCAGTTTTAGTCCCCCAAGTTTCAAAAGTTCAAATCTAGTCCCTGGTAATTCAAAAACTTGTAAAATGTCATTTAAGGTCCATGGGATTCAAAAGTTGTCAAAATAAACCCTTTAAAGTTTAAAATTTACAAAATGACAACTTTAGTCCCTAAAGTTTGAAAATTGTCAAATATAGTCCTTGGTGAATTTAAAAAGTGAAAATAATCAAAAATAAACCTTGTACTATTCATAAACCTTGTCTGCCAAGATCTTGTACACCTCCTCTCCCACCACTAAACCAAAAGTGGTCCTTATTATTAATACAAAAAAGCGGAAACCGGTGGTTTCACCACCTCACCACCACTTTCCACCTTTCCACCTTATCCCCCCACTATATACCAACCCTCCACTTCCACAAACACCAAGAAGCATTAAATGCTAAAAACACCTTTAGGACTTTTGGCCAAAATACTATTTTATGGCCAAGATGAATTTGACCCATCAAAGGTGAGATTATTGATGGGAAAGATCAAGTGGGACCCACAAAGTTCAAAAGATCTATAAAGAAGAGGAAAGAAGCGATTAATGGGAAATATGTAGAGTAGTTTAGATTTTTTCATGTCGTAGGTAGTATAATTTAAATTCGATGTATTTCTCGACTTTCAAGTACTTTCTTAAGTATTCTCGATGTATTTTAAATCCTTTTCAATAATAAATTTCGATGTTCAAGTTTCAATTTCGGTTTATGCATTTTTATCTTTGAAATCTCAATTTACTCTTGTAATGTTAAAGGTGTAGGTTCTTGTTTTGATAAGCTTTTATAAGCTCTCCTATAGCTTATTGATTGCTTGTATAAGCCTCTACTTAGTTTTACTCTTAAAACTCTCTCACCAACAAAAGTCAATGAAGAGCTCAAAATGGATTTGGTCATGATATTTGGTGATGCGAGCTAATTTTGGATTGCTTATTGGTTTAGAGGCTTAGTGGTAAGCCCATAGGAGTAGTTCTCAGTTCTCAGTTCTCAATTTTATGCTTGGACACCATTTGTAAGCCATTTCTTAAAAGATTGCATTTCTTAGTATAAGTGGTTAAGTCTTGTTAATTTTAGTTTAAATCTGTCTCAATATAGTTAATATAAGTTATTCAAATGATTTTATGGCTTAAATCAGTGTAAGCTTCTAAAAGCTTCAAATCAGTTTTAATAAGGCTTGTTTGGATTTGTTGTGGCAACTGTGTTAAAGGGTGTTTGTGGAGTTGTTCTTGTTTGATATATGTCACAATACAACCTGTTAACTCAGTCAAACAATAAAATCGATCCTTGTTTGATTAAAGTCAAAATTATTTTGTAATGGATCTCATGTCCATTTCATTTGAATCGAGATTCCATATCTTGCATATAGGTTTAGAAATAGTAGAGATAGCTTGCATTAAGTTCATTTCATCATTAAACATCACTATTAGTAAGTATCATAAGCTCAAATATCATATTAGTCAACTTTTCATTTACGTCTTTAAAAGTCAAAAGTTGCAAAGTGGATTTTCACAAAGCTAGGTTGAATTTTCATGGATTTATTTACGAACCAAAATTAATGAAAATGGGATATGTCCAAGTTCGATTGGTCTAGTTTATTATTCTCATTTTGTTGAATTTTATCAAGTTTCTATGCTCTTAAATCGACTTCCCATAAGCCACATTTGCCTCTGTGCACACACTCAAGATACAGGTGAGTGTGCATGTGCAACTTGCTGACCTTTGCTTGCATGAGTTCAAATGAGCTCATCTTAGGCTGATTTTTGGTCCATGTGTAGTCTTCTAGGTGAACTTTAGGTCCCAATATATGTTTTTCCCCTTAGCTTATTAGGATTGCTTATGCATTAGCTTAAAGTAGCCCCCTAATAGCTGTTTTGCTTAAATTAATCCCATAAGCTCAAATCTAGTTTAAACTTATTTAGTGATCTAGAGTATTGTTAATTAGTTAAGTTAGACTTAATTTAGCATAAATTAGCTTTCTTGTTCATTTGGTGTCCAATTGTGGTCTTTGGCTTATTTTGAAGTGCTTATTCATAAGCAGTTTCACTACAGATTCCATATCTTACACACAAGCATATGTTTTTATATTTTTTATAGATTTAGAATAATATTTTAGACTTTTCCTGAATTTTTCATAATTTTTCATCACTGTTTGCTATTTTTCCTTATTTAAAACAGTTTTTAGGACTTTTTAATTAGATTTTATTACAAATAAATCGAAAAAGTTTTAAAAAATAAGTTTTAATTTTCATAGATTAAGATAAATATAAAAGTCATAAAAAGTATTTTTCCAGAATTTTCTTAGCTTAAATAGTATTTTCTAGCATTTTAATTAGTTTTAAAAAGTATTAAATTCATAATAAAGAGATAAAAAGTCTAAAAAATATATTTTCAGTTTTAAAATAAGTTTTATCATATTTTAGATTTTTATAAGTTATAATTTCATTTTTCTAGGTTAATTTTATATTTTCTTATATTTTAGTTCATTTTAAATAATTAACAAATAGTTTTTAATTAATAATAATTAAATAAATAGTTATAAAAATAATTTTAATTTTCCAATAATTTTATTTTATTTTTAGGATTCCAAAATTATCATTTTCATATTTGTAGGCCTTTTATTTCTTAAAACTCACGTTTTATTTTGTACGTTTACGTAATTTTATTTAAACGTACGTTTTAGGTTTTAAACGTTCATCGACTTTAAAAATAGTGATAGCGTTTATTTAATATATTTTATCTTTTTTTTAATTTTCTTTAATTTGCATTTAAGCCCATGTAATTTACAAAACTTTCTCTTTAGGTATAAATAACTCAAAATCCTTACTGATCACTATCCTTAGTGATTATTCGACATCTGAATTTGTTCAAACACTATTCATCCTCCGTGGGACTTAACGAACCAGGAATCCACTATATTCCTCTGATCTTAATTGCATTTGGTTCTAGACTGTTTGGACTTTTATCACGGTTGACCATTCACAAGTGGTTAGCTTGTGTGATAAAACTGTTGTTTGGGAGCCAATCAAATTTTAGGCGCTTGTTCTTGGAGGTCAGTAGCGTGTTTTAAGCATTTTCGGATCCATTCTTGCACATATACCACCTTTTGTAAGCAGTTTTTTTGTAAAGTTAATCAAAATCAAAAGTTCATTAACACTTTTCCTAAAGTGTTAACAACACCAAAAATATTTTCATTCTTTGTTTTACAAAATGTTTATCCAAAAATCCAAAAATATTCATCTTTACCCTCTTACCCTTTTGATTCTTTATCCCTTTACCTCATCCATTTGATTCTAACTTCTTCTATTCTCATGGAATCTCTCGACTACGACGAATTCGGGCGAAGTTGAAAACTTCATACTTTATCACAAATGTCAAGAATTCGTGTTGTTCGTAATGATCCATTAATTCTGCGTGGGGAAATGGAGCGAGAAACTAGGGTGAAAAGGACCGGTACTTCCTCCGATAATGGAGGTGCTAAATCGTCAAACCTACGGTTATCCAAAGATCTAACCCTCAATTGCTCCTAAGCCCTCTAAAATTGATCCTAAACTTTCACAATTTACGGTTAAAAGCAAACATGCGAATTTAGACGGTGACTAGCAAGAATGACTTGCCTAATCTTCATGTTTCTCAAGAACCGAACAGGAGACCATAACGGAAGTGGTGGAAATTTCTAGCTCTCGAGCACACCACTTGTCCCACCTCCGGATTTTTCAAAATGTTCTTGAGTCTTAATAGTCATTCGGATCACCATGTTGGTTTTGTTGATTCTTTGAATGAACCGATTCCTTCTCATAACTCTCAAATAGAATCGTTTATTCCTTGTTTCGGTTGTGGTGAGCCTCTTTTGGTTCACCACATCATTGGTGTACGTGTATGCAGTGTGGTAATGATATTCGAACGGGAGTTGTTTGTTTTGTGGTTCGAGGAATTCATTTGATTATGATCCTAATCCGAACTCATTTAACGACCCTCAAAATTTTCCAATTACCCACCACCCGACTTATCTTCATATAATCAACATAACTTCTTGTGAATTTTGTGGAGGTCCTCACCAAGGATTTGAGTGTCAATCCGGAAACACGTTTGTCTATGAGCAGTTCTCGGTGATGCTCGAACTTTGGTTATGACCAATATCCGGATAATTTGCGGTCGGACTCAGCAGTTTCTTGTTGTGAAGCTATGGAGGTCCCATTTCACTCGATTGTCAAACAGGAATCCATTTCCTTGTAACAATTCGACTATCCATATCACGTCCAACCTCCACGGTGCCAAATGAGTCAAACTCCTCGGCAAACCCAACAAGACACTTATCTAGAGCTTACGGAGTCGGTGAAAAGAGCGAGGAGTTGAGTAAAACAAGACATTTAGAAATGCTCCAGTTTTTCTTGTGTATATTGTGGGGTCCTCATGATGATTATCAATGTCAACCTTCGGTTTTGACAAATCTCCACTCCCACAATGTCCGTCATTCAAAATTCACATGAGAAATCCATGGAAGAATTGCTAGTTGAAGAAGCGGTGCTAAAATAAATTCCAAATTGCCTTTGAAAAATCTATTAGGAATCAATTGCAAAAGAAAAAGCGGATCTAGCTCTCAATTTCGTTTTATTCACGATGGCGGTGATGATGAGGATGCACTTGGTATCCTACAATTTTATAAAGATTCATCAAGTTCATCGGTTGATATCCCGGTTGAGATTCATTCTCAAGCAAGCGCCATCACACCAAGCTCCCACTCACTCTCACGAACATGGGGGCGAGCATCTTGACACTGTTCACGAAAAGGAATCGGGCGAATTCATAAAGTCTAGTGTTGAGGACCTTGTCCCAATCCCAGAGAGTCACAGGGAACTTTTGACCATATGTGTGATATCCTTTCCCCTCTTGAGTGTTCAAAAGATCATTTTGAGACTTTCTCCGATTTTAGCGATGATTGTAAATCTTATGAAGACATTGAGAATGTTGAGACATCACTTTCACATTTTGATGTTGATCCTCTTCTTGAGGAGTTCACCGATGAACTCACTTACATCATTCCACTTTCATCGGAAAGTGATGATGATCTCTTTGATTTCAAAGCCAACCTAGGAGAAATTGAAAGTCTCCTTTATAATGATCATTCACTCACTTCTCACCCTAACAGTACAATAGAGAATGTTAATCACCTTGTTCCTGAAGCATTCAAAGCTACTTTCACCAATCATCTATTTGAATTCGAATCTGAATTCACTTGGATTTCTAACAATCCAATCTTTGACGAGGATAGTGATGAGCTCACAATGGAACAAGAGTTCACAAATTCACTTCATGTGAATGATTCTCTTCTGAGGAGTTCTCCTTTGAACTCACTCATATCATATCTTTACCGGTATGATAACTTCCACTTTGATCTAGACATAAATGATCTTTGTGTCCGGAGGAAATGTTCTCGACCATGAGAACTTGCTTGATATCAAAATCCCATCCCTCCCACCCAAAATATGTCTTGATCAAATGAGCTTAAATGATGAGATTCATGATCCGAAATCATGAATTCCCTTCCGATAATTATGAGTTAGTCATGATTTTTATCATGATTTTCTTTCTTTTCTTCACATATGGTGTGACTTCTCGTTCCCTTTTCTCCTTGGGAATGAAGACACTATTTTGATCCCGGCATTTTCATTTATCATTTTGAGCCGGTTCTATCTATATCTCATCGGTGTGGAACTTTCATGTACTTCAATGTTTATACAAACATCTTGAATCAAAGTCCGATGGAGATTGTCTCTTCCACTTGCTTCCCATGAACAAATTAATTCGGGTCGAGTCAAGCTAGCGACTCGGTAATCAAAAACGATAGTTAAACATGGGTTTTCACCGTGTGTACCACCTAGTGTGGGGAGATGCCCCACATGTTGTATATAGATCTTAAAATGAATGAAAATTGTAAATATTTAAAAGAGAATAATTCTTGTGTTTCTACACTTAGCTAGTAATGTTATCTTTTTACGTTCAAGGATTCGGCATAATAGCGGGACTTTGAATATTGAGGACAATATTCATTTCTAAGTGTGGGGAAATTCGCGAATTTGATCATAAATGTACCCTTTTAGTCCCTTTTTCCCAAAATGGCCAAATTTTAAATTTTTTTAGTGGAAGTACTATGTACTAAACACAACAAATGGTAATCAGTCCACCATGTCTAACCCACATAAGGATTGGCTAATCCGAGAGCAAACGGCTCTTGGTAAAGATATCTCAAATCCGTTTATGGCTTGCAATTTGCCCAAAATTGTATGGTGTTCATTCACCATATCTTTAACTAGTGAAGAGTTGGCTAGCCCGCAAGTTTATGGCTTGTGGTAAAGGCGTTGAAATCCATAATTGGTAATCGGCTCACCAAAGATAATATTGATAATTTATCTAAGAGTTGGCTAGTCCGAAGCAAGCGGCACGGTAAAGACAAATCAAAACCGTTGAAAGTCGGTGATTTGCTCAAAATCATTTGGTTATCATTGTACCAAGGTTCTTACTTGAATTGAAACAATTGGCTACTCCGAGTAATGGCTTTTGGTAAAGAGATGAAATCCATTAATTTTTCTCAAAACATTGCTAGGGACTAGCAATATCTTAGTGTGGGGATTGTTGAGTGTCTAAATACTCATCATTTTGTACCATCTAGATCGCAAAAACATCCGAAAACACTCGAAATGCATCAAAATGATGAAAATATCACAAATAAGTGTTTTATGTGTTTTAAATGCAAAAATATCAAAATCGGATGAAAAAGCGTATCAAGTTTGCATAATTGGCGCTTTAGTCCCCAGTTTCAAAAGTTGTCAAATCTAGTCCCAGTAATTCAAAACTTGTAAAATGTCATTTAAGATCCATGGGATTCAAAATTTGTCAAAATAAACCCTTTAAAGTTTAAAATTTACAAAATGACAACTTTAGTCCCTAAAGTTTGAAAATTGTCAAATATAGTCCTTGGTGAATTTAAAAAGTGAAAATAATAAAAAATAAACCTTGTAATATTCATAAATGGCAACATTGGTCCTTATGGTGAACTTTTGGATAATTTACATGTTTGGTCCCTCAAGTTTCAAAGTTTGGCAGATTTAGTCCCTGGAAGTGTAAAAATGGAAATTATCAATTGAGGTCCTTGTACTATTGAAGCTTGGCAAAATTCACCTTTGGAATAACTTTGGAAGGTTTACACATCCAACCCTATACTTTCAGAAAATTGCATGATTAGTCCTTGTGATATACAAAACCAAACGAACCATTTATGTTATTAAAACCCAATACCAAGCCCAATATCCAACAACCCGGCCCATATTTTAAAAAGAATAAAACCGCCAGTCTTGTACACCTCCTCTCCCACCACTGCAAACGAAACTGGTGGTTTCACCACCTCACCACCACTTTCCACCTTTCCACTTATCCCCCACCGTATACCAACCCCTCCACCTCCACAAATACCAAGAAGCATTAAATGCTAAAAAACCTGCTTTAGGACTTTTGGCGCCAAAATACTATTTTATGGCCAAGATGAATTTGACCCATCCAAAGGCTGAGATTATTGATGGGAAAGATCAAGTGGGACCCACAAAGTTCAAAAGATCTATAAAGAAGAGGAAAGAAGCAGTGTGGGAAATATGTAGAGTAGTTTAGATTTTTTTCATGTCGTAGGTAGTATAATTTAAATTCCAGTGTATTTCTCAGCTTTCAAGTACTTTCTTAAGTATTCTCAGTGTATTTTAAATCCTTTTCAATAATAAATTTCAGTGTTCAAGTTTCAATTTCAGTTTATGCATTTTTATCTTTGAAATCTCAATTTACTCTTGTAATGTTAAAAGGTGTAGGTTACTGTTTTGATAAGCTTTTATAAGCTCTCCTATAGCTTATTGATTGCTTGTATAAGCCTCTACTTAGTTTTACTCTTAAAACTCTCTCGATCAACAAAAGTCAATGAAGAGCTCAAAATGGATTTGGTCATGATATTTGGTGATGCGAGCTAATTTTGGATTGCTTATTGGTTTAGAGGCTTAGTGGTAAGCCCATAGGAGTAGTTCTCGGTTCTCGGTTCTCGGTTTATGCTTGGACACCATTTGTAAGCCATTTCTTAAAGATTGCATTTTTAGTATAAGTGGTTAAGTCTTGTTAATTTTAGTTTAAATCTGTCTCAATATAGTTAATATAAGTTATTCAAATGATTTTATGGCTTAAATCAGTGTTAAGCTTCTAAAAGATTCAAATCAGTTTTAATAAGGCTTGTTTGGATTTGTTGTGGCAACTGTGTTAAAGGGTGTTTGTGGAGTTGTTCTTGTTTGATATATGTCACAATACAACCTGTTAACTCAGTCAAACAATAAAATGCAGTCCTTGTTTCAGTTAAAGTCAAAATTATTTTGTAACAGATCTCATGTCCATTTCTGTTTGAATCAGGATTCCATATCTTGCATATAGGTTTAGAAATAGTAGAGATAGCTTGCATTAAGTTCATTTCATCATTAAACATCACTATTAGTAAGTATCATAAGCTCAAATATCATATTAGTCAACTTTTCATTTCTGTCTTTAAAAGTCAAAAGTTGCAAAAGTGGATTTTCACAAAGCTAGGTTGAATTTTCATGGATTTATTTCTGAACCAAAATTAATGAAAATGGGATATGTCCAAGTTTAGTTGGTCTAGTTTATTATTCTCAATTTTGTTGAATTTTATCAAGTTTCTATAAGCTCTTAAATCAGCTTCCCATAAGCCATTTGCCTCACACACTCGAAGATACTCGAGTGTGCACAACAACTTGCGACCTTTGCACAGGATTCAAATGAGCTCATCTTAGGCTGATTTTTGGTCCATGTGTAGTATGCTAGGTGAACTTTAGGTCCCAATATCTGTTTTTCCCCTTAGCTTATTAGGATTGCTTATGCATTAGCTTAAAGTAGCCCCCTAATAGCTGTTTTGCTTAAATTAATCCCATAAGCTCAAATCTAGTTTAAGCTTATTTAGTGATCTATAGTACTGTTAATTAGTTAAGTTAGACTTAATTTAGCATAAATTAGCTTTCTTGTTCATTTGGTGTCCAATTGTGGTCTTTGGCTTATTTTGAAGTGCTTATTCATAAGCAGTTTCACTACAGATTCCATATCTTACACATAAGCATATGTTTTTATTTTTTTTATAGATTTAGAATAATATTTTAGACTTTTCCTGAATTTTTCATAATTTTTCATCACTGTTTGCTATTTTTCCTTATTTAAAACAGTTTTTAGGACTTTTTAATTAGCTTTTATTACAAATAAATCAGAAAAGTTTTAAAAAAATAAGTTTTTAATTTTCATAGATTAAGATAAATATAAAAGTCATAAAAAGTATTTTTCCAGAATTTCCTTAGCTTAAATAGTATTTTCTAGCATTTTAATTAGTTTTAAAAAGTATTAAATTCATAATAAATAGATAAAAAGTCTAAAAAATATATTTTCAGTTTTAAAATAAGTTTTATCATATTTTAGATTTTACTAAGTTATAATTTCATTTTTCTAGGTTAATTTTATATTTTCTTATATTTTAGTGCATTTTAAATAATTAACAAATAGTTTTTAATTAATAATAATTAAATAAATAGTTATAAAAATAATTTTAATTTTCCAATAATTTTATTTTATTTTTAGGATTCCAAAAATATCATTTTCATATTTGTATGCCTTTTATTTCTTAAAACTCACGTTTTATTTTGTACGTTTACGTAATTTTATTTAAACGTACGTTTTAGGTTTTAAACGTTCATCGACTTTAAAAATAGTGATAGCGTTTATTTTATATATTTTAGCTTTTTTTTAATTTTCTTTAATTTGCATTTAAGCCCCTGTAATTTACAAAACTTTCTCTTTAGGTATAAATAACTCAAAATCCTTACTGATCACTATCCTTAGTGATTATTCGACATCTGAATTTGTTCAAACACCATTCATCCTCCGTGGGAATTAACGACCCAGGAATCCATTATATTCCTCTGATCTTAATTGCATTTGGTTCTAGATTGTTTGGACTTTTATCACGGTTGACCATTCACAAGTGGTTAGCTTGTGTGATAAAACCTGACTGTTTGGGAGCCAATCAACCCTCTTGCTTGAAGTTATGGATTTCTTCTAATTGCTTAGCAGTCCTTGATGGAGGACAGTATCTCTGAATGAAATACTTTTTTAGGATAGGCCGGGTGTTGACTGTGCTTGCAGGTAATCGATCAACCTACCTCTTAGCAGCTCCCGTAAGAGAAATAGGGAATACCCGTAACATGACAGAATCGTTTGAGACTCTAGGAATTTTAAATAGGCTGACAATGTATTCCACGTTGTCTATATGTTCATAAGGATCATCGGTAATGCTTCCAGAGAAGGGATTTGCACGCAATTCCTTCATAAATTGAGGTTTGATTTCGAATTGAGCATCTTCTGCGATAGCTGGCCTAACAATCCCTGGTCCTTGTTCTTCCCTTGTTAACGTTAAATATTCCTCAAGAGTGAGGTCATCAATGTTAACAACTTCCATGGTACCTGAAAACTTGAATAGTGATCGTGAGAATTTGAGAAATTAAAAAAAAAATGAAAGACTTAATCGCAATCCTAATATAACTCCCCGGCAGCGGCACCAAAAACTTGATGCAGGTTTTACTGACCATGTTTTAATATTTATAATGTCTCGTTATACCTATGGTCTACCCTAATGCACTAACGAGCAGTGTACCCGGTCGTGTGTAGTGTAGTATTCGGTAAAACCGAGGTCGTCCCAAGAGCTATATGTGTTGGATTATTACTAAGTCTAGGTGTCACAGATTTTAATATGATTTTGATAAGGAATTAACTAATTAAAGCAGATAAAAGCAGATAAAGGTAAAGGTGTAATCAATATAGGAGAGTGTTGCTAACCTAGTAAATCATCCTAGCTAGTAATGTCTACGTCTAATTACTTCCAATTACTTCAGGTGGGGTCAAAGTCGAGAGGACAACATTTGGTCAATTCGCCTAACCTATCGGCAAAGATGCCACCACCGGAGAAGTCGGTGTCCCTCATAAGTCCGCTTGTTCTGGGTCCCTAAGCCGAGTCATTAAGTACCGCTACATGCTAGACTTATAATAGTGAGTGCCGGGCGTTAGCAACTTAAACACTCACCCCTAATTCTTAAGTTCATCCAAACGGCGGTGATCGGTTGGTCAAATAACACAAGTAGAAAGGGTCTTCAGTTGGTCATATCTTACCCTTCCCGTCTCAGTCTACTCACTTAGGGTCAGTTGGTCATATCTCCTAAGCAACTAGCCTCTACCGCCATTCAAAACTACCAAAACAAGGGTAGCTACCAATAAACTATGCATGCATACACTTAGAAATAATTATACGGAAGTAATATTAAAGCAAAAAAATAATTAAGGAATCATAACTAGGCCAGCACCAAGAGGTGCTTAGCCGCTCATATTAACCATACAAATCAATTCAATAATCAATGTTACGAAATACATGAATCCAAAGTAAAGAAAAGATAAAATGCTAATGCTTATCGTAGGGGAGTGATTTCTCCCTTGGAGATAGCTCCGTATGCTCCTCTAGACCTGCCTCTGGCTTCTTCCCACGTTCTTTGGTTGTGGTGTATGAAATGGGATGGATTGAAATGCTAGAAATCGTGGGATATTTATAGGCCAGATCTGGGTTACGGCGTAACCAATAGAATAGTTACGCTGTAATCCTCTATTCTTCGTAATTTGCACTAGATCTGCTGGTTACGGTGTAACCTTAGAAGTAGTTGCGCCGCATCTTCAATAATTCTTGGTTACATTGTAGTTTAAGCAAGAGTTACGGCGTAGTTATCAGCGGCGTGGAACCTCATTTGACCTAATATAGTTACGTCGTAATCTTTTGGGAGAGTTACGCCGTAATCTTCTGATGAGTTGGCTTTCTGAGTCACGCTTTAGTTACGGCGTAATGTGAGAGATGAGTTACGCCGTAACTTCTTCAAAGTGAGCATACTCTGATAAATCTTTGATAATTCTCCAATTACGCGTCTCTTTAGCTCCAATGCTCGTAATTTAACTGAAAGTGGAATATAATGGAAAACAAGTGTAAATCAATATAAATGATATAAATTACAAGCATTATCGGGGGAGATTGACACTTAATAATCAGGATTATTTGATGTTATCAATACGTTTATGGTTTATGGAGGGGAGACGAAACAAGAGATTAGGGTTTCTTGCTACACTGATGCTGTATATCTGACAGATGTTGATGACTTAAAATCTCAGACTGGATATGTGTTTGTTCTAAATGGAGGTGCTGTTGATTGGAAAAGCACATAGCAAAGTATTTTTGCTACTTCATCTATAGAAGCTAAGTTTATAGCTGCTTGTGATGCATCTAAAGAGGCTGTATAGGTTCAAAAATTCAATTCTGGGCTTGGCATTGTTCCCACAATTGAAGAACCCATAAATATGTATTGTGATAATACTAGAGCCATTAGTATAGCTAATGAAAGCGGAATCACCAAGGGTGCTAGACATTATCGCGCAAAAGTTCATTATCTTCAAAAGACCATTGAGATGGGTGATGTAAAGATATCAAAGGTTCACACAGATGACAACCTAGCTGATCCATTTACGAAAGCTTTAGCGTTCCTAAGCATTCTAAATTGAATAGAGGTATAGGTTTAATACCAGCTAGTAGTCTTATGTAAATCTGTGTGTTAATTAGTATTTGGATAATTTTAGAATTGTAAGACAGTTATTACTCTATGATAGATAAAGATATGAAGTATTTGTTATTTCATTCATATAATCTATTATTCCATATTTGCATGTTTAATCCATGAAATGATTTATCATTCTAAATATGTCCATTGTCGGTTAACAATATGAGAATATTGTTATGTAAGGCAAATGTGAGTGTTGGTTATATTCTAATAATGATGTGGATTGTTCCTGTCAAACTCATGTGTATTCACAAGAGATGCATATTGGATACCCCAACTTTCAAACATTTACTTTTGGATCCTTGTCATAAGTAAAATATTGAAAATGGTTTGTTAAGGTCGTCCTTAGACTTAAGATACAAGCAAGTTCTTTTATGTGTGGATATCACTTCTGTAAGTATAAGCAAAACGCTATCATGAATAAGGTAGTTATAACAACTATATTTCGGAATGATGTGAAGCAACATCCACAACACTTGTAGTCAATAAAGGATTTGTTACTCCACTTGATATGTGCAGAAAGATACCATGGTGCCTCTCCAGATTTAATCAGATAAATGTTTGGTCAAAGGGTAATTGATGATGTACCCTCCGAGTACCTCGAAGGACACTCCTCCGAGACGTGTCGAAGCCCTTCACTGCGAAGGCCCAAGTTAGGATTCTGAAATATCCATAGGTATCAAACCATTCGTTGGCACGAAGGTTACCTAAGGGGAATTCGCCATTCGAAGCCCTAAGCCCTTCGGGGTAAGGCTGACGAAGGAACAATGGATAAGGAAACCTCGACTTGGTCAAACCCACGATCTCCTCTCTCTCTGGCTTCCCGTCAAGTTTGAGAATGTGGGTCACTAAACCACAGCGGTTACCCACAATCATGGGGCGCCCCATGATCTCCGACAATCATGCAAGAGTGCCTCCAACCGTATTTCTTCCACTATAAATAGGTTGGACGGAAAAGGATTATGGTATGCTCATTTCACACTCATCTCTTTACTTATACACACTTACATAACCATAACTCATACTTACTCTCACGGGAGGTGGTTCGCGAGGTCCAACCCTGCGCAATCACTAAACGTAGTGTTTCATATTTCTTATTCTCGGGTTACGGGCAAGTCTTGGCTGGAACATACACCCTCATTACTTTGATCCTCATCGTAGTGCAATCTTTTTCACAATCGGTGGCGCCATCCGTGGGACCACAACTATTAGTCCGTAATCACCCGGTCCTAATACCTAACCAACTACACTACTTTTCCGGCATGGAACCGGGAAGAAGATTCGCCTCCACGGGTTTCTACTCTGGTCCCACTCACCACAACTAACACCGATAACCTCGCCCCATATGACCTCAACTTTCACCACACGATCTCGTTTGGAAACTACTCCGTACATCACGCCTCAACATCCGCTAACCTCTTCCGGATATCGGTCCGCCCCGTGAGGCAAACTTTGAAGCCTTAGATTCTTTGCTAAGGGCTCACAAGAGACGAGTTCGCAACACGAAATGCGGAGGGAGTTGGAATACTCCAGCGAGGAGTATGACGAGGAGATTGAAGCAGAGGACGGACCTCAACCTATGGGCAGAGGACGCTCGGCCCTGCGAAATAGTTCTCCTTCCGTTAGAAGGTCAAATGGAAGGACGGTGGCTTTTGAAGAAGTACTCGGAGGAAATCCGGGAAGAAGGGAGAGAATGCATGGTGAAAGGAGGAGCGAGAACTCCAACGGAGGAAGCAACCAGCTAGGAAACGGAGGGGTAAACCTGCCTCCTCTTCTAGCAGCCCATTTAGGAAGAGAAGGGACGGGGGCTCCAGTACCTCCCTCTTATGTTTCGAGTGTTGGAGGTCCACCTCAATACTCCAACATAAACCAGTTACCCCCTCCGGGAATGAATCCCTACCTACCTGCTCAAACCTACAACACTTACCCTCCAAGTGGTTCAATCCCCAACCAGAATTACCAGCAAATGTCCTATGGACAGATCCCTACACAATCGATGGGGGTATACCCTTCGTACCAACCCTCTACTGCTTACCCTACCTATGCACAACCATTTCCTAATCCGTATAACCCTAAACCTGTTTATCCACCTCCATACAACCCCTACGGTGCCGAAGCCTCTAGAGCTTGCACACCTTTCGTGAAGTGGATCGAGGATTACCCCTTACCTGACGGCGTCAAAATGCCTACTCATATAGGCACCTACGATGGGAAAGGTGATCCTAATAATTTTTTCCACTTATTTGAAGGCGCTATAAAAATGCAAAAGTGGGTCATGCCTATAGCATGCCATATGTTCACTTACACGCTCAGAGACTCCGCGAGAATTTGGTGGAACGGGAAGAAGTTGGGGAGCATTGTGAGTCTAGATGATCTCAAGGCTAAGTTCCGGTTACACTTTAGCCAGCAGAAGAAGTACACCAAAACTCACCTAACCGTGCACACCATCAAACAAAGGGATAGTGAAAGCATGAGGGCCTTCGTTACCAGGTACACTGATGAAACTTTGCAGATTCTAGGTTTACACGAAGATCAGAGAATCTCTGGTTTTGTGCATGGCCTTCGAATTCGAAGCTTGGTGGAGTTCCTGTCTACCGATCTTCCCAACACCTACAAGGCCTTGATAGAGAAGGCTTACTCCTGGATTGAGTCTAAGGAGGTAGCAGCAAATGGGGCTCCGATAGAGCAAAGGGAAGCATCTGACAAATTCTCTAGAGGATCCTCCTGGGAAGGATCCAAAAACAAGAAGAAGAACAGAGATCGCTTCACCCCCTACAACAAAGGCTCGAACCATGGACTTCTGGCAAACTTGGTTAAATCTCCTCGAGAGATCCTAGCCACCGAGAAGGCCGCTAAGTCCTTCGATCCCCCACCTCGGATGATAACACGAGGCAAGACCAGAGACATGTCCAAGTATTGCCATTTCCATGAGGATCATGGACATGACACGAACAACTGCAGGGAACTAAAGAAGCAGATCGAAGAGGCGGTATGGTCCGGACAATTAGCACATGTGGTCAAAGGCATCAAGAAGGGAAAGGAAAAGTTCTCCGACACTCAGCTGGGAGAATGGAAGGGGAACAAGAAGGAAACTACGCCCAGAAGCTCCGATACTGATGGTACACAGACACGATACCACCTTGTAAAGGAAGGAAGCGAAGGGGGCTGGGAAGCGTGGGGAAATAACCTTCCCTTACGTGTTAGGCGAGACACCTTGATGATCCGTGATCATCAAGGTACAAATCTCAAGCAGGAAGTAAACCGGCGTATATGGACTGCGAAAGCTCCTGCGAAATCATCTATGAGCATTGTTTCCTAAAGCTCAAGTCATCTATACGTTCACGGAGGGTGGACTCGAAGGCAATGCTAGTACGGTTCTCTGGCGAACACTCATGGCCCCTGGGAGAAGTACCGTTGGAAATCACCATAGGCGAAGGCCCCTTATCCCGCACGGAGACACTCATTTTCGTCATCGTAAGGTCGATTCTCCTTACAATTTGTTAATAAGGAGAACAACTATGCAAAAAATGGGAATTGTTGTCTCTACCATACACGCTGCTATTAAGTTCCAGACCCCCTTCAGAGTAGGAACTGTTCATTCTAGCTATGGAGCGGATAAGGGTGTATATGGTGTCAAAAAGATCAGAGAAGAATCGGAGGAGCCTCCTATGGCAATCCTTAGTTTGTCTGGATGCGAGGAGAGCGAGTTGTCGTAAACCCTAGCTACCACAGCAGGGCGGTGGTAGTAGGAAAGCAACTCCGGCAATTTCAAGGCGAAGCTCACCGAGTATTACGTACTAACCTTGATATTTTGCTTGGAAATATTCGACATGACGGGGTTCCAAGAACATTGGCGATAGATGGACAATCCTTGGGATGGAGCATAAGCTCAATGAGTACAAGCACATTGAACCAATAAAGCGAAAAGGAGAAGCCTTGACCCCGAGAAAGCAGCTGCGGCTGCAAAGTCGACGAACTTACACAAGGGCATCCCGAGGAAGTCAAATACCAAACTTGGGTGGCCAACCCAAAGGTTTGGTAAAAAGAGCGACGGAGGGTGGCGCATATGTGTGATTTCATCGACATCAACAAAGCATGCCAAGGATGCTACCCCTACCGTAAATTGATGGAAGGTGGAATCCTTGGCGGTTTCGGTTAAAATGCTTTTAGATGCCTATAAAGGGTATCATCGGATCCGGATGGCAAAGGAGGGCGAGGAAAAGGCGACCTTCTACACAAGTAAAGGTGTCTACTATTACGAAAAGATGCCCTTGGTTTGAAGAACGCAGGGCTACTTACCAACGTCTCGTAGATAAAGCCTTCAACAAGCGAGATGGCGAAATCTAGAGGCCTACGTTGATGACATGGTTATCAAGAGCAAGGCGAGGAGGACCTACTCCTTGATGTACGAAACATTCGATCGACTCGGGCGATTAACATGAAGTTGAACCTAAGAAATGCTCCTTGGGTCGAAGAGGGACAATTCTTAGGACATTTGATCACTAAGCAGGGGATAAAGGCTAATCCCTCTAAGGTCAAAGCTATTTCCGATCTCCAAGCCCCTAAGTGTCTAAAAGATGTGCAGAGCCTGAATGGGAAGCTGGCAGCCTTAAGTCGGTTTCTATCAAAAGGAGCTGACAGGTCCCTACCATTCTTCAAAACACTCAAAGGATGTGCGGACAAGAAAACTTTCCAATGGAGCCAGGACGCTGAAGCGGCCTTTCAGAAGATGAAGGAGTTCATCGAAATCCTTCCAACGCTCACAGCCCCAATCAAAGGCGAAGTGTTGTTCATGTACTTGGCATCCTCAGCGGAGAGTGTTAGCGCAGTCCTTATGGCGGAACGAGACAAGCGACAGATCCCCATTTACTTTGTTAGTAGGGTCCTACAAGGAGCAGAGATCAACTATCCAACCTTGGAGAAGTTAATACTCGCCTTAATTTACGCAAGGGAGACTCGGCGCTATTTCCGAGCCCATCGATTCTGGTCTTAACCGATAAGCCACTAAAACAGATCCTGTCGAAACCTGAAAAATCTGGGAGGGTGGCTAAATGGGCTATTGAGCTTGGAGAACATGAAATAGAGTTCAAAGGACGAAACTCTATCAAAGGGCAAATTCTTGCAGACTTTTTGGCAGAAATACCTTCCGAGCCGGATATAGAAAAGGAAGAGCCCAAAACTAACCTTTCTCAAGCACAGGCTGAATGGAAGCTTTATCAGACGGAGCATCCGATTCCGGCGGCTCGGGCGCAGTCTAATGTTAGTCGATCCCCGAAGGAAGGAGCATACATATGCTCTCGGTTTGAGTTCAAGCCACAAATAACGAAGCGGAATCTGACGGTGTTAGCGGGACTCGATTAGCCAAAGATATGGAAGTCAAAGCTCTCATTGTTTTCGTAGACTCCTAACTGGTCGCAAACCAAGTGACAGGTTCCTACGAAGCAAGGCAACCCGTCATCAAACAGTACTTGGAGAAAACGAAAGAGATGCTAGAAAACTTTGACTCCTACACCATCTAGCATGTCCGTAGGAACCAGAATAAAAAGGCAGACGCATTAAGCAAGCTAGCTTCAATGGCCTTCGCTCATCTCACTAAGGAAGTGCTCGTGGAATTCTTTCCTGAAAGATCCATTGTTCTCAAAGAAGTGGCAGATGTGATTCACGAAGAAGGAGAGACATGGATGACTCCC
This sequence comes from Chrysanthemum lavandulifolium, assembly GCA_022545495.1. NCBI lineage: Eukaryota > Viridiplantae > Streptophyta > Magnoliopsida > Asterales > Asteraceae > Chrysanthemum > Chrysanthemum lavandulifolium. The sequence continues at coordinate 102,303,100 of CM040239.1, read as the reverse complement.
ATAATGGAATATTTGATAAGTGGTCTTCTCCCTGAAGATCCCAAGCTTGCAAGGAAGGTTCGGGTTAAGTCCCGGCAATACCGGCTAATAGGAGAAACCCTATATAGGAAGTCATTTTTGTCACCTTGGTTACGATGTGTGGGTCCCAAGCAAGCTTCGAGCATTATCTCTGAAGTCCATGAAGGATCCTGCGGTCTTCATGCGGGACCCCGCTTCGATTGTCTCGAAGATAATGAAGTTGGGTTACTATTGGCCTTGATGCATAGGGCGCGCAATTAAATCATTCTCAAGTGTGAAGCTTGTCGGATACACTCAAGCGTTCCAAAATGCCAAAGCAAGACATGACAAGTGTGACATCCGCATGGCCCTTCTCTCGGTGGGGCATTGATATTGTAGGACCTATGACCATAGCGCCCGGAGGAGTCAAGTTCTTCTTGGTAGTGATTGATTACTTCACTAAGTGGGTGGGCGAAACCCCAGCCTCTAATGTGAGGAGGCAGTTGAGAAGTTTGTGTGGGAGCACATTGTGTGCGATTCAAGTGCCCCACATCATCATATCGACAGCGGGAAGCGGTTTACGAATGAGTCTTCTCGACTTTTGTCAAGGGCTCAACATAAAGCAATCACGGACATCCGTCTATCACCCGCAAGGTAATGGACAAGTGGAAGTTACAAACAGAGACATCGTTAAAGGGATCGAGAAAAGGCTAGGGCGAACTCATCATGAATGGGTGGACGAGCTCCCTCAAGTCCTGTGGGCTCATAGGACGCATCCTAAGTCAAGCAACGGAGAAACTCCCTTCAGCCTAACATACGGAACGGAAGCGGTCATCCCTTCGGAACTGGTTGTACACACGGAGCATGTGGCAACGTATGATGCCTCCCAAAATGATGAAAGGATCAGGGAAAACCTTGATCTACTAGAAGAAAGGAGGGAAATAGCCTCCATCCGAGAAGCAATACACAAACACAAGATTGAAGGCTACTATAACAAAAGGGTCAGACCTTCCACTTTCAAGCCTAGAGAATATGTGCTGCGCTCAACAGTGCAAGCAAAGCAGAGTATCATGGAAAGCTGGGACCAACTTGGGAAGGACCCTACATGATAGCTGAGGCCTACGGCAATGGAGCCTACAAACTGGCCACTCTTCTCGGAGAACTCATCAACAGGACATGGAATGGTACGAACCTTCAAAAGTTCTATGTTTAAGAAGTACTTTAACATTTTTCTTGTAATTAAAAGCTTCTCAAAGGAAAGCACACATTATTGGTAGTTGTCTTAGTTTTCATTTCAAAAATGATGTAATCCTCTCTACCAATTCAATGATAAATAAGACATTTCCCACAAATCTCTTGCTTCGTTTCTTAAACACAAAGATTTGTTCAGCCAAGTCGTTAATGAGTTTCAATGTCGAATGGCTTGGGGTGTAAAACACGCCTTATCGTTTAAAGCCAACTTAAACATTCACATTAACTCTCCTAGTAGTTTTTGGCGCTTGTAGAAAATGTACTTTTTTACAAAGCCATGCTATGTAAAGGATTTGAGATAGAGTGGGTCGCGACCCTCATCAATAGCCAAGTTGGTCATTATATTCTTGGTGTTGCAATTTACACACAATGAGGTTGTTTAACCTTAGGTTGTAAAATTTAAGCATCGGAAAAATGGCGTACGAGAAGTTAACAAAACAAACATAACCTAAGTGTGTAGAGGTATGTCCTCTACACCATCGCATTCAAAATATGGGCTACTGCCCTTATACCTGCATAAGGAGCCTAGGCTCCAGTCAAATTGTTCTTAGCCCATGGCCACACATCACAAGCATTTAAATTGTTTGGAGAACAAGACACACATTGAAACATAAAGTAAATTGTCTTAAGGGTACATGCCACCCTTTGGAACCAAATTACTGCTAACAGAGCAGCCTTCATTCTTGTTTCTTCGGAGATGGAATGGAGGAGGGTTACACTGAGACCGGCTTAGTAGATATGGTCTTCTTGGTTGGAGTGGTAGGCTTCAGCTTCCGAGGTTTCTTGGAGAGGAGGTCTTCGAGGGGTGCCATTGGATCTTTGGTTGCCTCGATGAAGGAAGGAGTACTGCGGTTGCAAATGCATTTCCTGCCTCATCGTATTCAGGCTTCGAAGTGGGACGGTAGCATTCAATCTTGGAGAGGTCCACGGGCTTACCTGTTTTGGCAGCCTCCTCCAGCGCCAAGCACCGTCCATGAAATAGGGCTGATTTGATGACCTTCCACATCTGAGCTCCCAACTCGTCACTGTGATAGAGCTCCATGGCTATATAAGGGACCACCTTTGAAACAACTTCTGCACGATCTTTCTGCAGCATCTTATACCTCATCTGCAGGCCATCGATCTCCTCCCTCAACTTTATCTCTACCTCTCCAAGCTTAACCTTCTCACTTTCCAACCCAGCATATTTAGCCACAAGAGCAGCATTCTGACCTGTGAGAGTAATAACCTTGGCTTCTTCCAGTTTAAGATTGCCACGTTCCACGGTCAACTGAGCTATCTTTTCTCGAAGGTCCTGGACGACGGGGTTCTTCTCAACGTTCCCCTCAATTTCGTCACACTTCGCTTCCAGCTTGGCCACGGTTCTGAGCAACTCCCTGGTCTTGGCATTCAAGTGGTTATCCATCACTGCTTGCCTCGTAACCCCATTATCATGCATGTCACAGAACTTTTCAAAAGACATGTTCTCTAGCATACTCTTCCACTATGGAGGGGTCACATGGTCAATAATCCGATGACAGGCTAAGGCATTTGGAAGCTCCTTCGTCTCTGGAAGACCTGCGAGTAACACAATGTATACAGGTTAGCATAATAGTTAAATTTATAACTTAAAATGTCTCATAAGACAAAATATTTACCATGAACCTCAACGGATTCATCGGGTAATTCAAAGCGAGACTTGACAAACTTTACGCCTCGGTACTCTTACCTTCACAACTCTACTCCCGGAGGTAGGTAGGGATTCTTCCTTTTGTTGGTGGATTTCACGGCCTTGGCGGTGTTCCTTCCTACTCTTCAACACGTCTGCTATTCTGTTGAACCAAAGCGAGGACATCCTCATCCGCAGGATCGTCCGAATCGACAACATTTTCCACCAGTTGGGATGAACCCTCCAATGTAAGTTGCGGGGATGCTGATGCAATGGGTTCTGGCTTGAGAATATCTACCTCGTTGTTATTCACAGATGTTGAAGAAGAGCCGACACCATAAGACTCTTCAGCATTCTCCGCAGGCATGAAACTTAAGTCCTCATCCAAGTCTTTGTACATAAAGTTTCTGAACGACATCTCTGCAAAATAGAAACAAAAACAAATAAATATCAAGGCTACATTGGTCCTACTTAAATAAGAGTGGATAAACATACTTTGTCCTTGGTATATGATCACGAGGCTTCTTGGGAGACCCTCCCAACTCGAGCAATCGACCATATATAAGATGGCTTGAGGAACACTTGCACATCCACGGGATATTTGACCAAGCGATAACGAGGATCCTCTCGCACCTCATAGGGCAGCGGGTCATTATACCGTTTAGCATTAAACCTATTCTCCTTATTCAGCAGCTCTGAATATTTGGGGGGAACAATAGTGTCTTGCACGTAGAAAAAGCTACCCTTCCAACCTGTTATGTTTGTATACACCTTCCCAAACAGGTTGGGTACATCTGCCTCAGGTCTTTTTGCTAATGTCAACCAATTGCCCCCAGGGTACAGGTTCAAAAATCCTCTTAAAACAGTCAATGTTGGTTCGTAGCCATATGCTTTGCACATCACTATGAATGTGGTCAGCTTGGCAAAACCAAAGGGATTAAACCTAGAGATGTGAACTTTGTAGTATTGCATAAACTCTAAAATCAGTGGATGTAATGGAATCCTAAGGTTTGAGTGACCAAATGCATGTGTATACAACCCTACGAAACCTGGAGGAGCATCAAAGATACCCTGAGAAGGTTTGGGTAACATCACTTTGTATTCTAGTGGGATGGGATAATCGGCTAAATGATCATGTAAATCTTTTGCAGATAATGTACACTTCTGCTGTTTTATAATAAACTTGGAATCCATGTTCCTATTTTTTTTAAAAATTTACAAGAGGAGAAAGGTGTTTACCTTGGTTTTCGAAGATGGTGTGCGCTTGAAAGTTTACTGCGTGTAAATGAAGACGGAGAGAGTAAAAGTGTTCTAGGGTTTCATCAAATCCTCCTTAAATACTCCTTTTTACCGTCTTCAAATCCACACACGTGTCCATCTTGATTACTCTTATCCAAGACAAACAGTTTTTTAAATTTTAAATAAAGACTTTTGGTCTCCGGGTAATATGGGAATAAGTGATCACTGTAGCGGGCAGCTGGACGTTTTAATTAGCATTTAATGCGCTTGGTTAGTTGCGTAGTTATCTCCCAACTAGTATGTTTAGCGGCGGGATGGTGTTTTTCGAGCATGAAGTCGAAAGCAATGCCTCCTCGCTCATATGCATCACTTTCATTGGGGGCTTGATGATGTACCCTCCGAGGTACCTCGAAGGACACTCCTCAGGGCGTGTCGAAGCCCTTCACTCGAAGGCCCAAGTTAGGATTCGAAATATCCATAGGCGTCAAACCATTCGTTGGCACGAAGGTTACCTAAGGGAATTCGCCATTCGAAGCCCTAAGCCCTTGAGGGTAAGGTGACAAAGGAACAATGGATAAGGAAACCTCGACTTGGTCAAACCCACGATCTCCCTCTCTCTGGCTTCCCGTCAAGTTTGAGAGCGTGGGTCACTAAACCACAGCGGTTACCCACAATCATGGGGCGCCCCATGATCTCCGACAATCATGCAAGAGTGCCTCCAACCGTATTTCTTCCACTATAAATGGGTTGGACGGGCAAAGGATTATGGTATGCTCATTTCACACTCATCTCTTTACTTATACACACTTACATAACCATAACTCATACTTACTCTCACGGGAGGTGGTTCTCGGGTCCAGGTGTGTTTCATATTTCTTATTCTCGCGAGCAAGTCTTGGTGGAACATACACCCTGCTTTGATCCTCATCGAGCTCAGTGCAATCTTTTGCACACGTAATGTGATTATTGATTACATTTGATATATCTTGAAATCTATAACAAGATTCTAAATGGTTAAACTATATGGAATGAGTTAGGATCCATATCCATGGTTTAACTTCTATAACAAAGGATGATTAAAGCAAGACATTGAATGACCATGCTCCTATATCTCAGACACTTTTAGTTAAATAGCGAGTGAGAGCGTTGCTAGGCTTTCCGTCGTTGGTTTTCGTGCTATTCCCTACTCCAACTCCCAAGTGGGAGCTGTTGGAATGTGGGAGTTGATTAACACGTAAACGATTAGAAGTGTGTGAGCCTATGGAGACACACACGTTAAACACGAGAGTACGTTAATAAAACGTTTATACTTGATATAATAAACGACCCATTTTTATGCATGTGACCCGATTCTACACGACCCATTGGATGTTTTCTTTCAAAATGGGTCGGTTTTGGTTTGCCTTGGGCCTAGTCCAAAAGTAATAGGTGGTGTTTGGATTTGTGACTTGGAGCTCAAGTTTGAGTCCAAGTAAAACTAGGTTTGTAGTACTATATATATACAAACACACCATGCATCTTAAACCCACGACATACTATCCCTAACTCACCATTAAATTGATTCAACCTCAAGGTTTTTACCCGATCGGATTTTCCGTAAAATCCGATTAGGGTTTGTTTGGTTTATTGAATTCCTAAGGCTTGCTTCATTTGATCCAAGAAGTGTTTTAGCATTCATAGTTTCTGCTTGTTCCTGGTTCACGAATTGTAGCAGCAAGGTGGTTTGTTTTTATGATCGTTGTATATCTCAGACAGAAAGGAAGATATTTATCGGACACGTCTTGTCCGATATCGGGTAATACGCAAGATTTTTTCTCAGGTGGCATTGTGATCTTGGACAAAAAGATTAGACAAGTTCTTTGGGTTTTCTTTGTTCGTGATTGGTTCAAGTATTCAAGGGTTGATTGGGTAAACGTTCTTTACTAGCTTTATCAAACGTATTCGTGGTTAAGTGTTTGTGTGTGGACTCGTAGAGGTATTCGTTTTGAATACTTGATTTCTTGTTCGTTGATTACTTGCGAGTGACTACAAGGGGTAATTTTCTTGATCCCTTTTATTTATTATTGTTTATTAATTAAGGCCATTTACATCTATATCCTTGCAAAACTGAAAAATTACATCAATATCCTTACAAATATTATAATTACTTCAACATCCTTGCAAAAACTTTGAAGCAGACATTTATATCCAAAACCATATTTTTTTCATTAAGGCACAAATATAAAACTAAAAACATGTAAATAAATATTATCTAACATGTTATTTTACCTTTTTACCCTTCTTCCTTAATTAAACACACACAGCCCAAAGGTTTTTGTTGGGAATGAAATTGCAACTCAAAGATAACCAATCTTGGAAAAGATAGGCATCGTACACTCGTTATGTTAGGCCCAGATGAATGAGTATATGTGATGTTAAATGGATTATAAAATACATTTGTTAAGATAGAATATAAAAATTTATTGTAGGCGATAATTTATCCGAAATAAATTTGCAAGTCAAGAATTTCAAACAGTGTAGACACGAGGAGATGATTGTTTGCCGATCTCCTTTTCTACTCGTTGAAAGAAGGGTAAATAAGTAATAGAACATGTTCAATAATTACTTATATAAGAGTTTTAAATGTTAAATTCAATTTAAAATCATAAAATGTGTTTTGGATATGTATGTGTATTTTAAAATTTTGTAAGGATATTAAAGTAATTACAAAATTTGCAAGGATCTTGACGTAATTTTAAAGTTTATTAAGGATATAGATGTAAATAACCCTATTAATTATGTGTTAACCTAATTGCATAAACTAGATCCAATTTCGTTGTGTACTCGTTGCGTTACTTGGTTAAATAGATCTAAAATCCCAACAACATCCATATAAGTCATCTTCTTCAACAATTTATAAAAAAAATTGTGTGATGGTGATAGTGGAACCGGAAATCAACATGGGACGACGGTTTCAAGATTCGGGCGAAAATAGTTGTCTTATCATGTTTAATTCCATATCCAACCGCCTTGGTGCTTCCCAGATCTAGTCCAGATTGTGGTGACTGTGGCGTGGGTTGAATGTTTTTGTGTGTGTATGAACATGTGCATGCTTCATTTTGTGTGGGTTTGGGGCTTTGATGAAGAAGACAAGTTGATGGGGTTGATGAGCGATGACAGTGTGGTGGCCCGCTGGAATTATAGTAGGAGAAAGATGGAGAGAATTTGAGTGGTAAGTGAGTGAAATAGTGTGGAATTTTTATTTTTATTTTTGTAAAAAAAAATTTACGAAATGACAAAATAGCCTTCCACTTAATAGTCAAACTAACAGAGTTGGGGTCAAAGGACCAAACACGCAATGGGTCAAAAGCACATGGAGAAGATATCTAGTAAAATTCAGGGACCAAATCTGTGATATCCGATAAATCACATGACGATTCATGTAGTTAACTCTTTATTCTTTAATAAACAAAAAATTATATATGGTAGAGAAAAATCTAATGTAGATTCAACATTATCTAAAGATTCAATTAACCAATCCTGATTATCATTTTTTCATTAAGAAAAAATAATTATTTTATATATTAAACTTTTCTCACATATCAAGACACTCATCACCACCATTCATTTAAAAAAATAGTGGCTTAGATTAAAAACATTTTAATATTTCACATATTTTTTATAATTTAAATATCTCTTTAACCATTAATCGTTAAGAGAAAATAATTACATCATCGCGACGAGCATTTAATTATCTTTCTATTGACGGACACTTTTATATGCTTTCGACCAATTTTTTTTCTTCGTTTTTTGTTTTTTCATTTTTTTAGGTTTTTTCATTTTTTTCTACATTGTTAAAATTTGCATGAGAAATCACATGTGATTAAACACTCATTTGAATATTCTAATGATATCACATGTGATATTAGTATTAAATCACATATAATATGTAATATCACATGTGATATTATTAAAATATTCAAAATGGTATTTAATTACATGTGATTTTTTCATACAAATTTCAGTAATAAAAAAAACGTGAAAAACATGATTTTTTTTTTGTCAAAAGTATATCAAATTGTCTATCTATATAAAGAAAATTAAATGCTCGTCGTAATGGTATATTTTTTTGCTTAACGGTTAACGGTTTGAAAAATAATAATATTTGAAAAACAATGATGAAAATTAGTTTTTAAAATTGTTGGATTAAACTCATCTATTAGATCAAATAAAGATAGAGGGTGGAGTTGGATCCATTGATATGTAAGAAAAGTTTGGTATATAAATGATTTTTAGAGCACTGGGTACGCATGATCCGCTGGCAAAAATCACTGCCACGCAGCAAAACACTCTATGGCACCATAAATTATTTGACACCACAATTTGTGTCGTTACCTTTGGCTCCAGAAAATGTGGTAATATTGGCCTTTTTTTCATTTACATAAATAAAACATACACAATATTAACTAAAATAAACTTCATTAAATAAATTAAAAAAGCACATTACTTAAAAAAAACTACATGAGAATAGAAACACATTACGTAAACAAGAAATAAAAATTACAAACCAGTGATTAAGGTTCCATAAATGCTCCGCAAGGTCTTCTCGAAGATCGTCGTGCACTTGTTTATCTCGACTTTCTTTGCTTTTTCTAACATGTAAATCACATCTTTCGATCCAAGTGTCTTCTATATTCGGCCTTAGATCAACGAACAACTCTCTTAAATTCACTTCGAATCATTTGTCCTCCAATATCATGTTAAGTAACATTATATAACAATACATGATTCTTTTCAACGCGTTGATTTCGTAAGCACGTGCGGGTTGTCGTATAATTCCTCAACGACCTTTTAGCAATCCGAAAGCTCGTTCAATATCTTTTCTAGAACTTTCTTGTACTCTTTTAAATTTTAATTTTTTTTGCAGTCCTTGCAATAGAAAACGTTTTGACAAACATGCACCATGTTGGATAAATGTCGTCGGCTATATAGTAACCTTTTCTTGTATGTATGCCTGTTTACTACAAATGGACATTCCGGAGCTCTACCAGCAAGTTCATCATCAAATAACGGGATACCATATAACACATTAAGATCATTATTTGCCCCCGAAACCCCAAAATATATATGCCAACTCCATAATTTTTGATCCGCAACCGCTTCTAACATAAGAGTTGGGTATTTATGATTACGTCTTTTGAATTGAGCATGTAAGGCCTATGACAATTTTCCCAATCCAATGCATACAATCAATACTCCTGAGCATTCCTGGGAGTCCATGTTCTTTTTCGTGCAATGCATATATTTTTTCAACATCCGCTGAAGTGGGTTTTCTTAAATATTTTTCAGCGTATAAAATATGTATGCATTTAGTAAAGTTCTCTAAACATTGTCGTGAACAACATTCACCAATTTGCAAGTATTCATCAAATGCATCAGGCGCAGTGCAGTTAGTGTATGGCAGATGTGCACCTTAAAAGAGGACCAATACTTTTATGACCGACAACATCGTAACATTGTCTAAAAAAATAAAATTACTCGGGAAGAGAGTGAACATCATAACTTAAAAAAGCATTGACTATTATTATAAAGTGTAGAACTCATACGATACCTTCGCCTAAAATTCTCTTCCGGATAATTAGGAAGATTGTCATCGTCGCCAAAATAGTCGTCGATTAAACGTTGTTCTGTCTCTTCTCGTTCACGTCGTATGTATGTTCTCGTCCTCTTAATAGCTAATCCCGATCCCACGGCTTCTTGATCACACATACTTAGAAATTGTTCATACGCCACATAACCCTGGATTTATCGCTTTGGGTCGTTTTGAAAATATACATCATAATGGTCATAGGTGGAGGTGTTGTTGGTATTGTTTGGATTCATAGTTGAAAGAAAATTTAGTATTATTGAAGTAGAAATAAAATTGGAAGAGTGTGTGAAAAATGTTAGAATAAGAATGTATTTATAATTTTTTAGAGGTAAAAATTTGGAAAATATGGTATTTTGGCTAAATAGCCGTTTGGCAACGTTAAAAACCCCAATCTAATGTTCAAAATTCAAAAAAAAAAAAAAAAAAAAAAATTCAACGGTGAGATGGGGTATGGTGCGCCATTGTCTTTTCTCGGCTGGTGGCTTGGCGCGACCCAACTAGTTCAGCGTACCCTATGCTCTTAATCAAACAAAAAAGATAAACTTTCACACTTTTTTAAAAAATTAAATTACTCGCAAACCATTAATCGTTACGCAAAACGAATCATACTATTGCGACGAGAATTAAAACATCTTTTTATAGAGGGGCACTTCCATATACTTTCGACGAACTTTTTTTTTGATGTTTTTTCCAGTTACGTTTGGAAAAATTACATGTGATTTGTATCACAAATTACATGTGATTTATGAAATCACATGTGATTTTTTAGACGAATCGAAAAAAATCGAAAAAAAATTTTGATAAAAAAATATTCGTCGCGGTGATGTATTTTTTTCACTTAACGATTTCTTGTTTGCAAGATATTTTATTTTTAAAAGGAGGTGGAAATTGGTTTTTTTTTTTTTTTTTTTTTGAAAACAAGTGGCTAGGATTGACTTATTGGATCTTTAGTTAATTTTGGTTCTACGTTGATCTTAATTCATATATGATATATTGTTTAAACAACATATTTCTCCTTAAATCTTGTATGAGAATTAAGACGCGAAATTAACATGCTTAATTGCTTTCTCTATTTTAGAACATGCATAGTCATTATCTAATCTAATTACAAACCGATTTGTGAAAAATTAGAATGGTGTTGAATAGTTTTATCATTTAAAATTATGTTTTAAATAAAGTGAAATCAAATCGATATGTAAGTAAGTAAATGCAATGAATTATAAGTAAACGCAATAAAGAATAAGTAAATGCAAGAGAGTAATGGAAAGAGCAAACCAAAGACACAATGATTTATAGTGGTTCGACACAAAGCTTCCTTCCTCGCCCTACTTCACTCCTCAGGTAACCAACTCGTGAGTTCGTAAACACTATATCAACGACCTCTCTTTCGGCGGAGAAAGACTGACAACGTCGCTTAACTTCTTTACCGATATTAAGCTAGATATCGAGTCTTTGTCGAGGTAAGACACTAAGACCAACCTTTCTTCACAAAGTATTTTAATGCCTAAAATACTAACCGATCCATTTAACTTGGTGTATGATGATGACTAATAACTTTTGTATATGACGGTGGAGTATAATGACTCAACAACAATATACAAAGTTAAACAACTATGTATACATGTACACACTAACAACTACAACACATAGAGGCTTGATGATCTTCTTGTGTTATTTATTTGTATAGAAAGTGGTGAATAATGGATCACTTGTAATGTGTTATGGAACAAGTGAAATGATCAAAGAGTATGTAATGAATGAATGCAAGATAGTACTTAGAAATAGGTTAAGAGAATATGTAAATGGATGAGCAAAAGTGTGTAAAATGGGCTCTATGTATAGGTAGAAAAATCTGCCCAATTTTCAGCACCGGCGGATCCACGGATCATCTATTGAGGATCGGTCTTTGTTACTAAGGGATCTTTCCGACGCACTAAGACAATTTTTTTCTTTTGTGGTTAACCAAAATCTTTCCAAATCATTCTATAATCTTATTAAATTTTTGTTTTTAAAAGCCCGATCCTTTTTATTTTTATCTTTTTGTTAACCATGATGTTCGACCTTTTGGCCAACTAATCCATGGGGTTTGAGCCCGTCACACACAGACTCAAACCGAGCAAAGCCTTCCGTTTTAGGAGGTTGACGTGGCCACTTAAGGTTGTTTGCACCTAGAAGCCTAATCTTTCTTAACACTAAAAAGGAACGATTTGCTAGATTTTGTAAGATTTAATTAGATTTTGTTAGATTTGTTTTCTAATCCTATTTATTTTGTCCCATTTGATTAATGCTTTGTCCTATATGATTAGGAAATTAACTAGTTATCTAACTATGATTTTATTTGGAAAACATTTGTTTAGTCAAGTGTAAGTAACTCGCACAAATGTTTAACGCTATATGCATGCAATCGGGTTCTTTGATCATTCGACGAGCTTTATAATCTCATTGTTCATACCTTAAGTGATTGACGTCGAGATGCAAATTTAGGACTAATAACTTGGTTACGTAAACTTTTATGTTGTATGATTTTATAATTGTCGTTATCAAAACATTGAGATACTGCAAAATAAAAATAACGTTTTTACCCGATATTTGTATTAACATGATTCATTCCATAGCTTGCATAACCTTATGCTATTATTTGAACCAAATCCTTAACTTCCCTTTTTCTTATTTGATGCTACCACCAACTTGATTTTCTAAAGCTTTTACACAATTTGCACATCTATGGATTGTCTAACTTTCAAAGTAATAGCTTAAATCTTAATTTCTCCATCACTACACTATACACAACTCTTAACACATGGTTTCTTTCATCAATATCCTCACTTCGTAAAGTACATCATAAATCATAACTGATAGATTACTAATCTTGTAGGTTTTGCTAACACATTGAGCACAAAGCTTACACTTTGACTTTTGAGGTTTAAACTAATACAAACTGATCCAAGAATCAACATTAATATATTGAAAAACTAAAACCAACACAGTTTTATTTTAGCTTGATTGATAATACATCTTTCTATAGTTAAAAGTAGTTCTCCAGGCATCAGGCACCAGCCCCACACATGCCCATATTTCAGTTTGACTTCTTAGAAGTCAAAACTAAAAAGGCGGTCCATGAAGACTACTTTTAAAACACTCAGAAAATAAATTAATAAAACCCTTGTGTATAAATACCATCCGAAACCCATGCAATCACAAACAAACACATTACTTGACAACAATCATGTCTGATGAATGGTTTAGGGAAGTGTATGTCCATACTAAGCCTTTTTTGTTCATGATTTTCTTGCAAACTTCATATGCTATTAATGGTATAATTGTTAAGTCCGCCCTAAATAAAGGCTTGAATCACTACACTTTTGCTGTATATCGAAACTTGTTTGCAGCTCTCTTCTTCTGTCCTTTCGCTTTCTTTCTTGAAAGGTCTAGCTATCTCCTTATGTCATCGTGCATATGAACTTATATATTGTTTTATTTGTTTTTATCATTTGTTTGATTATTGGTTTTTTGGTGCAAACAGGAAAGCTAGGCCAAAAATGACAGTTTCAATCTTCTTGAAGATCTTGTTGCTAGGATTGTTAGAGTAATTATTCTAAATCCTATTTTATTGTTTCACATAATGTAAGGAAAACGCTAAATTCTACAAAGAATGCATGATTTTGAACAAATACGTCAAATTAGATAGTCGCTAATATGTGTTTTAATTTAATACACATTTTGTGTTTAATCGTAGTCCTTGTGCACTATATAGTATACGATGTGTTTCTAACATATTTGTAAGAATGATGGATAGCTAGAAACAAAAGTATATAAAAGAATTGATAAATCATTAGGTTTCTTGCTTTCCAATTATGATAATTACTTTATAACAGGCCAGTGATAGACCAGAATTTGTACTATGCTGGAATGAAGTATACAACTGCAACTTTCGCGACGGCTATGTGCAACATCGTTCCTGCCATTACCTTTGTTATGGCTTGGATGCTTAGGTATTCCTTTTTCTTATATGACTTCGGTTAATTTTGGGACATAATGCCATGATATACTCTGATCAACCATCACACAATGTTTATCTGTCACAATATTTTAACATGAATATAACATATATAATATAAGATGTTTCTTCTCATAAAGCCGTTTCTTCTCACGTATGTAGCTCTATACTAGTTTCTTACTAGTCCTATTATGCAAATGCCTTTCAAAAAAAGTTATGAACCTCAATGAATAATGTATAAGATGATAATGCAACTAATCTGTTGTACTTAAAAAAAAATATTGAACTTGAAAAGTTTCTCTTTATTTTTTATTTTTTATTATTCGTTTTTGTTGAAGCAAAAAAATTATGTTAGAAAAAGGAAGAAGATACAATCCCAATCCAAAGAAATTACACCAAACACAAGTTTGCACTCATACTTACGAAAATAAGCATGATATCAAACTTCCACATACAAAAGACTCCCCACTAGGCCACTAAACTTCCAAAAATTTACTAACTATGAATCGAATTAGAACCAAAGACAAAGATAAAAGTTTCTATACACAAAAAAGTTTAGCAAAAATATGTGTTCCCCGACATAAATGTGTCATTGTGTCGATATGTCATATTTTGTTCAACTACTAATTGGACTCTGCCAAATGGGGTACTAGCACTAATTCACTATGTTTACAAGATGGCATCTTTATTTTGGTAGACTTGAGAAGGTAAAAATGAAGAGTTTACACAGCCAAGGAAAGATCATAGGGACAATAGTGACACTAGGAGGAGCGATGATGATGACACTAATAAGAGGTCCTGCAATTCAATTTCCATGGACAAATCACCATACTCTTGATCATCAGTCTTCCACTAGCACGATTAGTACTCAAGATCAGATTAGAGGATCTCTCATGATCAGCGCCAGTTGTTTTTCTTGGGCGACGTTTTTCATAGTCCAAGTAAGATTTACATAAGAATTTTGATAGGACATACTGAAAAATGAAAATTCTTTAATGACAAATATTAAATCAAGTGTCACGGTATCATGTTTCTAATGACAATTTAATTCGAAGAGTAGTAAGATCTCTTACTTCTATTTTTAAAACTATTGTGTAACATAGAGGTCCAAACCCAATGCATTTGTTTTGTTTTCCTATAGGTCTTTGCATGTTATAGCAACAAAATTTAATGACAAAAAATACTAATTTTGTATGGTTTATGGTGCAAAAAAGGCAGTGACATTGAAGTCATACCCAGCTGAACTCTCCCTCACAACACTCGTGTGTATGATGGGCACATTGGAAGGGTCTGTACTTGCCCTTGTGGCTGAAGGAGCCAATGCCTCGATCTGGTCAGTTAACTGGGACATCAAATTATTTGCTGCAGTTTACAGTGTAAGTAAAGCAATTAACTTTTTACCAACCGCATTAGGTCGCCCTTAATTAGTCTATTTTATATATCTATGGTATAGTCAACCACATAATCTTTTCCAAATTATTTAGTATGGTTGAATTGAAAACCATTTTAAAAAGTCCGTTGTAAAATACCCATTCTCTACTAGTGTACCACACAAAAAAAATGTAGTATTATAAGTTGTTACACCACCAGAAAAGTGCGTAGCAAGTAATTTGGAAAGATAATGTTTGGGCAATCCATTAACAGTTAGCAGTGATACAACAAGTTGTGATAAATGTGGGTATCTTTTCACAACTAGTAATAGAGATATATTGGTGACCAATTATAAAGCATTTGAAGTTTTGAACGGGTGGTGGCAAACATATGTTTTATAAAGTAAGTTGGCATAGAGACCGAACTCATGTTAGGTTTCGATGGGCAATGTTCTTTTAACAAAGCATTGTAAACATGTAAGAAAGTTGTGATATTTTGAGCTTGATTAAAGATGCTGAAATTTAGATCAACTAAATAACTCATTCTGGTTACTCGGAATTCGGCTTTAGGTTAGTTTCGGGTTGAAATATAATAGTTTGGTTCACGTTTGTATGATTCCAATCAGGCCCGTTAGGCCGTTACCATATAAAAATATATTTCGTCACCAAATTAATTATAAGTCGTTACCTAGCCCGGCCACACACTTGTCTTATAAGCTTGGATGAGTTTTCACCCTAACACAAACTGGCAATAGAAATAGTAACTCATCAAGCTTATTTGTACTCATTAAGTTTTTGCTTTTATTAATGTGAGACCGGTTTAGCTTTTGTATAACTCAATCCGAATATATCGGAAGTACTATTACATAGAAATTGCGAAGTTTTGATAATTTGACTAATTTGTGTTGCATGGTGTGGATGTAGGGAATAGTGTGTTCTGGATGTGGATATTACATTTCAGGAGTAGTGATGCAGGCAAGAGGACCAGTTTTTGTGACAGCATTTAACCCTCTTGCGATGATTATTATTGCCATTATGGGGGCTTCCGTTTTAGCCGAGAAATTGAACTTGGGAAGGTACATTCTTACAACTGTATTTAAATATTTCAAGCCAACCAAATTTTGTATCAAATTAACAGGTATAAACATATTGTAGAACTATTTTACTAGCTAGTGCATCACACATGTATTCTTTATAATATAGATAAACAAAAACTAAGAAAGAGTTAGAATTATATTACATCGACACTAATAAGACACTAGCTACCAAATTGATTATGTACTTACAAAAACAATGTTAAAGTTTTCAGTAACAAAAAATGCCACATTTTCTGCGTAAATGTCTATGCATAAGCACATTTTTTTTACAGTGTTCTTGGAGCAGTGGTTATTGTCGTTGGGTTATATTTGGTCATATGGGGCATGAGTAAGGATCAAAATCAACAAGATCGTGTTACATCATCATTGGAACAACCTTGCAATGGCAAGAGCAAGCAAATGTCAAAACACCATAATGGAAAAACAACTGTTGATATTGAATCTACTTGAAGAATGTACTTGTATTCGTTTCTTGAATTTTAGTTAATATATGGAAAATGCAATAACAAAAAACACAACAACATGGTTAATGTGAAAATGATGATGAAACTCAGATTAATTTTCTCTGAAATACGTCAATTTCAGAAAGTAAAAAAACTAAACAGAATTATCTTCAAGGTTTGGGCACGCGTGCCTTGTCGACTTATACCACTAATACATCAATGTTAGGCTTTCACACAAGAAATTTATACATGAAAAGGAACTAGGGCTAATATATGTTTTCTCCAATGGTGTTTAAAAAAAATTAAGCAAACTCACAATAAAAGTGAACATGCACTATGAGGTTGGCCAGGATTACAATAAATCATATGATGTTTTTGAGAGACCTGTTTTAAGATGACATATTCGTGGTTGTAAGCAAGAAGCTAAGCCCGACAAAAATGTTTTCAAAACCAAAAATACTATTGATCCCGACAAGTTAATTTCCTATTCTTTTTGAAAGAACAAGTCTAGAATCATGTAAAGATTAGTTTTTTTGAAGTGTATGTATTAATACTATCACAAGTATTAAAGGTTTTTTTTTTTTTTACCCTGCACCACTGAAGTAACATCCATTCCAAGGTATATATATGGTATATATATTGTAGGATTAATGGTCTGAAAAATACATCAACTTGTCACGTTTTACTATTGTGATAATAAACTCTTAATTTTCCTATTAAAACAAAAAACTTTCTTAATGACCTTTATTATAACAAAAAAAGTTTCTTAATGACCCTTATTGTAACCAAATTTCTTAATAACCCTTATTAAAACAAAAAATCCGCAAAATCACGTTTCTTAAGCATGATAAGGGATGAGAGCTTAAAATAAGCTCGAGACACAAGTTCTTGCCACGCTTACACTGTAGACACAAGTTCAGGTAAATTGGTTTACATGGACTCGAAAAAAAAATCCGCAAAATAAAAAATCGGCAAAATCACGTTTCTTAATGACCCTTATTTTATCAACTGCTATCATTTTACTTATCATTGTCATTTTAAATTTACATGTAATTTCCAATTTCAGTTAAATGCAATTTTATTTTGTTTATGCAATTTTCCTGCTACATTCTTAGTTTTTTTTGCCTGTCTCAAATCCTTGTTACTCTTCTAATTAAATTGTTGTTATAAACCTGTATAAGTTCTTGTGAGCATTTGTTTCAGTTTGCAAATCAGTTTTACAAGTTACAAAGCCTAAACTTAGTTTTCAAAATTCGCTTTGCCCCAAAATAGGTGTTTGGAACAGTTTGTTTGTGGGTCAATCTCGCTTCTTGACCCATGTTCAATCAAAATAAGTTAGCTTACTCTCAAATCGCTTTAATGTTTAGTTTCATAATCTCTTATAACAGCTTTTAGATACACAATTACTTATTGAAATGTCATGAAAATTTGGCAAGTCTGCCTAATGCACCCCAACTGTCACTTTTGAGCTTAAATTTAGATAGGTTATAATTAGATTTAGGAGTTAATTTTAGTTTACAATAAGTTAGATATATGAACATGATCTTTTGTAGCTTAATATGCTTGGAAAGCATTTGACAGCTTATTTATAAGCTGCAAATGCCCCCCTTAGTTCCCTTTGGTTCTGTCACAGCAGCCAAACACCCCTCTTTACAGCTTATTATTAAACTGTTAGAGGGGGCCAAATTTCTCCATTTTTGATTTTTTAGATTCCTTTTAGTGCTAAATATATCTGTCTTCACTTACTTTTTAGTTTAGAAGCTTTTAGAGCTTATTTTTAAGCTCTCATCCCCTTATCATGCTTGTTTCTACCAATATATATTTAAGAGTGAATTACATAAATCGTCTTGTGGTTTGGTCAAATAACGGATTTTGTCCTATACTTTTTTTTTCAAATGCGTTTCGTCCCTGTGGTTTACAAATCTTACGGATTTTGTCCTCGTCCAAAAATGTCCGTTAAGTGTTTTGCACCGTTAGTCCTTCGTTAGTGCATTCGTTAAGTGTTTTGCACCGTTAGTCCTTATTTTTAAAATGTAGTTTGTCCCAATTAGTCCCTCCGTTAATAATAGTTATCGCCCGATTTTTACGCTTTTGTCCGCTTTTATTCGCTTTCATTCGCTTTTATCCGCTTCCCCGCTTTTTCGCTTTTCATCCGCTTTTACGCTTTTATCCCTTTTCTCTTTTTATATGCTTTCGCCGATTTTTACGCTTTTGTTCGTTTTATCCGTTCTTGTCTGCTTTTTATCCGATTTCACCGCTTTTTACATTTTTATTCGCCGCCGCTTTTTTACGTTTTGTGCGTTTTTTCGCTTTCGTTTTGTTGTTTTAGTTTTTGTCTGCTTTTCTTACATTTTATCTGCTTTTCTTATGTTTTGTCTCGTTGTTCTTACGCTTTGTCCGTTTTTCAAACGCTTTATCGGTTTTAGTATGTTTTGTCCGCTTAAAAAATTGAATAAAAAATATTTTCAAATATGTTTTTTTTTTAAAATATGTCCGCTTTTTCAAAATATTTGAAAAAATATTTTGTTTTTATTCAATTTTTTTAAATTTGATATTTTTTCAATTTTTTTCGAAATATTTTTTTGGAAAAATTTTATAAACGAAAGAAAACGGACAAAATGTAAGAAAACGAAACAACAAGCGAAACGGAAAAAAGGGACAAAACGTAAAAATCGGCGAAAACGAATAAAATGTAAAAACGGTTAAATTGGATAAAAACGGATAAAACGGAAAAAGCGAAAAATGATTTAAAGCATATAAAAACAGATTTAAAAGGATAAAACGAAAACTGATTTAAAAACGAAAAAGGGGGGAAACTGATAAAACGAATGAAACGGATAAAATGGACAAAACGTAAAAATCTAAGGATAACTATTATTAACGGAGGACTAATCGGATAAACTACATTTTAAAAAATAAGGACTAACGTGCAAAACACTTAACGAATCGCACTAACGAAGGACTAACGGCAAAACACTTAACGGACATTTTTGACGAGGACAAAACCGTAAGATTTGTAAACCATGTGACGAAACGCACCAAAAAAGATAGTGACAAAACCGTTATTTCACCAAACCACGCGACGATTTATGTAATTCACTCTATATTTAACTTAGTGCATCTTTGTGTCTACGGCTGTAAAACGTGGCAAGAACTTGTGTCTCACGAGTTTATTTTAAGCTCTCATCCCCTTATCATGCTTAAGAAATGTGATTTTGCGGATTTTTGTTTTAATAAGGTCATTAAAATTTAGTTACAATAAGGGTCATTAAACTTTTTTACTCTGATAAGGTCGTTAAGAAAGTTTTTTGTTTTAATAGAAAATTAAGAGTTTATCATCGCAATAAGAAACGCTAAGTTGATGTATTTTCCGCACCATTAACCCTATATCAGAACATTAAGAATCCAAATTTAGCACTATTGTTGTACTTATGGAGTTTCTCTTGGAATTGTTGTTATAAAACGGGTTTTTCTACAATACTTTATGTCGGCAAGAGTGGTCAAGCCTCCCGCTTGATTGGAAGATCTTTTGGATATCATGCTTAATGCATTTAAATGAATAGGGGTGTTTGGATTTGAAGATGTTTTGCATAGTATCACCAAACAACCCAACCCAAATAAACGGATGAACATCCCAGAAGACCCAGAGTGACAATCTTCAAATTGGGTCGACTGGGCTGATATTAAATACTTGGTCCATTGGGCCTTCTTAGTATAACCTTTATACAATTGCCTCAACTGTTTGTTTTATTAACGAGTACATTATTATTTGTTTGAGATACATTATTATCACTGAAAGTGCAAATGGAATGAATGTCAGACGAAGAAGATAAGTAAAAAATAAAAATTTAATATTGTAGTAGAAACCAAGTGTCCACCATTAAGCATAAGAAATGTGAAGCAACACCTCTCTTCCCAAATGTCAACTACAAACAAGAAATGAATCAGAGCCCACGCACAAAGAAATAAAGTATAAATAGTTTTCCAAATTTATAACATGAGTCACTAAGTCTATCTATTAATCTAAATAAAAGGTAAAAACTTTATATACATTGTTTACTTAGACTTAAGTTTGTACAAAACTTTAGTTTATTATTTTAATATGGTTAAATCATCTACACGTTTTATTTGTGACGCCATTAGAAAAATGTAACAAAGTTCTAGAAGTATGAAAGCTAACAATCATCCTTCCTTTAAAAATAATTTATTTAGACAATAATCATATCTGAATATTTGATTTGTTATTTTCACACGATTGACTCATGTTGTAAAACGAGTTGAAAGTTTGGTAAAATGTTCGTTTATTTATTAAACAAACACAACATTTTATGTTTGTCCAGTTAAATGCATATGAAAAAAGCCTCTTTTGTTTCATTTATGTTCATTAACGTCTGATTATGCGTATTTTAATGTTTATTATTTATTTTTTTTGCTTGTGTTCAAATATTGTATATTGTTGTTATACGCACAAACAAACGAACGCAGACAAATCAAAATGTTTTGTATATGGTGTGCTTGTTTTTGTAAGTTCATTTATGTTCGTTTAGGTCTTCAAACAACATTATTTTCTTAACGGAAAAAAACATCAACAAGAAAGTACGACCGTTTTGTTAGTTGTTATAGACTTGTATTAGTTTATATTTGGGCTCAAGCTCAATTCTAGACCATTTTATGTAAATGTATATTATGTACCGATTACACAAATTCACTAAACTTACACGTTTAAGTGTTTGTACCCGTCCATTTGTTCGTTTAAACTTATACAAACAAATACAAACAGGACCGTTCATTTTCATTCGGTTTAATTACAGCCTTACAATGGACCATGGGAAGATTTATAGCTTACACGTTTGATGTTTAAGGGAATGAATTTTTTGTGACCACAAGTTTAAAACTTGTATGGGATCTTACAATGACACCACTAGTTAATAATTGGTCATCGGATTTACATGAGTACGTTGTATCTTAAGCAATGAGTTTAAATAGAAAAAAAACATGTATTAGGTCATCATTCCTTACTAAACTCTTAATATGATATTGAAAACATGAGTAAATAAACCTAAGATAAAAACCCGATCAATAAATTTTGGGTTTTGCTAATATGTGTTAATTAGCTCTCTATATATGGAATGTTCAAGTTAATTAATATCAAATTTCTATTTAATATTTTACGTTCATTAACTAAATCTTACGTTCATTAACTAAATCTTACGGTGTGCTTATAAAATACTAAATAGATATTTTATTGATTGTGTTTTTGTGTGATTTACTCATTTACATAATAGAATATCATCTCTATTTATAATAAAACATAATCTAATCGTCTAATAGTGCTTGGCGGGCACATATTTTGACTTTTAATGACCAATAGGAATGATTTATTTCGCATATATAGCAAAATCGAGCTCTGCCATTAGACTAATTAAAATCTTCTCAAATATTTGATTGTTCAATTTGTATGTCGATCTCTTACAGTAAGAGATTTCAAAAGTTATAATAATTCCGAAAATGTATTGTGTGCTTGATAGAGATAGAAGAGAAATCTGAGGTTGAAATAGTATACGTTAATATGCGGAAAAAAAAAGTTTATCATACATTGTCGAGTCATGACAAGGATAATAGAAGTGTTGTTGTCCATTTAAAATCTTTTGTGTAGTTTTTTTCTTTTTTTTGGGGCAATCTATGTAATCGTGTACTGGTTGTCAAGCTTCTTTGGTGACGATATCACTTAAAGCAATAATAACACACGAAGCCAACCAACTGCTACACGAATGATTCATAATCATACGTTTCAGAGTCATTTTCCGTGCACAACAACTCGTCTCAAAAAGTATGAGTCCTTTCGGCTAGTTATGTATGATCAACGGGATCTACTACAATTCGCGTTTTGATCATTACACGTAAATCTAACTTGAAAAGTGATAAGACATGTTAAAAAAATAAATATAAGATATCATAATCGTAAAGATGAGTAAACAAATTGGCGACTTAAGAAAATTAAAGCACAAGTATTTCATTTTTAGTAGACGTTTAATAAAGTAAAACGTAAAGATTACAAAAGCTACCAATAAATATGAATAATGTTAATAAAGGAATACTCACGAAAACGATGGCTAATTTCATAGTTAGTTTAGTAATTAAAGATTAAAATAGCTAGTGTAATCTGATTAATCAACCTCTTAATTACCTTTACACTCAATTATTGCGTGGATTAACACTGAATATATCTTGGCATCTTGGGTTTTAATATGTGGCATCGAAAACCGTTTGCTACTTAAAATCTCCACTTCCCACCAAATGAACATTCTTTTATAGTTTGTTTAATAAGTAATAAGCCTTAAAATATGTCTTATAGAATATATAAAATTCGGATATACAAACACTCAAGGTTGGGTGACCAAATTACCATCGCTTAAATGTGAGAAGTATTAATGAAGTTCAGATTTTGTTTAATGCAGATAATCTTGAAATGGTAACGCAGATCTTTTTTTTTAAAAAAACTTTACTCAGTTTGAATTGGTGTGACGGTATGCTCAAAGTCAAGAAAATGATATGTTTTCGATGAGCATCTCATCTAAAGTAAAAGAAAGAAAACGTTTAATCAGGCAATTTTTTTTGCTTAATAGTTCGGTTGTTGTTACTTTATTACTCAAACAAGATTGGGCTAAATATATACACCGGAGTGTAACAGATTTGATTCGAGTAGGCACAGTGCCATTTTGAGCTCGATAAGACCACAAAACTCAAAGTTTAACACTTTCCTTTAGCTTGATTGAGCTTTGAGCCTTTATTTGGTGCTTGATCTCTAGCTAGATCATCAGTTTACACTTTACATGTAGTACTTTCTAACTAACCATGATTCGGTTATCATTCAATATTAAAGTACAATAAATTCAAAGAAATGCATAGTGAAACATTCATGCAATGTGGTGTTCGGATCGGATCTTTGTCGAATCGGCCGAAGCCCACAGACCTATATTGTTGCATTTTGTCTTATTCTCTCATTAAACTTGTCCATTACATAAAAAAATTTTAATAATTGAAAATATAAAGCATTGGTGTGATGCAAGACCAGACGCCTTGCCGGCTTTCATACCGATCGGCAACACCGTTGCCACCATTGAGGTATGGTTGGGCATGGCATGGGTTTCGGCATGGATTGCCGAATTGGTATGGAAATGGTATGGAAATGGAAGGCATGCATGCTTTGATTAAAAATAAATAAAATTAGGTGATCAGGTATGAAATCATGGTTGCCACTAGAAAAGTATGGTGAGGTATGAGATTAAGTGGAATGATATTATTAGTGGGTGGTGAGATATAGGTGAGGTATGAGTGCCATGAATGCCACCACCGTAAAGTATTATGGTAACTATAAATTTGTTTCAAGATTAAGACATTTACAAAAGCTTTGAGCTATCCTTGTGATAGGTCCCTTATTTAGGTTTCATATAGGTGCAAAAGAATATACATTTGTTCCACCCAGAAACTGATAACCCATTCTTTATTTCTATCTTAAGTTTGTGTTTAGTTGTAAATAGATGAATATCGATCTATTTCAAGAAAAGAAAAAAAAAATCCAAAATGGTATTAAAAAGCCAGAAAACGTGTTTAGATTTCAAAGAAAATAAATAAATTGAAAAATGACTTTCTTTTATCTACAACTAATTAATATTTAGAAACGTTAATTTTATGCATTTTACATTTTTTTTTTCTTGGCACTTTTTAACATTTGTCGACTAGTACTTTTCATTTTGCTAAAAAGGATTGCATCTAGACCGGTTTTTTAATTTCCATCACTTTTTAAAGATAATAGCTACGTTTTGTTTGAAAAAGATTGAGATAGCAAATTAAATAAAATTTTCCACAACTAAATACACCCTAAACTTTTGTATCTACTTAAACTAGGTATAATACCCGTGCACGCACGAGTTTTAGACAAAAAAAAAATTATTATGTATTAATGCTAAATATTATGTCTTTAAAAGTAATTGCATATAATTATATACTTATAAGTTTTGTGCACGCACAAAGTTTACACATAAATCAAATTTATTTTAACATTTTAGTTCAATATATACACATATAAAAATTTGCCTATGAAAATTGTGATATATGTATAACTAATACTTACGCATCGAGTTTTTCATTACGTTAATATTCATTAAAATTGGTAAAATATTTGTAAAATTTCATAGTAACTCAAAATTTAATTTTATTTAGTTTATTAAAGATGTTGATGTTGTTATTTAAATTTCACTCATCGATATTATGTTGTATACGTGATGCAAGTTTAGTAGAACATAGTGAACGTTGATAAAGTTAAAGTATACTTTCCTTAAAGTTTTTTAAAAATGTTTTCTAGATATCGTTATATAAATAAATAAAATTACATATGTCATTGTTATAAGACAATTGCATATATTTATTTTATATTAAAGTAACCCGTCTTACAATTTGATAATTATATTCCGCTTTCGATTAATTTAGCAGATTTAAAATAGAAACTCGTGTCCACATAGGTTAAACTTTTAAAAATGAAATAAATAAATCCTTATTGAACGTATATAGTAAAAAAAATTGATATTCATAATCTTATGCAAATTTATATGTTGTTATTTTAAAACAACATATACATTGTATTTTTTAAGATATAAAGTATAAGGGGGTATTTGTTTATAATTCAAAGTTATTAAAAAACATGGAGGCTTATAATATTACACTTAACTCTATACAATTTTTAAAAATTCAACATTTTTGTGTGTTTTTTTATCAACTAAATTTATCCACCAAATTTATTAAAGTTTGACCAAAATTAATTTAATTTTGACTTTTATTAACCAATCACATCACACGATTTTGCTTATGTGGCGAAATCGAGCTCTTCTATTGGCCAAATTGTTTTTCAATAAGAATGAATTGACAAAATCATTCTGAAATGATGTAATTACTTTATTATATAACTAGTTATAATACCCGTGCACGCACGGAGTTTTGACAAAAAAAAATATTTTGTATTAATACTGAATATTTTGTGTTTAAAGGTAATTATATATAATTATATACTTATGCACGAGTTTTCCATTATATATTAATATCCATTAGAATTTGTTAAAATAAATTGTTGTAAAAGTTTCTCTTACATAACTCAAGATTTAATTATATTTAGCAGACATATATGTTGATGTTGCTATTTAAATTTCACTATTGATATTATGTTGTACACAAGATGCGGGTTTAGTAACACATAATTAGCATCGATGAAGTTAAAATATATTCCTTAAAGTTTTAAAAAAATATTTTTCTACATATCTTTATATAAATAAATAAGAATTATATGATTTGTTGTTATAAGACAACCACGTATATTTTTTTTCATATTATAGTAACCCGTCACTTACAATTTGATAATTATATTTTCGCTTTCAAAATTTAGCCGTATTTAATATTCAAATTAGTGTCACATAATCATACTTTTAAAATAAAATAAATGAGTCCTTACTCAACTTATATAGTAAAAGAAATATTTTGATATTTATAATTCTATGCATATTTATATGTTATAATTTTAAAACAACATATATATTGTATTTTTAATATATAAAGTTCGGGGGTATAAAGTATAAAGGTGAATTTGTTTAATATCTAAAGTTATTATAAAACATGAAAACTTATAATATTACACTTAACCTTATATAATTTTTAAAAATTCAACCACTAAAGTTTTATTAGTTACCTCATATTTTTTTAAGTTTTTGTTTTTACAAATATTGTTATAAGTATAATCGCTTATATTTATTTTTATATTAAAGTAACCCGTGCTTACAATTTGATAATTATATTCTCGTTTTCGATAATTTAGCCGTATTTAAAATGTAAACTCGTGTCCACATAAGTTAAACTTTTAAAATGAAATAAGTGGGTCCTTATTGAACGTAAAAGTAAAAAATTGATACTTATAATCTTATGAAAATTTATATGTTGTTATTTTAAAACAACAATTACATTGTATTTTTAAGATATAAAGTATAAAAGGTATAAAGTATAAGGGGTATTTGTTTATAATCCAAAGTTATTAAAAACATGGAGATTTATAATATTACATTTAACTCTATATAATTTTAAAAATTCAACCACTAAAGTTTTATTAATTACCTCAACTTTTTGAGTTTTGTTTTCACAAATTTGACACCTATATTTTTGTGTTTTTTCTATCAACCAAAATTTTTCACCAAATTTATTAAAGTTTGACCAAAATCAATTTAATTTTGACTTTTATTAACCTATCACATCACACGATTTTACTTACGTGGCGAAATAATGAATTCTCTCCGATGACCGTGACACCCACTAAGTTGCTACGATCGATGACCAAGTTATTAAAAAAAAAAAAAAAAATGAAAGTAAAGTGTATGTAAATATCGGTTGAAAAACGACCGATTTTCGTTTTGGTTGCCTCGACCGATCCTCGACCTACACCCCACATTGGTCATTTCAAAGTTATTTTGTCGAGAAAGTCGATGTGGCACCCGGTGACTGGTCACGATCGTGTCCAACTTTCAAGGTTGACCAAAATCAATTTAATTTTACTTTTATTAACCAATCACATCTCACGATTTTGCTTACGTGTGTGCCCCAATAAGCTCATGTATTTCTAACCGATAACATGCGTATCCGACTCACATATTCGAACATTCCTACATAAAATTCCTTGTATAGGCACTAAAACACATCTTTGGTACATTAAAATACATTCATATATTATCTAAATCAAGAATCGAACTTAATTATACATTCATACCTTGAGTAGGCGAGAAAATCCTTCTACGACAATCATGTGTTGCTACTTAATCCTCTTCTAAAAGACGACAAAAAAATTGCATTACACTTTAGTATGTGTGATAAGATCATAAACTGCAAAACCACTAACATTTTGCATTATAGTGAGGATAACAACAAAGTTAGTCATAACATCAAATAAGAAAACTTCATATTAGAACTAAAGGGGTGTTTGGTTTGCTTATTAAATGTGCTTATTGGCTTATTCAATTACCATAACACAATAAGTTTAGGGTTATGGTACGTAAAAGTTACTAAAGTTTTCCAAAATTTGTTGTCACAATTCTCAATATCCGGTCATGTCTCACATTTACTATTTCATCGCTTATCGTAAACTAGGTTTACGAGTATCAAATTCGCGTAACCTTAATGGTTTAGCTGCGAATTCACGAACATTTCATCAAGGACATTTCATGTAGACTAGGTTTAGTCTACATTTCATTAGTATCATTGTCATCATAGTAGTTCATGCATGATTTTGCATTTTACATTAAACGCGTAATTTTCATATCAAATAGACGCTATCGCACGATCATTTATTTTGAACATTTGATCCGACGCTTCTAAAATTTATCCTAATATATTCTTATACTCATTTTAAGACTATAAAAATTATATTATTAATTTACCCGATATTTTCAATTTATTTCGTACATAAATTGTTATGTTTATATAATTACGACGGTTTTAAGAATTCAACACGATAATTATTATTTCACTCAAATTTTGCAAGAAATGTATTTTAATAATTTTATGACTTCAATATGTTTTATTTTGATCCGTTAAAATTTATTTTTAGTTAACGCTACCCTACAAGCTTAAATATTTACACAAGTTATTACTTATCCTTAAATAACTACACATTTTACTCTACTTAAATACTTAATAAAAAAATGATCCTAGCTTACTCATATCCCCTTGTCGACATAAGGGATGATTCACACTTAATTGATACCAAATATCTTCATTATATTGTATTAAACTCTAAAATATCTTCACATACTCATCCAAAATTTACAAAGTGAAAACCAAACTATTCTCTCTTCTCTACTCCATACAACCGCCACCATTGAAGGATCAAGAGGAAAACATAAAATTTTGCTAGTCAAGTTCAAAACAATCTAGACACACTCTTGATTAAGGTTGTGAAATAAAAACTTGGGTGTTTAGGATTAATCCTTTGTTCACTTCACTTCATCAAGTTACTAGTAAGCAATTCATATTCATTTTTCATACTCATTTTATGTTCATTTCATTAAGCTTGAGTAAAACATGCAAGTCATATTGTTGTCCATACCACTTTTATTGTTTTTGAGTGTATATATATATATATATATATATATATATATATATATATATATATATATATATATATATATATATATATATATATATATATATATATATTCATCATCCTATAATTACTCCTTGAAACATATCACTTTTGGTGATGTCTAGGCACCCATGACACCCTAAGAAGGTGTATGGTAGGATTAGAATAGCTTCGAGTTATTTTGAATTGGTTGGAATAGGTTTGGCGAGAAAAACTCATTTCGACAAGTTTACTTAAGGGTCATCCATATTTTTGAAATCTGGAATTTTCGACAGAGATAAAAATTTTTGGCCTAGATATTTAGAAAATATACTTTAAAACGAAAACGTGGTCGCTTGAACGGGTTAAAACGGAGTTATAACGAAGAAGATATGAATTTTCAAGTTAGACGATAAAACTATAAAATTTCAAAATTCAGCATGTTACGTCCATTTTGTACTAGTCAAAATGAGTCTTAAGCGTTATAAATTGTGTCGACTTATCAAAAATATATTAGTATACTTTGATACGGTTAAGGACATATAAAATGTAGAAAACGGACTTGTAACGATTAAATTACACGTTTACACAAAGTTGCAGTAATTATATTATATAAGAAAACTAATATATTTCTATTAGACAAATATTACGCCATGAAGGACCATATTGAGGGTCGTTTAACATGGATGTAGTACTTTTATAACGTGATGTATTCTAGTAAAAGTAAGTTCGCCAGCATATTTTCCAAAATGTCCAACCGCTCATCAAGCGGAGTTGTAACGAATAAAATATGGTCACTTAAACTTACGCGAAAACCATCCTTAAACGATATTTTGGACACAAGTACCATACTTTACCCATATTTTCTCCATGATCGAGACATCTAGGATGAAAACTTAAATGCTAAAACTTTGAGATAATGACACAAGCTTCCCAAAACCGTTGAGTTTGTTTCCTAACACTCGATGTGCACCATTTTACGACTAGTTTTTCAAGGCCGCTTTATTCACTTTCATAAAAATTTCAATGACATTATTTTACTTACTTAAAAGTTATAATTTCATAATAAATCACTAAATGATTATCGAGGATATCGTTTCAACGTAAATACTTGTAAAGTAATTTATAAATTGTCAAGACATTATAAGATTATTTTCGACGATAAACTTTATGTTTTAAAAAGTGTACAAGTGGTATGGATATCATATGAGTTTGCATGCACGACATTGTTTCATGACTTATATTAGAGCATATCATTCATAATAGGTCGCGGTTAGAGAGTTGCGCCTCATTTCGTGCATCCACTCATCATCACAACTATTGCAACAGTGAGTAATCACATCCCTTTTTACCGCTTTTACTATATTTTGGGGCGAAATGCATGAACCATTCTTGAGCTAAATTGATTACTACTTTTATTAACTCGCTTGACTAGAACTTGTGAACTCGAATCAAATCCTTGAACTTAATTACGAAATTATGCCTTATTTGAACTTATTGAACCGCACGTACTATGACCCAAAATTCTCGCCTTATTGGTGGAGTGTTCAAATTCTCCTTGTTCGGAGTGTTCTTAATTGTATATTAATAGTTGTATGATGTAATGCTCGTACATTCGCATTGTTAGTCTCCTATTAGTAGGTAGTATGAATAGCGCTATTAGAGGTCGGCCAACCTCTCGTCCACTATGTTACGGACGATATTATTTATTCTAGGGCTTTGCAGCATACATTATTATATATGTGGTATTATATTGTGAACTATTATGACCATCGATACTTGACTACTTGATACGCTATATTTTGTGCAATGGGTTGTGAACACACGGTTGCAAGTTTTGTATGGGCGGAACTTGGGCCGAGTGGATTTACAATGCCTTTGTTTTGGGAACTGCTTCCGATGACCGAAACCTTTGTCTCTTTCTTACGAGTTTTCTTATTATACGAAACGTGTATACTCACCAACTATTTTCATAGTTGACCCGTTTTTCTCTCATGCATTTCAGGTGATCGTTACTAAGCTTTTTTCTACCAGGTCTTGCATAATGAAGTTTTCACTTGTCACTACAAATCGTTATGTAATAAAACGCAATATTTTGGAATCTAAACTTTGTAATATATTTGCCGATGTCGGCTAAACTGGTATTGGAATGGTGTACTCTTTCTTTTAAATCTTAACGTTGGTATGTGTTGAATACACAAAGACCTTGATAGATCTTAAGCACTCGGAGATCGTTAGTGTTGCCTATGTAATCACAAGCAAACTAATAGAAGATCTCTACAACTCGTATTTTGTAGCGGAAAGTAAATACAAGTTATAATAACTAAGAACTCTTTGATCCTCTATGGATCTTTTGATTATAGAAACTCTATGTTTCGGATATTTTACAAGACTTGATGACTTAAGAAAACTTATCTATTACAAACTATTATGGTTCCTTTTATAGGCAAGAAACCCTAATGACTCACGAGCGCTATAATGTACGCCCTAATACAAACATAGACCAAGCATGCATTTAGACAACCATGCAACTAATCATATTGTTTTACTAATCATATTGTTTATTCTAAGTAAGCTCTATACAATACGGCGCCAACCTATCTTTCATACTACACTGACTTTTACTACATACCGAGCTTATCTCCCATGTGGATACACACTTCGCAGAAACACGATCTCCTTTAACACTTCGTTGAAGTATAACTCAAAGAATCCATTCTTCTTCTAGAAACTCTTCGGCGAGATACTCTTCACAGATCCAGAGTTTATCAGAATTCCCAACAATCCTCCCTAAACCGAATTTGACTAGGTTAAGTTCCGCTTCCTTGATAGATCGTTAAACCGCTGAGGATTGTCTTCAAAATTAGTGACAAAGATTCGTAAGAAGAACATCTCTATGATGATTGAACTGTGATATAACAGATCTTTGCGAAGAACATATGACATCATGTACATCAAAACATATAAGTTTCATACTATTCTCATCACTTGTGTGTGTTAACTCCGTGAGAGGTGAATCATTGAAATTAATGGGTTTGATGTCTCTTTACCAATAGCCATTACTACCGGAGTAGCCAGATGTTTGAGTTCGAAAACTATGGTACATTGATAACCATCGATTTAGTGGCAAACTAGCAACCATAGAAACGGATTTGACTTGTCTTTACCGTAGCCGCTTGCTCGGGACTAGTCAATTCTTAGTATTGGTGAATTGAGAACCAAATATGGAGTCGGTTGCCTTTACCACATCCCATATTCATGTGGGCTAGCCAATTCTTGGATTCCAAAAGGAATAGACCATGGTGAATTGATGACCATACAACCCTCGCAAGATTAAGCATGGGTGGTTGTAGACCCTATGATTTTGAGCAAACCATTACGCCTATCAACAGATTTGTTGTGTCTTTACCAAAGTCGTACCCTTTGGACTAGTCAACTCTTTCACATACACGAGGTATATCAAGTGAGTTAAAACCATCGAATTGTACAACAAACAAACCCGCATAAAAGTTAGTTTTTTTTTTTTTTTTTTTTAACTAATAAATTGAAAATAACACGTAAATTGACAAATAACACAAATAACACAAACTAAATGTAACAAAACAAGGTAGTGCGAGAGAGTACCAAGTATCATGATAAGGATGAGAATGAGGCTTATTGCGCTTGTAGAAGTTGTGTCTTGATCAAGCCCACCAATGTTGAAGGCATGCCTTTCATTGCCCATGGATCCGGAGGAATCTCCAATTTTGACTAAGCATCTTTTCCATAAGTCTCTTGGGCAATGGATACTTTGCTTCAACAAGCATGCGACAAAGGATCCCACTCTTAGTCTCCAATACATGTATACGAGGAGAGGATAGAATCTCGTGACGCAACCTTCCACCGATGTGAGTTCTCCCAAATGGAATGTGCTTTCGTTGGGAGAATGAGAGTTAATTAGGACTTGAAGATCTCCGGTAAGAACATCCCGTAACCTTGTGGTTCCTTGTTGCGATAATGGGTGGTAACAAGAGTGTACAGAGTGAGCAAATCGCCTGCTCACCAAGTGTAGAATTTCCTTCGAAAGGTGAATTCCATTGAAGTGGAACTCGCCGATGAATGACATTCATCTCATCATCCTTCGATTCCATTTGACCAACTTATCTTGATCACCCTCAGAAAATCGGCAGCAGAGCCCTTAATAATGAAAGTTGAGTTATCGCCCAAGATCCACCGGAGATCTTTTGGCCATTCTCTTCGCCCTCCTACCAGGTTTATAAATTTCCCGGAGGAGCATTTTCATCTTGAACATTTGTGGTAAGACTTGACAAGGTAGAGGAGACTTAGTTGAACACGGCGCATTCATCCCTGAAGCATCTTTATCGCCTTTCTATTTTAATTTCTCGAGATCGCCTTCCTTAACTCTAGAAGCTTCTTGTGTCAACGATTGCCACAGATGAAGTGGGGCTGATATATCGTGTGCTTCAGAGAATTGGTAGATGGTTCACAGATGGACCCTTGTCGATGAAGAAGCAACTCGAAGTTGCTTCAAAGAGAATGACCGGAGATGATTCCTTGGTTGGAGCATCATCGACTTGAGTCTTTGGCTTCGAGCAACTTCATTCTCTCGTAATCCTTCTCAAGTTGGTAGAATGTGTTGAAGATGATGATTTGTCCTCATGATCCGATTATATTTGCGAAACAGACATGATCGTGAAAAGCCTTGACTTGTTTCATTGTTAAGCCGAGTTGTACATCGAGCATTGATTTTTCACCACCATTCTCATTTCATCTTTAGTAGGAGGTTTCTCTTGTTCTTCCGAGCTTTGATGGCTCTCCTTTGCGCAATAGCTTCTTGCTTCCTTTGTCTTCCCCGAGCCATCATTTGCTCCACATAATTGTTAATGAGGAAATCTCCACCTAGTATACTTTGAGCAAGAGAAGGTCTTGAAATGACTTGTCGAGTTAGAACATCCCAAGTGTTCAACAGTATCCGAACCCGCATTGCATCCAGCCTCTTCTCTCGTGAGTTAAAGATGAAAAGTCCTCTGCTTCAAGTTGATGAGCCAATACTTCACTTTCCTTTGACTTCAAACTCACCAATCTCCTTGCTTGACCTAGTCTTTCCTCCTCACTTACCGTGTCCGGACCAAGCTCATCTTCGCTATTACATCTTTCCCTTTATCATCGAGCTTCTTAGCACACTCATCTTCGCTAAATCAACAACGAACCTTAGTAGCAATACCTAAGTCAACATGTTGATGCGTATGATCAACTGGAGTGGTCATGGCAACAACATCGAAAGATCTGCTCAAGGTGAAGGGTCCATTGGTTCTGGAACCTCGAGAGTAATACCAAGTCAACATCGACATCCTCCATTTGCACATCGCCAGATGCCTCCTTATCAACACCAGTTCCTTTGAAGCTTCAAGAAACCTTATGTAAATAGGATCTCTTTCTTCTTTGTAAAGGATGTGTTCCTTCTTCTTTGAGGAAGTAGCAACCACGATGAAGGATCATTGAGAGAAACATCGACCAACATATCCAGAGACTCAAAATGAGGTACTTCTTGTTCTTCATCGAAGAAACCACAAGCTTCCTTTTGGAGGTCCCTTTCGCTTGTCCTCTAATTCCTTGACTTGATTCTGCAGATCTTCAATCTTACTTCCAAGAGAAGACTTGGTCTCGCAAGCTCCTTTTTCGGACTAGTAACCTCAAGAAGATACCGCTGACAAGAGCATAAACAGATGAGAGTGTAATAGGTCCTCGGCCCACCAGCAGATTGCTCGTGGTGCGGGAGCTTCATTGGACCTTTCGAAGAATTATGGTCATGCTCAGTGAGGAAGATCTTCATTGAGAGGATCCCTAACAGGGACTTGGTGTGGGTAGTCTATTAAGATTGGACTCATCATGTGTAACTAGTGTGGGTGTTGGACGGGATAAGGTGGCCGGTCCGAGCAACATGAGGTGCTTCAACAGCTTGATGAGGGCCCTCATCTATGTTAACTAATGGATTACCATCAGTAGCAACAGTGAAGAAGGAGGATCATTAGCCACATTCTCCTCATCAGCAGCCTCATTGCCTTGGGGCAACATGGCTGCAAGTAAAGAATGATGTTCCCCCTGAAAGTGAGTTCTCATAGTTGCAAATAGTTTAGCCGTTAAAGCACCTATGGGATAAAAGGATTGGGCTTGGGTAGAGGTGTCTAAAATCATTTGCAGAAACCTTGGGTACATTAAAAACTTAGCCTTTTTCTTTTGAATATTTTCAACCATGTTTTCAAAAATATAATTAGAAAAATTGAAAGTTATTCCTTGGGAAAGACACACAATACCATATCCCGTTGGGTAGAGAATCGGTCCCATCCTCCCGACTTGTTGCTTATGCATTGAAGCAACGTGTGAACCAAGAACCTCCACTTCGGCAAAGTTCCTTCTTCACCACATATCGCCCCTTGTACCACGATAGCCAATTGCCCTTAGCCCAAGAAGCACGCCTTCCCGATTAGAGTGAAATGCTCCATCAAGATCTTCCAAGTGAAGCTTCCTTCAATTAGGTCCTCTCGTCACTATGTGCTCGCTCCGTCAATCACACCTAATCTTTGTCTCATTCCTTTCTTGAGATTCCCAAACCGAGTAATAGTGATTCATATATCTCATTTGGAGAATGAGTTAGAGCATAACAAATCTTGGACCTTTTCAAGAATTCCACCATTGGTTCTGCATAATTCATATCCCTTACCGCTTCCCGTAAATGCAACTTTGTTGTGATCATGTTTAAATCCAAGAGCCATGAAAGATATGAGTTTTTAGGGTTATGTTTCTTGAAGTGGTGAGTGTTTGTGGATGCAGGATGAGAGGGAATTGGATTGATTTGAAGAGAGTAATGGTGTAGTGATAGTTTTTGCCCAATTTATAGTCAAAGAAAAATGGACCGTTTGGTTGACCGTTGCTGACGTGTATTGCATCTTTGACCCAACCCAAAATAACACTTCAGCAGAAACATGGTCAATCTGCTGAAGTTATAACTTCAGCAGAATGCATCAAAGATAAGACTATCTTCGGTAAGTTTCTAGAAATATATGTGCCACCTACTCGCATTAATTTTCATTGAACCTCGAACCCGTCTATAAAATGATCCCAATGTTACTTATCTCTTCATCAAGATCCCCAAATATTTACCACAAACCCTAGATGTAAAAATAAACCCCAATTAACCAAATTGTACCATGAATACCAAACCTGAGATCATAGATCTCACATCCTCATCTTCATCATCTTCTTCATCATCATCAGTGGTGAATCAAACCCATGGCTACATTACTTTCCTCAACCCTATCCACGACCAAATAAATCACCCTTTCTTCCTTCTTCGTAAGATGATAGTGTAGTGAATCCAAGTGAATCTGGCGATGATTCGATGACTCCTTTAAGGAGGAACATCATACTCCCAACCTCCAAACCTCGGCCTCAACAAAGGCCTCGTGCGAGAATCCGCCACTCCCAAAGATAGAGGTGGTTCTTGGTCTCATCGCGCCATCTTTTGGTGCATCAACACACATCGATAATAGATGGGCTTAGAGAGGTGGATGGATTGCATTTTGGTTGAAATGCATAGATGAAGCACACAGGAGACGTTATTTTTCTCCGTCATCATGCAAGCGACACAATTATGATCATTGGTGAAAACTTTGGAGGGAAGACCTTCAACAAGACCCATGTTAGAGAGTTTGTTTATGGTCTTGAAATTCACATGAGCCATCCTCCTATGCCATTTAGTAGACTCATCAAGAGATGCTTTAGCCACCAAACAAGTGAGGTCACCACCTGGTTGAACTTCATTAAGGTTGAATGTGTATAAATTGTGAGTTCGAGGAACTTTCAAGAGAATTGATGTTTCTTCCGGGAGTTTGAAGTCTTTAGACAAAGACAAGACATTCATTCTCGAGAAGAGAACTTTGTTCTTAGTGTCACGATTTGTGAAACGGAGAACAAGTTGAAATGTCAAGTTCCTTAACATAGTACACATTTTCAAAATCCGATGAGGTGTCTTTATGGTCCCCTTCCCGTGATACTCCCATCACTTCCTCCAAAAGTCACATTGCCTCCTCCTTCTATAGGAACAAAATTGTGCATCATATCTCGCTTCCGCACATGCTTCCGAACAACCACTATCAACAATACCAACATTCTTATGCTTAAGGGATGATCCTACAAACAACAACAAAATATATACAAACAAGCAGATTCAATGGAGGTTCAAGTCATTATCGACTTGAACACGCCTATGGATCACAGTGTTTAGGACATGAGGATTTAGAGGATCCACCATTGTTCTTGGTCCTCCATTGATGATTGGGTCCTTGATAGTCCAAGAACAACTCGCCGAGGACTTCACAGAAGTGTTCCATATCCCATCCCAAAGATACATAGAGTCAACATATGTAGGCCAATAACTATGATTAAAGTATGGGCTAGTTGGTTGCACATAAGGTCCTGCAACCGAACTTCTCCAATGAGAGTCGTATAGCGCTTGTGGGACATAAGGTGGAATATTATCAACATTGGTCCACTTAGATTTGTGTTTCGGTGAGTAGCACATGCACCCAATCTTTGCTCATAAAAATCACAATCCTTAATTAAATGAAATTTACTTCACATACAAAACATGTCTTCTTCTTGGAAGATTTATTCAAATAGGAGATGTTTGATTACATGAAGAAGTACTTAAATCGTAAACATTCAAGG
The DNA here is from genome assembly GCA_022545495.1 of Chrysanthemum lavandulifolium. Classification (NCBI taxonomy): domain Eukaryota; kingdom Viridiplantae; phylum Streptophyta; class Magnoliopsida; order Asterales; family Asteraceae; genus Chrysanthemum; species Chrysanthemum lavandulifolium. Next base: position 102,265,551 of record CM040239.1, on the reverse strand, counting down.
AATTGTTTTTAACAGATCGATTATTCAAAGATTTAAAAGATAAGTCTTGAAGAAACCGTCTTGAAGTTGATTCTCAATGCCTTCCCTAGAAGGCTTGTAAGTAGACCGGGTGCTTGGGTGTAGGCTCGAGGCTTGGAAGGTCGACTTCTCATTTGAATCACGCTTTCATAGGAAGTAGACCTGATCCGATGAATTGTCACCGCTGAGCAAGAGACAAAGTCATTAGATGAGGTATCGTGGTCTGCAAGTCTTTTGACTTTCGCCATATAGATGATGTGATCCATCAAAGTGAACAATGATGGATAGGTCAATGGGCATAAATTCACCTCTAATAGGTCCGTGGACGCATGCATTTCACCTTCTTTAACAAAGTTAGCTAACTTTCTTTGGTGTGGATTTACGACCATCATACTTAGCTTCTACTCCTACATACTTTTGAAAGCCTAATCCTAAGCCATAGGTTACCGATTGATCGTTATAGATTTCTCTAGCCGATTATCACCGAAATTAACCATTCCTTATGCCTAGCTATTTCCTCGACTAGTTTTTCTTAAGCTCTAGGTTCTTAGACACGCTTCATCCTTTGCTTTCTCGTACGCTTATAAGTAATTATTTGCAACTTCTAGATCAAACTCAGAACACCTTTATCTTTTCTTCATAAGCTATTTGATTCTTTTGAAACCATACTTTTGTCTTTCATCGCTTTTAATGCTAGTTTATGAGCTTCATTTTCAACATAGCATTCATCAAACTTAGGTTTCATAGCATCATACTCTTCTTTAAGTTCGTTGTATCTTAGACTACAACCAAATATACGATTGTGTACCGAGATAGTCCCATCAAGGCAAATTGATCATGCCTTTCATCCGGCGTGCACCTTGCCGCAATCAAGCTTATCAAGATTATGAGCTTCCTCATTCACGTGTTCATGTGCGATCCAGTTGACTGCTCATCCATGGTGAGAAATGGTCATCAAGCTCCAGCTTCTCTTTGTTTCACGATAGGAAATGTAGTTAGCTCCATCTCCACTCTTTCGCCTTTGCATTCCTCGAGAAATGCCCCATCCGTGGCAAGTGAAACATTTGACTTTTCTCCTATCAAAGCGAGTGGTTCCTTTCCTTGAAAGCAAACTTCCTCCCGACTTCTCTTCAAACCTTTTGATGTCCACCGACAAGAATGCCACCGCATTTTCGCCATCTCCTCCATTTCAAGCTGGTCCAACTGATCAAAGTCTTCATATGCAAGATACCGAGTATCATAATCAAGAACAAATGAATGAAGAACATCTTCCATCACACTACTAGACTTAGTTTGAGAGCATGGTGGAGTGGGACGAGTGTTATGTGGTGGAGTGGGAGCACAAGATGATGATGGAAAGTAGTTGGAACTAGGAGTGTACCATCATGTTGGAGTGAGATGTCCCAACAAAAGTCGCATGGCCGAAGAAGATGTACGGTAGGATTTCGACATCGTTCAAGAGTTCTAAGTCCGTTATACAGACCATCGAAGGTGAGCATGTCCAATCCACCTTTAGCCTCGAGGGCTATACTAACATGTAACCATGATGGAGGCAAGGATCGAGGAACTTTGAGTTGCAATCATCATTATCGTGTTTTGCATTTAGTGTTGTCGACTCATAATCCTATGGAACCCGTCAGATCCCTTGTGGATACCTTCTTCTTCTGAGATATTAAAGTCCCGAAATTGTTGTCTCAAGATGGACTTCCTCATTCTCTTTGATTCTTCATTTCCACCGAACCTTGCTTGAGAGCCATCAATATGTCCTTTGCATCATCCATATGGTGAAAATCACACGATGATCTTCGTGAATGGCTTGAAGGTAATAGTTTTACTTTGTGCTCTCTCGCATAGCCAAGACCTCTTCGCAGCTTTGGGAGGAGCCATGATAAACTTCCCATCCTCGCTGTGAATCATTTTCTTTAGATCTGCTTCCTTTCTTCACTACCTCCCATAGATTCCAATCAATATTGGAAATCCAGTTTTCCATCTTCATAGTCCAAAGATCATACTCTTCCCTTTTTAAATAAGGAAATTTACCATTGTTGTGTGAAAGACTGTCGTTGCATGGAAGTGGTGTTGGTGTTGTTTGTGTTGGTGACTTCGCCATTATCGGATCCGTGCATGGTGAATGAATGTTTGATTGTATGGGGGTGAGAATGGTTCTTAGTATCGTAGAGACTTTCCCGAGGCTCTGATACCACTTGTTGAATACACAAAGACCTTGATAGATCTTAAGCACTCGGAGATCGTTAGTGTTGCCTATGTAATCACAAGCAAACTAATAGAAGATCTCTACAACTCGTATTTTGTAGCGGAAAGTAAATACAAGTTATAATAACTAAGAACTCTTTGATCCTCTATGGATCTTTTGATTATAGAAACTCTATGTTTTGATATTTTACAAGACTCGACAGACTTACTTAAAAACTTATCTATTACAAACTATTATGGTTCCTTTTATAGGCAAGAAACCCATCGACTCACGAGCGCCATAATGTACGCTCCTAATACAAACATAGACCAAGCATGCATCTAGACAACCATGCAACTAATCATATTGTTTTACTAATCATATTGTTTATTCCGAGTAAGCTCTATACAATACGGCGCCAACCTATCTTTCATACTGTGACTTTTACTACATACCGAGCTTATCTCTCCCACGTGGATACGCACTTTCGTGAGAAACACGATCTCGCTTTAACACCTGTCAAGTATAACTTCAGAGAATCCATTCTTCTTCAAGCGAAACTCTTCTGCAGATACTCTTCACAGATCCAAGAGTTTACCGTAATTCCCAACAAGATGTTCTATTATCTTGTGCTTATGTTCCTTTCCGCTACACTGTGTTTCATTCCCATGAGGGTGTGACATTTGTGCTAAGTTACTATAGTTTCATTTTGTTCATCCAGTTATCGAACTTTGAAAATTTGTTCACTCAAAGTTATCGAACTTATAAAAGTATACATTCAGGTTACTAAACTTTGACAATCTGTTCACTCACGTTACTGAACTTATCAAAAATATACGTTGAGGTTACTCGGACTAACACTGAATTTATCGAAGTGCATGCTCCCAAAAGTTCAGTAACCTAAGTGAACAAAATGAAACTATAGTAACTTAGGACAAATTTTTTTAAAAACTTTAGTAACTTTTCTGTACCATAACCCATAAGTTTATGATAAAGCTATAAGTTTTTTGAGAAGCTTAGTAAAAAAACCCTGAACTCACAACTAATTCTATCATAGCTTAGTGTATTTATAGTAAAATCACAAATATTAAGCGTAGAACTTTTCAATAAAACATAAAAAAAAAATTACTAAAAGTTGCTGTGTATAAACAAAAAAGTTGAACTATAAAAAAAGTTACTAAAAACTATCAGCTAGATAAGGCATAAGCTAAAGTTCATTGAAGTCTTTTTCAATTTTATTCGTAAGCAAAAAGAGGTTAACACATAAATCATAAGTATAGAAGAATGATTGTATCTCACATCCGTGATTACCAACTCAATAACATTATCTCAAGATAGTAATGTAATAACCCGATTAAAACTATATATTCTTGCTTAATAATTCTCATGTACATACTTTTTGATTTAGGAGGTGATTGTTATGAAATAAGGATTGTGATGCGTTCATTTTTTTTTAATTTTAAGGAAAACACCTTCTAAATTAACCAATGACCGCCTAACCCATGCTTTTTTTTTTTTTTTTTTTTTTTTTTTTTTTAATTAGCTTTGTAAAACGCTTTTAACCGACATACATGTTGAGGTTGAGGTTGATGTTGTTGTTTAACTTTAACTTTAACTATTGATATCATGTTGTACAAAATGTGCGAGTTTAGTAGCACATAATGAGTGTTGATGAAGTTAAAATATGCTCCGTAAAGTTTTTAAAATGTTTTTATGGATATCCATATATAAATTTTAAATAATAATTCACAAGTCGTTGTTATAAGTAGAATCGCGTATATTTATTTTCATATCACAAGAACTCGTGCTTACCATTTGATATTTATATTCCGCTACTAATATTATAAAGTATAGGGGGTATAAAGTGTAAGGGTTATTTGTTTTTTTCTAAAGTTATTAAAAACATGGAAACTTGTAATTTTACATTTAGCTCTATATAATCATACATACTATAAGATTGTCCCTCTAATTGAATGCGGAGGCGCAAGATTGCATAGAGTACAACACGCTAATGTTGTTCATGATATAAACCGAGTTATTATTTTTCCTAATACTAATTACCAAAGATATGAATGTACATGTGGTTACAAGCCTCCTTAATGGGGTTAATAGCTTCCTAATATCTCGCATATGAAGAGACATGTGGTTACAATCCTTCTTAATGAAGGTACCTCTTTTTTTTTCATAATACTAATTACCAAAGATATGAATGTACATGTGGTTACAAACCTTCTTAATGGTGGTTAATAGCTTCCTAATATCTCGCATATGAAGACACATGTGGGTTACAATCCTTCTTAATGAAGGTACCGCCTTTGTAACTATAAATACAAGATGCATATATTTTTACCACCATAATCATCAATTTTTTTTGCTTTCAAACCAGAATTGCAGCAAAAGTTACCATGTCCAATAAAGCTTCCGATAGCAACTCCATGTCCATCCAGTCTTCGGGTAGCAAATCCATTCATGTTGCCGACCATAATGGTGAGTTATTTTTGGAGCAACTCGAAACGGGTATTAGTGGTACAATTGTTGTTATGATCAGTAGAATGTGGGATGTGAATGCAGTATCGGGAGGTATTTGAGCACGATTTTGTTGTTAGTGATGCCAAGGTAAGTAAACATTACATTTACAATTATGCATATAGAATGGGATATTGAATTCGATGCAATGTTTTTCGTGGTAAGGCGATGCATTGCTTTGCAAGGAGTAATATAGCGCACAATTTTGTAGGTTTAAAAGAAGGCGGTGTTTACTCTATCAAGAATTTTATTGTGCACCAAACAAGGATGACTATCGTATCATTAGGCGTGATCCATACATTCTTGAATTTGATGGTTCCACAATCATTAGAAAAGTTTCACAACCTAAGGGTTTTGTGAGATATCCTTTTGAGCTTATGGATTTTGATGAAATTGAACCTACAAACAATAAAAATCTAATAGGTTAGGCTTTTGTTTAAACATTCTTTCTTAAACGGTTTTGGTGCCATGTTATATTTTTGCTCTTACTATACATTATTGGATACTTGCGTATGTCGCAGCTATGTTACAAATGTTGGGAGGACAATAGTTCAAAAGAGTGGTTCACGGACTCTCGATTTCTATCTGGCTAACAAGAGTTGTTTTGCTTTCCATATTTTTTTGTCTTAGCAAATTAAGAAAGTTAAAATAACAATTGCTTTTTTATTTCCTAAAACAGGGGGCAATCAATAAGAGTAACTCTTTGGGGTGAATTAGGTGACATCCTGATTGAAAAGAAAACAAAACATGTTGGCCTATGTCCGGTTGTTGTAACTTCTCTTAATGTTAAACTCTATAACAGTGAGTATCAATAGAATATGGTTTTGTAGCGCTATGTTACCTTATTGCTAATTTTCATCACAATGTCCACCCCGTGCAGATAAGGTCTACCTTTCAAGCAGCTCTTCCTCCTTGATTTATGACAATGAGGACATCCCTGCATTGATAAATCTAAAAGTTGAAATGAGGTAATCCTAAATAAATAGTTGCTATGTTATTTTATACAATTATCATTTATTAATGTTTAGCATGTATATTGTTTACGCTCGTGGAATTGGGTAAAGCTATAGTGCACATTGATTGTTCGAGTCAAAAGATGGGACGCTTGAGAATTTGTTGATTTTGGGCCGCAATAAGAAAAACAATGTAAGCTTCTATCTTTACACTTGCTTATTTACACAAGTTGGTCAATTGGTATTTTATTTAATATATATCCATTTTATAGTCCATGACCTACAACCAGAAGTGATGATCAACAATGTTAGAACTAGAAAGGGATGGAACTACCCATCATGTGGTGACAATAAGTGCAAAAAGGTGCAACCCGAAGAATGGTAGATTTTGGTGTGAAACGTAAAAATACATTGAGTACCCGCTTTAAGGTAAACCGATTTTAGACTAGCAATTTCCATGAATTATAGTAAATTACATAATATTGAATACCTTATGTATGCTACCGATGTTAATGATTCGAGATTGAAATGGATGTGTCGGACCATACCGAACAAACCGTGATTGTTCTGCTTTGATGAACCCGCCTGCTTTTTGTTGAAGTGTTCTCCGAAACTCGTTGGGAAATGACGATGAGGTACAATAATAAATTAAATTCTTAATATATTAGATACTTATATACAATTATAAATTAAATTTAAAAGATATTGTGTTTTTTCAGAACTTTCAACTACAGCATAAGGTTTCAACTTGCCTCACAGCAATAACAAATCTAATAGGGACGACTCACACTTTTGAAGTCAAGACATCCACGTATTTTGAACATGGTGCTTTGAGAGCTTCACATGCCGGAATATTATCCCCGCAGATGAAGAACTCAAATGTTCAAGCACTCCGCAAATAGAAAGCACGCCTTCAAGCCCCTTATGACAAAATTGTCAAAAAGACTTTGTGCAAAACCCAAGTTTGCCTACTCCAATGAAATCATTGAGAGACAAAAAACGGTATCACAAAGTTTCAATACTATAAAGTAATATATGAAAATTTCTTACCACTAAAACATTATTTAATGTGGCGTTATTATAGGTTGGAATATGAAGATTCGCATACGTAGTTACCACATGTTGATGAAGCTTGGAGCGAATATGTATCCGCTTCTCAAAATAAAACAAAGAAGGTAATTTTGTAGCAAATGGATACAAACATACCTAATATAAATCCCAAATATTAACAAAACTTCGTGAAAATCTTATTTTTCGTGTGTTGTGACCGACTCAAACAGAAGATGACGAAATCTCACCTAAAGTCGATCTTATGAAAGAAAATGAAATTAATGACGGCAAGATCACCAACGACAAAGCCACAACTTAGTCTTTAGGTTTTTAGGAAAATAAAGCGTAAACGACCCAATTGTTTATGGGAGTATGTCATTTAGAAAGCGAAGTTTGTTTGACTCTGTTTTTCACTCAATAATTTTGGTGTTTTAAACCAAATTAATGTTTGATATTACTTTTGGTTGCTTATTAAGTTATAAAATTCACCTTATGCTTGAAATCAGACTCCAATATATGTGATTCAGTTATGTATCAAATTCAGATTCCAATAACTCCAATATATGTGATTCAGTTATGTTTGAAATTCAGATTCCAATATATGTGATCAAGTTATGCTTGAAATTCAAACTTCAATACTGAATTTACCTTTCAGTGTCACGTAAGAGCATTCTACATCTTTTTATAATTTGGGATTTTGCCTAATGAAACTAACTATTGATTCATAAATAAAAAACATATGCTAAAAATGATTGATTTATCAATTAACAACCATAAACAATTTATCTGCAAAATAAAAACTCCAACTCTATACTTATAGACTTAGAATCAAAACTACATTATAAAATTTATAATTATTAAGGCGTTTTGAACTTCAATAAGTTAATCGCAATGCTAATAAAACCAATATTTTGAACTCTATACTTATAAACTTAGTATCAATACTACATTATAAAATTTATAATTTTTAAGGCAGGTTTAAACTTCAATAAGTTAATCTCAATGCTAATAAAACCAATATCTTGGTAAACTTATATGAAGTTTGGAATTGAGTACACAAGTAAATTATCTGATTGTATAATAAAGGATACCGGACCTTCATTTTAAGGAAGCAAAATGTAATGAAAATTGTACATAAATGAGAACTTAATCAATTTGGTAACCCACCGCCTATTCATATGCAGTATTAAGAAGCTATTAACCTCCATTAAGGAGGTTTAAATACTCATTATATGAGATTAATTGTTGTTAAGACAATGGTCGAGTAATTTATATCAAGAAGGATATGAACCAAAAACCCTTCAATGGAAAATTTTAATAATCATTATATGTGCTTAAATGTCGCCATGAAGGTGTATATAAATTTTACCGCATGACTTTATCCGGGCATAACTACATTTTGATATTTCCATACAATGACCGACCAACATGGAAGTTCAACTCCCGTGTGTTCATTGATGCGTTGGATGGTGATTCACCGGAACATTGTTGTTACACTCGCACGATATGGGATGTCAAAGCTACAAATGCGCATCTATTGAATATCGATTTTGTTGTCTCGATCCAACGGTAATGATTAAACATGTTGTTTACAGTTTACTGCACTTTTACTGATTTCCACACAATATTATTGCAGGGCAATGTAATCCACTGCACTGCGAATGCAACTATAGCATACAATTTTCACGGGTTAGAAAAAGGTGGTCTATTCGCAATAGAAGATTTTGTTGTGTGGGCTAACAAAGAAGAATGTCGCGTTAGAAAAAACAATACCTTTAAGCTTGAATTTGACGGTAAAACCCACTTAAGAAAGACTTCCGTCCTTTATGATCAGTATGTTAGGTATCCTTTGGTAAAGGTTCATATTGACAATATGAAACCTACAAGGAACAAATCTCTTATTGGTAAGTTTGTATTAATTTTATATAGCAAATAATTTTTTATGATAAATGATCTATTTCCTTAAGACTTACACTATTACCTTTCAGATGTATGCAGGTATGTGACCAACATTGCCAAGATGAACCACAAAAAGACCGGTTCCAAAAATCTTGATTTCTACCTAACAAATCATAGGTTAGCACAATTATTATGCGGATAATTAAAATAAACAAGATCTAAAATGTTATATTGCTTTTACCAACTTAAAAGTTTCTTGCATATGCAACAGGGACAGCAAGACGGGTAACATTATGGGAGGGTTAGGTGATTTGCTTATTGACAATAAAATGAAGCACGTAGTAATGTGTCCTATTGTCATAAATTCTACAAGTGCATACCATTACTACAAGATGTTTTTTCCTATAACTTTCAAACTTATCTCGTATCAATGATGTAAAACGTAAAGTCAATTTGTACATCCTGCTCCGTATAAGTTGAATCTATCCAAAAGTCCATCACCATGGATATTGACCAAGCTAACATACCTACATTTAAAGAGTTTAAATCATCCTCCGGGTAAGCATTTATATATATTTTGCTTCAAGTTAGAGTAATGAGAATTGTACATCAATGAGCATGGTTAAAAAATGAGTACAAGAATATATATTTATTTACTAATTTTCTATCTCATTAGTGGTGTTAGGCGATAAAGGTCGGAATATGTATTAAGGATTGTGTCCCTAAAGATGGAACAATCAAAACCATTTTGATGTCACACGCAATCAAACGAATGATGTGAGTAATAGTCTCATATTCCCATACCTATATTACCATCCTATTGCACATTTGTTAAACAATTCCTCATCTACAGCTTGCCAACTTTCCATTTGAAAGCAACGATTGGAAATATCAGATCGAAAAGGGATGGCGATTCCCATCATGTGGTGGAAAACAATGTCAAAAAGGTACAACCGAATGGGAGGAGATTTTGGTGTAATGGATGTGAAAAGCAATTTACATACTATCATATGAGGTGATATTATAGTTTATACTTATGTAATGTTATTTGGACTAAAAACATCTAATCGCTAACGCACTGTAAAACATGCATATAATGTATAGGCTCGCTTTAGACGTGTTTGACAATACCGATAAAGTCAGTGTTTATTCTTTTGATGAACCCGCAACTCGCTTGGTAAAGTTTCCAAGATCATCATTCAAGCTAATGGATCACGATGTGAGTATGAAACATTTTTAATTTTTCACGATTACCCTTTTACTAACCTTCCTTTATAGCCTTCGATGAGCGTAGGAGGATCTTGCCACCACCACTAGCCAACCTCATTGGTACAACACACGCTTTTGAAATCAAGAGTCACACCTACTATGATCATGGAATATTTGAGAGCTTCATATGTTGTGCTATATGCCCACTTGAATTGTCTGCTCCAACAATTGCCACACCTTCCAAATCTACAAGTCTAAGAAAAATAAAAGGTTGGTTCTCAATAACCTTTACAACCATTAAATAACAAACATTAAATGTAAATATAATCAAAAGTTCAATGAAAATCTTACTATTTCAGGTATGTTATGACTGATTCTGATCAGAAGAGGAAGAAGCCTCACCAAAAGCAGAACTCTGAAAGAAAATGAAATTAATGACGAAGCATCAATCAACGATGAAGACACATCTTGGTTGTTAAGATTTAGAAAAATAAAGAGGAAATGACCTCAAAAGTTTGTTGGAATATGTCATTTAGACAAAGAAATTTGTTTTAGTCTGTTTTTTAATGAATAATTTTGGTGTTTTAAACACAACGAATATTTGATATTACTTTTGTTTGGTGACTAAGTTATAAAATTCCGCTTATGCTTAAAATTCAAACTCCAATATTTGTCAAACAGTTATGCATGAAATACATACTCAAATATATGTAATCCAGTTATAAAAGTTGTAACAAAAATTGGACCAACTCTAATTTTTAAGCAATGTTTGAAATTTAATAAGTGCATCTCAATGCTAATTAGTAAGTAAAAAAACTTGGATTGTATAATAAAGGTAATGAAATTTCATTTTAATAAATCAAAATGTAATCAATGTTGTTCACATATGAGAAATTAAACAATATTGGAATATATAGAAATGAAATCAATAATACAATCTAAATTGTAGAAATTTCAAAGAAGAATTAATCTACAACTTTTATATCTTAAACAGTATGTTATGTTGTGAAGCTAAGAAGTATTCCACTAAATAAATTTTGTATATTCTATAACTAAAATGAAAAATAACGATTGCAGCCTAATTTATTACAATCACAAAGATGATATAGAAGTTAGAAATTACCAAGTAGTGGTTAATAGTTGCCTGCATACCTGCATATGAAGAGACGTGTAGGTTACAAATCTTCTTAATGAAGATTAATAACTGTTTGTATATAAAGAGACCTGTCTTTTCCTATTCATATTAATTGTAGTGTTCAATTACATGATTATGAACCATAAGCATCAAAATCTTTACATTAGACAATGTGAGTTAGGTATGGATAATAATATTCCATCTTTCTCTAACATACTCAACAATAAAATCATCATACAATCACATACAATTGTTAACAAAGATGGAGTTACCAAAGTTATGTGGGTCAAGTTAATACACATTCCGTAGATAGGTAATCACACAAATCCTTTGTTGCACATTTTATTAATTTTTTACAATAAGATTATCAATAAGAATCAAATATGTTATTGCAGAGGAACCATCCCAACAAGTTGTTACACGTATAAACCACAAAGCGTGGAGGTATTAAATACATAAAATGGCTCTAAATCATATATATAAAATATTATATATTAATTCAATATTTTAAATTATATGCAAATCACTTTCAACATCTGTGACTTTTAGGTAGACGAAGAACAAGTGAATCAAGGATACTACCAAAACAAGCAAATTTCACATCATCGTGTATTTCTAAAAAAATGAATTTCGATTATGTAGATCTTTAAAATAACCAACTTATTTAAAATTTTACTACTTATTATCTTTTAATATAGGTGTTTCGCTTATGCTAAGCTTGGACCACCATCTTATCAATGCTATAGTTGTAATGCAAACATGTGGTATGAAGAGAGAATTGATAAAGATAAAAACCCGTGAATCCTACTTTTTCACTATGTCGCCAGATGGTAAAGTCTTGCTACCAAATTCAAAGAACCACCATTGCCATTAAAGACTCTCCTTGATTTCACAAATCCTACAACTACAAAATTTAGAGAAAAATCGAGTGTATAATGGGATGTTCACATTTACAACCTTTGGAGCAAGGATAGATCATTCAATAAATAATAGAAGGGTGTGTATACATTTAGAATAAATGGGCAAAATTATCATCTAATTGGGTCACTCCTACCGTGACAAGGAGTTCAACCTGTATGCTCGCTTATATTTCTTTGATACACGAATGAACCTAGGAATCGTATGAATGCTTTCATGAATAATGAAATAAATGATCAAGTGGATGAGTCCATCGTCAAAAGTTTGATTACCATGTTGGATGAATCGAGTGCGCTTGCAAAAGCATTTAGAATGGCAAGAGATTGGTGTCATTCTAATCAATCAGAACTTTGAATTGCGCTTACTTAGTGAGAGAAGAACATCAAAGCAAGATAGCTCCAACCGTATCGTAAGTAGCAGCCCGATAACTAATGATTTTGGAGATGGTATTCCTACAAAGGATATCATTGTTAATTGCAAAACAACGGTACAACCCGAATATCGAATTGCATCCATCCTACATGGCATTGTAAGATCCTTTGTTATTCCGTATGGAGAAGATGGATATCACGATAAGATACCATATCATTCCAATAACGGTAACAACAAGACTAAACGTGGATATGTTTCAATGAAGGAATATTACGATATTTGATTCACAATCGAAACAACCAAGCCAACACTTTACTTAAAGGGGCAAGTTATTCCAAAAATTTTGGTTGACGACACGCATCGCTTGAGGAACAAAGACTAAAATGGAATAGACATAATCAAGACACGCTACGAGTAGATCTCAGATCATAATTTGCGGGACGCAGCTAAGGGGAGACACAGATGCAGCAGGCCTTGGAAAAAGGATTGTCTTACCCTCAAGTTTTACTAGCGGACCACGTTATATGATGCAAAACTACCAAGATGCAATGGCTCTGTGTCGTACTTATGGGAATCCAGATCTTTTATCACATACACATCTAATCCAAAATGGCCGAAATTGATGAAATGTTGGCATTTATACCAGACAAAAAGCACATGATCGGCCGTAAATAGGACGCGTGTTTTCAAAATGAAGCTAACTCACTATTAGATGATCTAACAAAACCATATATTTGGACCACATTGTGCGTAAAATAATAATATAATATACAATAATTATTTACAATCTCATACTAATTTTTCAAACAACCCTTAATTTTGTTAAAATATATACTTGCAAAGGTGTATGTAATTGAATTTCAAAACGAGGGCTCCCACACGCACATATACTCCCCGTGGTCGGAAGAAGATTACAAATGCAAACCGAAATCGCTTAGATAATATGATATCTGCAGAACTACCATGTCCAACAAATGATCCAGAAGGCTACAAAGCCGTCAATGAGTATATGTTGCATGGTCCATGTGGTAAAGACGCAAACTATGCTCCATGCACAATTGAAGGGAAATGTACAAAAAGTTATCCGAAATCATTCTATAAAGAAACAATGGTGGATGAAGATGGGTACCCGTTTATCGACGAAGAGACACAAAAGTATTTGCTTTGAAAGGCAAATTTACTTATGATAATGTAAATGTCGCTCCTTACAATCGATATTTATTGTTAAAATATCAGGCACACATAAACGTTGAATGGTGCAACAGATCTAAAGCAATAAAGTACTTATTCAAGTACTTAAACAAAGGGCCAGATAGAGCAACTATTGTGGTGCAAGAGAACGTGGTGACAAACAACGATGAGGGGGGACAAAGAATCAATGCAGTTGATGAGATCACAAACTATTTAAATTGTCGGTATTTAGCACCATGTGAGGCAGTGTGGCGCCTCTTCTCTTTCGATATCCATTACTCTTATCCATCAGTCATGAAATTAAACTTCCACTTACCAAATCAAAACTCAATCACATTACGTGATTCACAGAGTTTACCAGCACTTCTTCAAAGGGAAGATATCAAGAGAACGATGTTTACAGAGTGGTTTGAGTTAAATAAACGAGATAAAGCAGCCAGAAAACTAACCTATGCTGAATTACCAACAAAATATGTGTGGCACGAACAACTGAAGATATGGAAAGAACGAAAACTGAAAAAAAGTATTGGCCGGATTTTTTACACAAGCCCAGCTTCAGGGGAGCGTTACTATCTCAGAATGTTGCTAAATGTGGTAAGAGGCCCTAAATCTTTTAAAAAGTTAATGACTGTTAACAAAAAGGTCTATGGAACTTTTAAAGAAGTATGTTTCGCATACGGCCTTCTCAATGACGACAATGAATGGACACAGCTATAATCAAGCAAGCTCGGACATTAGGTCCTAAGCTACGGACCTGCTTTGTAACAATTTTGTTGTTCTGCGATGTTAGTAAACCATTAAAGCTTTGGGAAGAAACATGGGAGATTTTGTCAAGATATCTTACACCACAAGCGTAAAGTTTTCAACTATCCCGAGTTAGAGTTAACGGAGGAACAAATAAAAACTACCGCTTGATAGAAATTCAAGCAGCTTGTTAAATAGAAACGGAGATCTTTAAAAGATTTTCCGATCTTCCACAACCTAATCGAAACCTCCTAACTAATTTGGATAATCGTTTGATTAGAGAAGCACTCGACTTTGATTCAAAAGAAAGTAAGATTGAACATGATCACCGCATTCGTTATTAAACCCCGAGCAAGAATTAATATATGAGCATGTAATTGAATCACCCATTCTAAAAAGGGAGTTTTCCTTTGTTTACGGACCGGAGGTACAGGAAAGACATTCTTATATAAAACCATAATTTCACGATTAAGATCGAAAAAGAAGATTGTGTTAGCAGTTGCATCTTCGTGTAAACCTTTCATAAAATTCTATATACTTGATTGAATAATTAACAATTACATTATTAAACTTATGACAAATTTAAAATATTTAATTAGGAATCGCGTCATTGCTACTTCCTCGGAGGTAGAACCGCCACAAGAGATTTGTTATCCCGCTTGAGCTAATGGAAAATAGCACATGTGGGATTAAACAAAATACGCACTTAGCAGAATTATTACAGCAGGTTGAGCTAATAATATGGGATGAAGCCCCTATGACTCAGAGGTATGCTTTTGAAGCGCTAGACAGAACGCTAAGGGATATATTAGGATACGAAAACAAAGAAAAAAGAGAAAAACTCTTTGGTGGGCTCACAGTGTTACTTGGAGGTGACTTCAGACAAATATTACCACCATCACAAAAGGCAAACGTCAAGAAGTAGTGCAAGCATGCATAAATCGCTCACATTTGTGGAAGTTTTGCAAAGTTTTCACACCGACACGCAAAGATGAGAGTGAATGAAATTTCACCGGATGGTTCAATTAACTCAAGAAAGCAAGAATTCAACAGATGGGTTTTAAAGTCACGATGGAAACTTGCCAGCAATAAGCAAAGCAGAGGAAGATGAGCCTACTTGGATTGAGATTCCCGAGGATTTCATTATCGAAACATGCAATGCTCCTATTGCTCAGATAGTTAAGGCAACATTTCCTGATTTTACTACTAGACAAGTTGAAGATGCATATCTCAAAGAACGAGCAATACTAACACCAAGAAATGATGACGCTGATGCTATTAACGCATACATGTTTGAACAATTAAAGGGCAAAACTATTACCTACAAGAGTGCAGATGAAGTATGCAAAGCATCAACTGATCAGTTGTATCAACATAATTTATACCCAATAGAGTTTTTAAATTCGCTAAATTTACAAGGATGCCACCCCACGAGTGAATTTAAAAAGACCTACCAATAATGCTATTATGGAATGTTAATCCAAAGACAGGGTTGTGTAATGGAACAAGGCTAATCATCATCGATCTAGGCCGCTTTGTCCTACGTACAAAATCCTAACAGTTCAAAGATTGGAGAAACCGCCTTAATACCAAGAATAACACTAACAAGTACACAAACACAATGGCCATTCGTAATGAAGCGGAGGCGCTTCAGTGAAACCATGTTACGCAATGACAATTAACAAGAGTCAAGGGCGCTCACTTACACATGTAGGCGCCTATCTCGCCAACTCCGTGTTCAACACGGACAACTTTATGTCGCAGTCGTCTGTGGTTACAACCCCTAATGGTCTAAAGATACTTATGGTGGGAGATGAAGAAGGTGAATTCAAGGGTCGAACCCGTAATATTGTTTACAAGGAAACTTTCAACAACTTATTTTAATAATTATATTTCGTTTGAGAACAACTCTTTGTTTAGACATATACATTCACAAAATTCAATCAGAACCGAGATTTACTTCATACTTTCAACCAAACTTTGAAATCCATACTATCTAACAATCTAAGAACTAATATAAACCAAAGATTTCAACATAGACACACCAACTAATCCAAATGCATCCTCCTATTACAACACTAAACAAGTCAAAATTCAAAATTCCATATATGCCTATCAATCACAAATTTGGAAACAAGCACACTTAGTAAACCTTATTGAAGGGATTAGCCACTAAGTATCATTCATATACAAATTCAAAGAAGGATGATAAATATAAAGCAATATATAATTACAACGATTTAAAACAAAATTAAAACTATAAAAAGTAAACTAACCATTCGATCATCCACTGGAAATTTGACATAAAACACAATTCCCAATTGAGGTTTCAAACAATTGTGCATCTCCAAGCATCCATCAACCCAATTCTGAGTACATGTTTTCATAAAAAAAAAAAAAAAAAAAAAAAAAAAATCTCAAACAACTACCCCTTCATAAAATCAACATATGAGACCCCCTTGCACAATCAACAAAGAAATACCAAATCCATAATAAACAACACTTATTATAATTACCTGTACATAAATCCGGCTATCCTTTCATAACAATTGATTCCACACTCTTAATTAAACTGATAATATGCTTTAATTTCAAAAGAATATTGTGAAATTGAATATCCCCAAATTTAGATAAAAACCCTAATTTAAATCGCCTATGTTCACTATAATGTGTGTTGACTACACTATGTGTGAGAGAAAAGCACCAACTTTTTATATAAAATAAATTAGGAAAGAAAAAAATACACCAATGAAATTAAGATTAAAAGATAATATTCATTTCGATATAATAATAAAGATTTACATCATATTCATTATATCATCATCATTAAACAACAACTGATAATAACTTAAAACAGCAAAAGATGAACCATGATGATGAAATACACAAAAAAAAACTCCAACAAACACCTAATCATAAACTTCAAGAATGGAGATGTGATTCTCCTTTTCGTCAACCCTTGACGAAGCTCAAGCAAGAGGCAAGTAACCACCTCCAACCTCCTACGCAGTCGACAAGATCCTCATGCTCACATTCATAGACATCACCAATGACTCCTCTTCATCATGATTGAGAGACCATAACTCGCCAATCGATCGATTTTTGTTGGATTGTGGTTTGAAGTTGATCACGCCTTTCTCCAAGAAACCTTATAAAACTTCGCCTTCCACATGCTCATGACCATATAGAAATTTGAAAGCTTTGTGCAATTCCTGCGTTTCGTAAACATTTTTAGTTCATTGAGTAGGGGTTTCATCAAGATCGGCCATTGATTGAATAATTAGGCACAAGTATTTTTAGGTATAAAGTTAAGTATAAAAACAACAACCTAATGAATAATTATAGATGAATCGAGATGGAAACCAATAGTCGTGAATCATGATTACAAAAATAAACTCATCAATTAATTTGCAGAGATGGTTTATTTTCCCATGCGTAAACATCAAATAGGTTTCATACATGAATTTAGTAATAACACATTCAACCCTTCAACTTATGATAATAACAACTTACAAAACAAAGTGGTACTTACAAAATATAAGATACATTCACAACTTACAATACAAATAATAAAAATTTTACCAAAATTATACTATAGTAAATTAGATAGAACAACAATGCTTCTTATTCCAATAAACAAAATAAAACTCATATTCTTAAATTTTTAAATAACAAAGTATAATTATTTCCCTCACCATACTAAACTATAAATATGCATACACCGACAAAACACACAACAATTATGTGATGAACTATTAAATTCAAACTCGCAAATAACACGGAACCATAACAAAAGACAAAAAATAATTCATATTCTTAAAATTTTAAAGAACAAAGTATAAATATTTCACTTAGCATACTAAACTATAAATATGCATACATAAACCGAACCTTGAATCAAGAATCCATTCATAAACTTAATATATACATAATACATCCATACCATTTCCATTCAAATATGATAGATTAAACAAAAGTACATAAACCTAAACACAAAACAAACAGCCAAACAATCCTATTATTCATAATCCGATCCAATCTAGAGAATGAGCTCAAAATTTTTGGAACTATATTCTTACTAAAATTGGAGATGATCATACTTTTCAAGTGAAGTCATTTTTATTCTGTGTAACGTGCAACATAAGTCCGAATAAAACATCAAATAATGGAAGTTCCACTCGACAAATCAAATCGAAAGGTATTTATGCAAAATGATGAAGTGTAATCAAATAGGTTTGTTGTGATTACGTGTAATTTGAACAAATTCCGTTAGGCATATTCTAATGTAAATTCCCATCATGATCATATTGATGTGTTCACCACTTGTTTTACGAATCTGGAACACATTCCTCTTTTTACCATTCTGTTTGAGGAGACAACTTACATTATTATCCTATACTTTTTATTCAAGCAAATGTTAGACAACCAGAATTATTTTACACGCGCTCCGCTGCGGGGCGTGGGGTATAAATTTAGCAAGGAATTAGGTTGTCGTAGGTTGCAGCGGAGCCAATTTAAATATGATATGTGTTCTAAATTTTTGGTTTGTTTGATGATAGATTGAGCAAACGTGTGTTGTGGCGGAGCTAATTTGTTTCGGTTGTTACGTTTGGCGCGTTCCGCTACAGGCGTGAGGTATAGATTTAACGAGGAATTAGGTTGTCGTGCATTGCGGCGGAACCAATTTGAGTATCATATTTGTTCTAAATTATTTTTGGTTTGTTTAGAGAGAGAAAGAGAGAGAGATAGATGTGAATTACATTTTATGGAATATGTTAAAGCAACTAAAATAATTAAAAATAAAAATCATAGGAACTTTTGTATTATATTTGTTTAAAATTATCTTCGGTTTGTTTGATGAGGGATTAGGCATCTTATTTCCGTTGTTATGTTTGGTTTTTAGTTTTAGTTTTTTATGAATGCATGATGTAAAATCCTTATATATATAAAGGGAGAGAGAAAAAAAGAGGCTAGAAAAGAGAGAGTAAGATGCATCCGCAACTAGTGCCACATCGGCATAATCATTATTGATGAGCCGATCCAAAACCCACTTCTTCAAACCCCACTTGAAGTGCCTAGCCTGCCTCTGAGCATCACCAGCAACAGTCCCAACAAAACTAGCTAACCTCAAAAACAGCTGCATGTACTCACTCGATGATTCCCGATCAAACTGATAAATAGCCCCATACTCGCGCTCATACCTCTGCTGCTCAGAGTCGGGAAAATACTGCTTATAGAAGATTTCACGGAAAGTGTCCCATGAGCAAGTGTCAACAAAATTCTCCTCCTTAGCTAGAAGATACACTTTCCACCAATTCAACGCATCCCCTTCCAACTTGAAAGTAGCTAACCTCGTCTTAAATTCATCAGCACAACCTAAGACCTTGATCAACTTCTCCATATGAGTGATCCAATCTTCTGCATCCGTGGGGGTGGCAACAGATCGGAAAGAAACAGGCTTAAGCTTGGTGAACCTCTCAATCCAAACATGAATCCCAGTAGGTGGAGCATCACCACCTGATGAACTAGCACCATTCCTGATGTTATTGGTGATAGTGGTCATCAATTCAGATTCGGAAGAACATTAGCCAAAGCACGGGCTACCATGGCCTCAAAGTCGGGGCATCATCCCCATTAAGATCACCATTTCTACGCATCAACACCATCTGAACGATTATAAAAAAGATTAGCAAAGGTCAGAAAACAGGATGAAAAAGCATGAAAGGAAAAGACGAGAATGAAACCTAATGTCTACCCAAATCCTCACAAGTCAAAGCCTAAGCTCTAAGGGTCAAAACCTAGGGTCCATATGTTCACAGGTCATAACTACAAGTCGTAACCTGGGCTCTGATACCATAATTGTAACACCCCAACCCGACAAGGGTAGAAGTATCACAATATGGTGTCATATCAAAGCATACATAATGAACATAAAGCAACAGCGGAAGTCTTAAGCATAAATAATCAAAGGAGTTAAGTCAACACGACTTAAACAATACATAAGTTCAAGATAAAAGGAAATACTCCAAAGCTAGAAATAACGACAATCCAAGTCTAAATAAATGTCATAACATAAGCAAATGGAATCTAAAATGACTAGGGTCAAGGTCTCCACGTAAGCTCATCACTCAACCCAAAGCAAATCCCCAGCAACTAGCTTAGATACCTGTCGCAGGAAAAGAAAATACGATTGGGCTTAAAAAGCCCAGTGAACAAATATATATAACAAAATGAATAAACGAAACATAAGGAACGAAATAATATAACTTGTGGTGCATTGGGGAAATCATAAGGTATAAACAAAAGGATAGAAAAGTGAAAAGAAAGGTCTGTAATCTACCACGAGCCCAAACAAAACATATCATATCATATAACATAAGTAACCAAGGAGTGATCAGCCCCCAAATGTGAAAGACGTGTATTGCACACAACATCAGTCACCATATAAATAATATCATAGCATATCATATCATAACATAACAAATCTAGGATGCATCCATACGCCCCTGTACAAATCATAGTGGTCATAATAATAATAATATAAAGTGCGCATAATTTCATAAAAAGGGGACGGGACGGAACATCACTCCACCGCCCTAGAGTCATATTATTGGTGCATTAATGACATGGCCATGTTACCTTTATGGCTAGAAAAATGGCTCGGGTATTAAACTGAAAGGTCAAATGAAAGTCATAATATAAAAGGTTCATGTTAAAGGTTCAAAGCAAGGTTCAACATTAAAGGTTCACGAATCTAAGGGAGCATAGCAAAGGTCATATAAGGGAACCATAATAGTAAGGCTCAGAGCAAAGGCAATAATATCAAAGACATGTGTAGGAATCATGAGAAACCTTAAGAGATAAGGTCAGAATATTTGTACCTTATTCAACAGCAAAGAAAACAAAAGCAAATGAGATCAAGAGACACGAAAGATCACTCCTTCCTCGAGGGATTTACAGAAGTGAAAGGATATACATTTATTAGATGTAGTTAAAGTGTTTTACTCCGATTAAGTCTTTTAGTGTTTATAAGAATCTTTCCATATTTAGTAAGTTTCCAAATATAGTAACTTTCCTTATTTAGTGAGTTTCCACTTTAAGTAACTTAACCATTTTAAGTGACTTTCCATTTTAGGTAACTTTCTATTTTAGGCAGGTTTCCCGATTTAGTAAGTTTCCATGATAAAAAAATTTCCAAAATAGCAGTTTTCCATAATTAGCAGGTTTAGTCATTTATGATATAATTAATGTCAAATTAGGTTAAAATGATGGAAGTAATTATTATTATTATTATAGTTTAGGGTTCAATTATCACAAGTTATAATAGTAAGTTTCCATAATAAATAACTTTCCAAAAATAACAGTTTTTCATAATTAGCAGGTTTAGTCATTTATGATATAATTAATGTCAAATTAGGTTAAAATGATGGAAATAATTATTATTATAGTTTAGAGTTCAATTATGACAAGTTATAATAGTTTAGGGTCTAAACTGTCATTATCACAAAGTATAGAGGTTAAAGTGTAAATATCGCATGTTTAATTATTTTACAAATTTAGTCCATTCTTTTACCTTGTTAATGAGCCAAACCTTCTACTTGTATTATTTACAAATCGACCCTTAACTTTTATTTAGAACCAAAACCTTATTAAAACCCTAAACCTAGCTCGTTTACCATTTACATTTTATGCATGTCGAACCGTAAACCAAACATTACCACGACCCCTTATGGTGTTACCTAGTCGAGACATGACCATGACCAAATCATTTCATACGACACACACCAAAGCAATACGAGATCCATTTTAAATGTTGTCGACACAAACTAACCAAGATCTAAACGAATATATACACTCCATTTTAGCTCGACACAATTTGGACAAAACGTAATTAAGGTCGAATATATATGGGTCGAATAGATTCCAAGCCAAAGTGTTAAATGTGGGTCGATTACATAGGCTTCTTAATTCGTTATTTTATGTGACAAGGTTATGATATTATGTGACGATTTCATGATTTTATGTACCATTTCATGCGTGTATCGAATTGGAGAAAACAACCATACGATTAACAAACATAAGAATAAAGGAGAATCGAAATGAGATTTATGATACAAACCCTAGTTGCGTGATTGAGTGAGGAAACGAGAAACCTAGGGTTTAAAACCCACGACAATATCAACCTTTCGAGACAAACCCATGACCAAACCTTCGAACCAAGACCCACGATTACAAACACCTTATCACAGCCTCCCTTGTGCACACCTTGTGATCGAATGAAAAAGAGGAAGAAAACCTTGTGCCGTCACTTTGCATTTTAGGGTTTTATGTGTGTTGAATATGTAAAAGGTAGGTTACAAATGAGAAGTAAATGGGAGGTATATGGGGGGGCGGGTTCGGCCGAATACTAGGGAGGAATCAAAGGACCAAATCAAGTTAGATGGGCTTTCATTTAAGTTGTAATGTGTTGTATATCTTGTTAAATATAACGACCCATGCATCCTTATAAACGTGTGATTTCTATTAGTGCAACATAAGTGTATGTCGATTGTTATTTATCTTGTACAATTTTATCATTTATGAGCTAGGTTAGTATTGTATTTAATGAGCTTGACGTATTTTACGTATTTCATAAGTATTAAATTTGAGGGGTAAAATATATGGTCATTTCACAAGTTTTAGATTTTTAGGGTTTTACAATGTAAGTGGTTGATATCGCAATTATTGTTGTATTTTTATGAATGATTGGGAGTTGGTTGTTATTGGGAACACCAACTAGGGATTATTTTTGTCTAAGACATTCTTAAGTCTAATTCGTGTCTACCAAATAAAGCGTGCATATTTCGTGTTAAAGCGTGAGTTAGTCTACGATTTGTGTCTTTTTCAAGGTTCATGGTTTGATAAGTACCTAGTAGCATTGGTTGTGTGGACTTAATCTATTCGTTTTGTTATTTTTATTTTACACCAATTATAAATGTTTTCCATGCAAAGTAAGGTGGGATCTACTTCTGCTACCCGCAAAGTTAATTTTTGCGCTCTTGATACGGGCAAGCCTCTTAATGAGAAGGCCGAGGTAAAAATTCCTTGGTCATCTGTCTTGGAAGCTAATTCTAAGTTTGATAATACTCTTTTCGGGTATTTTATTGGCAAGAGGGTTGCATTTCCCGTAGTTGATAACTACGTGAAGAATGCATGGAAGAAGTTTGGCGTGGTACGTTCTATGATGAATTCTAAGGGTTTATTTTTCTTCAAATTTGCCTCTATTGAGGGATTAAATGGAGTGTTAGAGAATAGACCTTGGTTTATTCGATCCGTTCTATTATTTTGAAGAAGTGGACCCCGGGACGAGTTTTATTAAAGAGGACTTGGGTTCGATTCTGTCTGGGTGAAATTACATGATATTCCTATTCTCGCTTTCTTGGAGATGGATTGAGTGCCATGGCTACCAAAATAGGTACCCTATTATGCTTGATGCATACACGAGCTCTATGTGTTTGCGGTCATGGGGCGTTTGATTATGCTCGAGCTTTGATTGACATCAAGGCGGATCGGGAGCTTAAGGGACAATGGTTATTCTTTGTGCCAAGTTGGGATGGTGAAGGGAGGTATTGCATCTTGTCAGTGGAATATGAGTGAAACCACCTCGTTGTGGTGTTTGTATGGTTTTGGCCATGATGAGACCCAATGTCCCAAACGTGTGCATGTTGACCCTAAACATCAAGCACAAAAGAATGATGGGTTCCAAATGCCTCAAAGGAAGGCGTTTCGTGGTATTGAGGTGGGAAAAGGGGCTAAATTTAGCCCTTCTAAACATAAGAAGCAAGTGTATCAGCCTGTGTCGAAGAAGCCGGATGCTACAAAGAAGAAGATTACTGAAGTGGCTAGTACAAGTGGGACAAATATTGCTACATCAAATCCGTTTGATGCTCTTAATATGGTTGATCTTGATGAGGTCGCTATTCCTAGTGTTACTGTTGACTTGACTAAAGATGGTAGCTCGCTAAGGTGAAAATGGTAGCACTAGTACTACTCCTATTGTTGAAAAATTGAGGAGCTTGAAAAGCTAATTATTGAGGGGAAAGTTACTCTTGTGGATGATGATGGTAAACCTCTTAAAAAGGTTGATTTGAAAGAAAAGGCGCATGATACGGCTACTAAGCCTAGTTCTTCTTCCTCTCCGTATTCTATGGTGGGTAACCCATTCTCTAAAGTGGGGGATGTGATTGTTTCTGACAGTGATGATGAGGAGGTGCTTGAGCCGGATAATCCTATGGCTAAATTTCTC
This sequence comes from Chrysanthemum lavandulifolium, assembly GCA_022545495.1. NCBI lineage: Eukaryota > Viridiplantae > Streptophyta > Magnoliopsida > Asterales > Asteraceae > Chrysanthemum > Chrysanthemum lavandulifolium. The sequence goes on along the minus strand of CM040239.1, from coordinate 102,241,057 downwards.
GCATCAACAGGCGGTGGTCATGAGCTTGAAGATTATTATGATGATTATGCGGATCAGGTCTATGATTTACCAAGGCAATTGGATGATTTTTCTGACATGTATGATATCAAGCTCCAAGGTCGTGGTAGTAAGCAATCTAGACGTTAGGTTATGCTTGGTTTTGTGTCAAATGTAATCTAGTAAGTAGTGGTTGTTTTACTGTTTTAAGGATAGGAAGTGTCTTGTTATGTTAGCTTTACCGCCTATGTAACGGGCTGAGATATGGGACTTCACTCATATCCTTTGTACTTAAATGTTTTTTTGAGTAATATATTTACCGGGGAAACCCTTTACCCAAAAAAAAATAAATGTTTTCCATGCCTAATCCTTACCATATATCATTCTTCATCTTAACCTTAAGCTTATTGAGATTAGGGAATTAGGCAATCTCAGATATCCCAGTCGTCATTACGATTGTGTGTTCGTGATTTTGTCGCTCTTTTTGATATAATATTATTTTTGAAAGATTACTTGGTCATATCTTTAGCTTATTCGAATTAAGAGTCAAGCAATCTTGAGTATCATGGTCGTCGTTACGATCATGTATTTATGATTTTGTCGCCTTTTCTGGAATATGAGATCGATAGAGATTGAAAAGAATGATCAACCTTTAAGCATTCATCATTTTTACCCAATTTACCTTTTTAGATTTGTTACTTCTAAACTTAAGTGGCGGAGATGTGTATCCTTGCCTAGCTTATGATAGTGTACTCTTCACGACTGAGCAATTGAGTGAACTACTAAAATGTTACCACAAAGATTAGTTTAGTGATGTAAGTGTTTTCATTTTCCTATTTCGTGAGGTGTTTGGTTGTGCACTTTTGATTGAGTAATAAACTTAAAAGATTATTCATAGACTTTTGTTTGGGATATGTTTTCATAAGTAAAATTTAAGATCTACTTGAAGTCAAGTAGGATTCAAGTGAGGAGATATTTGATGACATCAAATAAGGAATAATATTATGCATCATTTATCCCATATATATTGCTCATTTTATGTTATTTATATATGATACTTAATTTCTTACTTTTGTTAATTACAGTAAATAACGGAGCAATTGATGAAAGTTAAGGAAAAGGACGTGATTTGGAGCTAAAATGAAGAAATCAAGTCGAGTACCCATTACGCCGTATTCATCACCAAAGATACGGCATATTCATTCAAGACTTCATAAAAAACACAAGATCGTATAGGCACCAATACGGCGTATCCAGAATGTTTTATACGCCATATTCATTGGCGGTTCGTACAGATTCTAGAATATTTTAATCTTAGGGCCTACGCAAATATTTCCCAATACGCCGTATCGAAGGACAAAACTCTAACACATTGATTTTTTTTATTAAATTCAATGTTATTACAATAATACTTGTCGAGTGTTGCATTAATTGTTCTAAAGCATTCCTAACTGTTTAATTAGATCAAAACTCAGCAATTAAGAAACGCCCAAATTTTAGGTTTAAACCCTAATCTACTAGTTTCTAATCTAGCTGTAGGACATGTTAAAAATTCAGTACAAAGCTATAGAAACACAAATGAGTAAACTGGCATGCTTACAATTTTGAAAATCGAATGCGATGATTGGATTGATTTTGTACCGTTCGTTCTCTTAGAGTTTCTTAGAGGGTTTTATAAGCTTTTGAAATTTAGTGAGAAACTAGAAAAGAAACTATGTATATATAGTTTTTAAAAAGATTGAGTACTTTGACACAATTAGTCCCTAGGTCAACAAGTTTTGCTTCAAAAGATTAAGTACTTTGACACAATTAGTCCCTAGGTCAACAAGTTTTGCTTCAAAAGATTTAGTACTTTGACGCAATCAGTATTGAAATTCGTATGACATATAAAATGTGATTTAATATTAATATGAAAGTTCGAACACTAAATAACTGTACTAAAATTGACATAAGTATTTATGTATTAAAAATAAGGGATAACTTCTTGGTAGTTAAAGGATTCATCAAGGGTTTCGATAAGATGGTGTTTGTGGTTAACGTTTACGCCCCGCAATCTAGGAGGGCTAAGAACTTGGTGTGGACTGAGTTGAAAAATCTGAAAGAAAATAACAATGGTTGGTGGATTTTGATTGGTGACTTCAACACGGTCAGGGTCAGAGATGAGAGAAAAGGGTCAAAGTTCAAGAGTAGTTGCGCCAAAGACTTTAATGAATTCATTGCGTTTTCTGATCTCCACGAATACGCGATGAAAGGAAGTAAGCATACGTATCTTAAGGAGTACGAGAGGGGAAGGAAGTTGTGTAAAATCGATCGATGCTTGGTCAGTAGGGACTTTTTCGATAGATGGCCTGTGGCGGTGTTCATGGCTCTTCCCAGTTGGCTTTCTGATCATAATCCAATTCTATTGTCTTTATTGGATAATAATTTTGGGCCTAAACCGTTCCGGGCTTTCAATTTGTGGCTTGACTACCCCGAATGTGTTTCTGTTGTCACAAAGGCGCTGGAGGATTTTGAGTATGTGGGGGCTCCCGATATCAAGTTATTGATGAAATTTAGATGGCTGCGTATGCACTTAAAAGAATGGCGAGACGTCTTTATTCAAAAGGAAAGTGAAGAATTGGAGATGTGTAGAAAAGAGCTCGAGGAGCTTGATAGTGCGTTGGAAACTACGGAATTTTCAGAGGAGGACTCATGGATTAGGAACGAATGTAGGAAGAGAATGGAAGAAATCGAAATCCGAAAGACTAAGGATTTGAAACAAAGATCAATGAACAAGTGGGTTGCGGAGGGTGACGGCAACAATCATTTCTTCCACGGTCTTATCAACAATAGAAAAATGAGCAACTTGATTCAAGGCCTCAAGATTGGTGATGATTGGTTACTAAACCAAAGTCGATTAAGAAGCATGCCTATGAGTTTTTTAGAAATAAATTTAAGGAAGATTAGAAGGGAAGATCGAATCTTGACTGTGGTATTGAGACGAAGCTTTCAGTGGAGGCGGCTGATTCTTTAGTTGGTCGGTTTTCCAAGGAGGAGATTAAAAAGGTTGTGTTCGATTGTGGGGAAGAGCGGGCCCCTGACCCGGATGGCATTCCGTTTAAATATATTCGGCGTTTTTGGGCCCATTTTGAAGACGACTTTAGAGATATCCTCGAGGATTTTTTCGAAGGCAGGGGTTTTAGTAGTGGATGCAATTCTGCTTTCATTACTCTAATCCCGAAAGTCAGAGATCCGGGTCATCTTAACGACTATAGGCCTATCACCCTCGTTGGCGCCACGTGCAAGGTGGTTTCTAAGGTCCTTGCTAATTTGCTTAAAATGGTTTTGAACCCCCTACCCTAATTTCGGTTAATCAGTCCGCCTTCTTGGGGGACAAACTTATCTTGGACGGTCCACTAATATTGAACGAGATTATCTCGTGGGCAAAGAAACAGAAAAAAGGAATTTTCATCTTCAAGGTAGACTTTAATAAAGCCTATGATAATGTCAGTTGGGAGTTTCTTTTATCAATTATGTCACAAATGGGGTTTCCGAATATTTGGTGCAACTGGATTTTCAATATTCTTTCTACTGCGAGATCCGCGGTCCTTGTTAATGGATCCCCTACTTTCGAGTTTCAATGTCAAAAGGGGATGAGACAGGGATACCCCATCTCCCTGTTCTTATTTCTAATTTTCATGGAGGCTCTTTCATGCATGATGAAGAAATCCTGTAGTAGTGGGGTTTACGAAGGCCTTCGTCTTCCCAATCAGGGTCCCTCGGTCTCTCATCTCTTGTATGCGGATGACTGCTCTTTTTTGGGAGATTGGTCGCTTCAAAACATCAAAATGGTAGTTCGTATCCTTAGATGTTTTCATGTTTACACGGGCCTTCAAATCAATATAGGGAAATCCCAAATATTTGGAGTTGGGGCAGATGATTCGGAGGTTAGAAGGTTGGCGGGTTGTGTGTCGTGCAGATCAGGGTCGGTCCCGTTTGACTACCTCGGTATTCGTATTGGGGGCAATATGAATAGAGTTTCAAATTGGGGATTTTTGTTCGATATTTTTAAGTCTAGACTCTCTAGTTGGAAGGCGTCTTGCTTGTCAATTGTGGGGAGGTTACTTTGATCAAAGCCGTGCTAGAGAGCCTTCCCACGTATTAGTTGTCTATTTAAAGCCCCGGTCAAGGTGTTAGATGGTCTTGAAAGTATTATTAGAAGTTTTCTTTGGGGAGGATCTAGCGAAACCAGGAAAGTACATTGGGTTGCTTGGGACTAGGTTGCTTCTCCTGTTCGTATGGGGGGTTGGGTCTAAGTAAATTATCGGACTCCAATATTGCTCTTTTGTCTAAATGGGTTTGGCGGTATAAGACTGAACCTTAGAGTCTTTGGAAGAGGGTGATTGATGCGATTCATGGGACTAAGAGATGTTGGTTGTCTCTTCCCGTTAACAACTCGATGTCGGGGGTGTGGTCGACTATTGTTAGAACTATCTCTAAGACTAAAGTTGCTGGGGTCCAGTTGAATCAACTGTTCAAAGGCAAGGTGGGCGACGGACAAAATATAAGGTTTTGGATTGACCCGTGGGCCTGTGATAGGTCGCTTAAGGAGGAGTTCCCGCTTCTATTCAAGAAGGAAATGGACAAAAGATGCTTGGGGCGTGATAAGTTCATTGTTGTCTCTGGTTCTTTTGAAGGGGGGGCGGATAATTAATGGGGGCGGTTGGTCGGCGTCTGAGGATGGGGAGAGACATCGGTTAGAGAGAATGATGATTGGGGTTGTGTTGAATGATCGGAACGATAGGTGGAAATGGCTTGAGAATAATCAGTTAGGCTTCAGTGTTCGGTCGGTTAAGGATTTTCTCATATGTGGTAGGGACTACAGTAACAGATTCATTTTCAAATGGGCTAAATGGTTACCAAATAAATGTATCATTTTCATGTGGAGGTTAGGCTTGGATCGGCTATCTACTATGGATGCGCTTCGGGGTGCGCAATTGCTGCTTCGAATCGATGGCTTGCGTCCTGTGCGGGTCTGAAGACGAATATGTGGAACATCTCTTTTGCTAATGTGAGGTTTCTATGGAAGTTTGGCATTTGGTGGGGCGGTGGTGCAAATTGCCTCCCCTGTATATGTTCGACCGTTTTGACATCTTTAAGATTCATAAGACATCGGGTTTGGACATGAAGAGAAAGGAAATTGTGAAGGGGATCATGTTCATCACTTGCTGGTGCATTTGGAAGTCTAGAAATGATAACCGGTTCGATAATTTGAGGGTCGATACTCGAAAGATTGTGCAGGAGGTCAAATCCCTTAGCTTCTCGTGGTTTAGGAATCGGTTTTGTTACCGTGTTATTGATTGGAAAGACTAGTTTTATTTTAATATCTTGTAAAGAGGGATGTTTGTTTTGTCGCTCCATCGGTTTGATGTGAGTTGAGTTTGTGAATAATAGTTCACTTTTAAGAAAAAAGTTATTTACATATTTAAGCAAACAATTGAGTGAATTGACAAATTTTAGAAAATGAATATCTGTTTTGACTTTTGAGACAGCTTAACTACGAGGAAGGACAGCTGTTTTCTAATAGTAAGAGTTTCAAACTATAAATACATTGACGTTGGATGCCAAAAGAATGCCAAATTACACCATTGCCAATCTTAAAATGGGCTACAGCTGCACAAATTGAAGTGTTTGCTTGCACCAATGGCTTACTCTAACTGGAACACCTGCAAATTAGGAGCCTAAACAAACAGCTTTTATTGTTACTACTCGTTATTTGATTGGGTGAAAGTAACAACTTGGAGCCCAAGGCCTGCTGCTGTTGCTGAAGACAAATAAATGTCAAAGCTTCTTGCCTTTGATGCCACCTAACTTGAAAACAACAAGTCTACGTAATAATTAAGTCCAACCACAAATGACTTTGAGAAGAATTAAAATTAATTCGTAAAATTTTACTTTTTCGTTTTAAAATAGATTTCTATTTGCAAATTGCATATAGTTAAGTACCTGAAACAAAAAATATTTCACAAAATGTTACAATGCTTTGAAAGTATTATAATATGAACATCATTTTTGTCACGTGTCATATATTTATTTTCAAATAAACCAAAACTGAAAGTTATGCATTTTTTACACTAGAAATGAACTAGATTGTCATATAAATGGTAGCATTATCTTCATGGACTTTCATGGAAAAAGATGGATTTTTGTTCTCTTCTTTCGAGCATTTAACTTTAAGTTTCAATCTTTTTCTGATAACTTGATAAATCGAATTCAAGGATGAATAATTCGGTGCATATCGAGTCAGCAATATCCCAAAATTGATCATACAGATGATTTAGGTAACACAAGAATTCATGTCATTTAAGGTATTAGTTGACGTATTATACTTTTGTTTGAAAATGAAATGAAAACTTGTTTTGATAATGTTTTCCCATAGAGGAAAGAAAAAATTAAATAAACTATAGAAATATTACCACTTATGTTTTGGTTTAAAGCTTATACTTATATTTTCTTAGACAACTTGAGGTCAATCATTATGCTTTCTTCATTTATTATAAAGGTTTTGTTAAAGACAACTGGGTTGTGTATAAGCCTTCTATAAATATATAATTAACATTTAATAAACATTTAATGAACTTTAAACATTCTATAGTTAACATCACTTACCTTTTTTATAACTATTAAAAGTATATATTTATGGACTATTTGAGTTCATTAATTGTGATTTTCATAATTTTAGAATGCTTATACACAACCCATAAGGTTGTCTTTAACAAAACCCTTATTTTATAAAATATCAAAGTTTGAAAATAATTTTCAGCGTTAACTTAGCGCAAATAATATTATGAGATGGGAAATGGAGGGGAACTCCTCTCGATTCGCATACGAACTAGCGACATTGTTGTTTTTTTTTTTTTTTTTTTGAGAAAGGGTCGTTTCGGTTCACAATTAACTCGAGTTAAAGTTGCTCGCCGAGCTAACGTCTTTTGTTTCGAATAGTCACTCAAATTTTTCCACTTACTGTTGGAAATGTATATATTTACAAACATGTGAATGTCCGGATTCGAACTCGTGACCACGGGATTGCACACATTAGCGAATGAGAATTAAAGTTAATAATTAATGTTTATGTTTACGATTAATTATTACACATTAAGTCCGGTTAACGATCGTTAAGTATTTAAAGGAAAAATGACTAACGACCGTTAAATGGAAAAGAAAGGACTAGAAATGGAAAACTTGGAAAAGTTATGGGTTGGGCTTTGGGCTTTCCATCATGGTCGGCCATAGGGCTTCTCAAGGCCTAATTCCCTAACTTGTTCTCTAAGTTTACCTACTAGTATATAAAGAGGATAGGTTCTGGGTTTCATACACTTGTGCATTGAATTAACCCTAGATCTCTCTCTCTCTCTCTAGTCTAATATTCGGCCGAACACCCCAAGTAAGGGAGTTTGGTTTCGTTTTCTTAAACGAGGACTTGTGTTAGATCTAGCAATCGCTGATTCGTTTGGTTAATTCGTGTGTACAAGAACGTGGTTGTAAGACATTATTCTTACACCAATAAGTACTTCTTTGTTTTGTTTTGCTCGAGGGTTGTTTTGCTTTGCTCGAGGATTTGACATTCGCAAGAGGTGCGTTACGCATACTTTCGCTTAATTAATTTATTTGTTATGATCTTAAGTCTTCCATTGTGTACTCTTGATGTCTTTATGTTTTATTGTATTTTATATATCATAAACTCAACAATGGCATCACGAGCCTTGTATAACAAGTAATTAATTATCAAACACATAATTAAAATAAACATGAATGTGTTATTATTTGTATGCTTAGATCTAGGGTTTGCAAAACCTAAACCCTAATTTTGAGGGGCGTTTTTTTGGTGCCCTAATTAGGTTTTGTAAACTATTGTTTTAATTGGATTAGAAACCCTAAGATGCATGCAACTTTATGTGTATATCGTAACTCGTTTAATTGCATTAATTGTTAAGTGTAATTTTATGTCCATGATAATTATCTGCATGTTTTATCATGGATCCGCTTTTATTGTATGTCTTTCATGTTTAAGTGATATACACTAAATTCGATAGATCTAAAATTGGGAAAACCTCAATCATTATTAATTTAATCAATTATGTGCTATGTGGTATATATTTAGTTTTGACTTACGCAATCGATGAATCGATGCATGTGGTTCACCTTGTACATAGATGAAAACGGGTGGAAGTCTTAATTAAATATATGCATATTGACAGATCTAGAATTGGTTATTAATAAGATTTATCAAAAGGTTTGCATGTGGCTATTTGCATGACTTATTTTTTTTTTGTTATGCATTCATTGTTTATTTGTTTATTTTTTTTTCAAATACTTGCTTGTTTGTTATGTGTAACAAGGGTATTTTTACAAGAAAAATAAACTGACCTAAACAATGGTGAAACATGTATTTTTAAGTTTAGTAATCGTAATCGTTTAATTGATTGATTTTTGCACAAAATAGTTAGAACGGCTCACCCATTAATGACAAACCGTGTGATGGGTATAAGGAGGACCGATTAAATTGTGACGCCCTAAAGATGAGGGGCATGCTTTATACCGACCGATTCTCCGCTCGTTTGTGCGTCTTAATGGAGCTACCAAGTATTCCTATATGTGTGCATTAAATCTTAAGGGCGAATTAGTTTTAATTCCATGCGCCACTTCGGTGGTAATTATCCGAAACACTAAGTGTTTACACTTATGCAAAAGTACGGTATAATGGATGATAATTAACACTAAATTCCTTGATTGGTGAACCCAATACCTCAATTAAAGTTTGATGATGAAAAGCTTAAACATTAAAACAAGATATAAATGTTTTAATAAAACCTATGTTACGAAGATGAATGCATGACATCTTTGTACATATTTGATTTGACATCAAAATTATTACCCTTTAATTTAAGTTATATGCCATCCAACGAAACGGAAACACCTAAGATTACCTTTTATTTGCGTGAGATCGTGACTTAGATCGTAATCAAAGGGTAAAATGTCCACGTGTCGTGAGAACGGGCATGGACGATTTTGCAGTTTCTTAAGTTGGACAACTTAATTGAGTTTTGTAGTGAGAACTGACAACTCAAGGCATAAGATGGGATAAAACATGTTTACATGGCAATTGAAATTGGCTATATGTAAATCCCATAAATCTAGGAATTGCAATTGAAATTGGCAATTGAGCACAAGCTCTACCACTTTGTATAAGGTTCATTACTAGCGCATCAACCGACGTGATGAGATTATGACAATTTGGATCCTAGTTTTCAATGAAAATTAAATGGTTATATGTTTATGAACCATGGGTGTTTAATTTTCTTGAAAAGGTTAATTATCGAAAATACTAAAATTGAATTTTGTAATTTTTTGAATGTATAATTGCAACATTTAACCAGAACGAAGTTTAGTCTTTGATCGAGAATTGTTCCATTCGCTTTCAAACAAATGTTTGATCGAGAATAATTTACCGAAAAGACAAACGAAGTCTCTTTTCCATGGGAGAAGCATGAGACTCAATCCTATTCCTTTTCATGAATGAGAAAGGTATAATAGGAACATTTGAATTGTCTAAATTCTAATGTAACTCATAGCAATGAATTGCACATCTTATTTTCCATAAAGATTTCATTACCCTCATTTGGTGAATGAATCCTTTGTAACAACATGAATGTTGGTTAACTGGAAAACATGTATATGAGTTACAAAATTAGAAGCTAGACAAATTACCGCGAAAATTGGTAAAAGGCAAACTAGCATATTTTATCTAGTTGTTTTGCTTTAGCCTTTAAAGGTGCTACATACCAGTATGGGCATGGTAGGCCTGTTAAGGAAGAAATTGCATACCCAATTTTTCAAGTTAATAACGTTGATGGATAACCCATTATTCATAGAGTAGAATACACCTTTAGTACCTTAGTAATGATTACGTATGGTTCTTTAAAGGTGTAGGAAAGTAAAAAGCAAGCAAGTTGTTTTCATTGGTTATGCAACACTTACAATGTTGTCGATTCGGTGGGAGCATTTGTGTTGCATTCTTGAATAAGAAGTTGTTTTAATGATTTCTAATTCAGTGGGAGCTACAAGCCTTATTTCTGTGTAGTAACCCATATTATCTTCAAAGATAATTACTTTTCAATTGTAGGCACTTATGTTTTTTAAGGATAGTCATGCGCTTTCCTTACTAATCAATATAGTCCTACATCTACTTGTTATATCTATGACACAAATCATATTAATCAAATAAACGAACGTGTATCGTGTTGTTTATCGCTACATGATGTTGTTCCATGCACAAGTGGGAGAAATCTTTATTGTGTGCAAGGTACAACACATATAAATATGATTTAAATATGATTCTCTTGACCGCAAGGTAAGAGAGTAACGTTCAATAGGAATTATACATTTAAATATGTATGATTGCCACATTAAGAACATGTGTCAAGATGATAACAAAGACTACTTTATTTTAAATATTTATGTCAATATTTAAGAAACACTTGTAGTTACAATTTATGTTACGTGAGAACGTGAACTAGATTATAGCCCAAGGTAAAATATCCACGTGTCGTGAGAACGAGCATGGATGATTTTGCGCTTTCTTCGTTGAACTTTTCATGGAATGACATAATTAAATGAAGTAATCTAATACTACTTTGAATTTAAGTATTCGTTGAATGACTTAAATATATGTAGTAAATATTAACTTGAAATATTAATTGAAACCTGAGGTGGTGTTCATAATTACTTTAATTATAAATGTTTATGATTTTGTAAAGTCACAAACATGAAGTCTTTTAATACAAGACTTACAATATAAAGTAAGACGTTAACTTGCTATGTTTTAAGACATATGCATGAAGTCAATGAGTTGATCAATGACTTATAACGTATAGTGGGATTATAATCGATATGTCTTTTGACTTGGTCAAAATACTTGTGTTATAATACATGCAATTGACTTGGTAATTCTATTGTACCATTAAGTTTTACTTTGTTGGTAAATAGGTAAGCCAAAGAGTAGATGGTTATCTTAAATATTGTTAGATTATCTTACAATATTAATTCTAATGAAATACCATAGTTTTATGGTATGTTCGCTTAGAAGAATCAAAATCTATTGGCATGTTTGATTCAAGATAACTATAGTTTCTTCCAAATGTTATCAAGGTTAGTAGATTGAGTATAGATTGAATATACTCAATAAGACTCCAACCTAGAAGATTGATAAGACACCATTTGTTTATGGAATGTGATGAATCACATTAAGTCTTATAATGAAGTTCAATTTGTTAAACTACTTGTAGAGTGAGTTGTAACAAACTAATGTCGAACTATCAATGTTTTTTGTAATATCCCAAAAGAGAACAATGTATTGTTGCTCTACTTGCTAAACTATTTAAAGGTAATCTTTAAATTGTTAAAGGCAAGTGGGAGTTTTGTTTAGATCTTGAAAGATTGAATTACAAAATACATAATCTTCTAAAATGCACTAGCAAATATCATGATGAGGCTAAACATGAAAATGATAGACCTCAATATGATGGAATTGTCATTCATAGATCCGCAAGGATATCTCGGATATTTAATATGTTGAGGAATATGAGTTACATGATCATGGTAAGCTCGTTAATCATAATGATAAATTTACCAAATGTTGTATTGTGGTAAATCAACCATACTATGAATGTAGAGATGTCACCATAGAGATAATCAACTTTAGATATTTGGTTTATCTTAATGAGTTTCTTCAAAGAATGAAAACCCTAGTGGTTTAAATCTTTGTGTAGAAATCATATGGATAATATTGTACACGTATTTAATGCATGTCTAGTGATAATAATATTAATCATACTTAAGCAATTAACTATGATTGAATATTCTTTACTAGATACATTAAATAGAAGTATAAAGATTATAATTGTCATACTTAGTTTCATTGATGTGAAATTTTGACAATGAATATCAAAACTCTTTGTTTTGGAATTACTTTTGAGGACGATAAGTAATGCAAAGGAGTTTTATGAATTCAAATAATCTTTGAATATGTACAAACTGCAAGAATCCATGAATGGATATATGCATGCATCTAGGAGATGATTCTTATGTTTAAAATTAAATCCATGTTTGATTTAATAATTAAAATAAGATAGCTCGTAAGTATTCCTGAAAGCTAGTGGGAGTATTATTTTTTAAATCTTATATGTTGTATGGGCAACTACATTCCACCTAAATTAAGTTTTAGTTGAGAATGAAACTTCGTTTGTAAGATTTGGAAAATAAAATATATAACCTTGGAATATATATGTTTATTATTATAAACATATGCGGTAAATAAATGAGTCTAATAGAACATGATGAGTACATATCTTTGACAAGATAGTATATGAATGAGATCTTAAAGTCTAACTTGAAGATTCATCATGAACATCATGTTGTGTATAAGGTTGTTGTATCATGCTTGATTACAAGATGATTTAACAACATTGTAATATTTATGTTTGGATTTAGAATTGCATTCCACAGCCTGGAGTTGCTCCCATTCTATACAACAAATTGTTGTAATTGTCATAGTCAACAAACTTGAGGTTTGTATGACACCAAACAAATAAATATTCAAAGTTTACGGATGTTTAAAGAGCATATTGTTGTACACAATGATGCCGGTATAATTGAGATGACACTCAATTCTAGTCATGGTATCGTTGGTGATGACCATGTTGACTAGTTATGCTCAATTAAGAGCATAGTTGCATTATACATTAAAGAATGAAGAATACTTTAAACTTTAAGTTTTGAAAGATGATTGTCATAAAAGGGTGGTTCGGTTATCACGCACCTTATGGAATGATATGACAATATCAAGATATGTGTAAACACATACAAGAAATTCACTTATTGAATTCTTGAAATAAGTATTCTCAAAATTCCTGTAGATCAAAGTTAATTGAAATTATGCCTTGTCAACAAGTATGATTCTCATGACTTGTGGCAAAATTCATTAACTAGTATTATCATGCATTGATCTATTTAGTATTTGGATAAAGGATGTTAAACAATTATTATTTATAATGAATTAAAGTACGGTATACGTTTAATTTCATTTATAATATTGTGTCCTATATTTGCATGTTTAAATCCTTGAATAACTTAAGTTATTCTAAATAGTCCGTTGTCAATCAATAACATGGGAATGATATTGAATTAAGACAAATCTGAGTATTAGTTAGAATATACTTGAAAGTATATTGATGCGTAGCATGACTAATTTCGATGATATTCAATGGATTGAGTATAGGACTTATCCCACCCACATGATGATACTTTATGGATCTTAGTCATTAAGTATATCATGAATATTTATCCTCGACTTGAGATACAAGAGATATGTCATGAATGTAGTGCATTTTGTGAAGCAATCTAACGCTATACGTGGCGGTAGTTATAAGGGTTGTTTTCGAAGTGTTGCGAAATTTATGAATCCGCTTGTAGTCAAAATGGGATTTGTTTCCTTCAAATTTATTTTGAAGTATAATACTCTTGGGCCCTCGTAGGGTTGTTAAGATGTTTGCATGGCCATGCCCAAGGTCTTCGGAATATGTTCGGAAGAATTGGTAATCTTAATCAATCACATAAAGCGAGAAATGAATAGTTAATTAAGAAATGAGTAAGATCCATATTCTTATTAACATGGTATTAGAAACAAAGGATGAATATGATGATGAATCATCAAACTTGGTTTTCTCCGAAAACCATACACGAGTTGTACTAGGGGCATTGGCGTGTTGCTAGACGCTAACCAATGTCATTTCACGCTTTGTAAACATATCCAGTGGGAGTCGTTGAAAATGTATATATTTACAAACATGTGAATGTCCGGATTCGAACTCGTGACCACGGATTGCACACATTAGCGAATGAGAATTAAAGTTAATAATTAATGTTTATGTTTACGATTAATTATTACACATTAAGTCCGGTTAACGATCGTTAAGTATTTAACGGAAAAATGACTAACGACCGTTAAATGAAAAGAAAGGACTAGAAATGGAAAACTTGGAAAAGTTATGGGTTTGGCTTTGGGCTTTCCATCATGGCGGCCATAGGGCTCTACAAAGCCTAATCCCTAACTTGTTCCCTAAGTTTACCTACTAGTATATAAGGAGGGCTAGGTTCTAGGGTTTCATACACTGTGCATTGAATTAACCCTAGATCTCTCTCTCTCTCTCTAGTCCAATATTCGCCGAACACCCCAAGTAAGGGAGTTTGGTTTCGTTTTTCTTAAACGAGGACTTGTGTTAGATCTAGCAATCGCTTGATTCGTTTGGTTAATTCGTGTGTACAAGAACGTGGTTGTAAGACATTATTCTTACACCAATAAGTACTTCTTTGTTTTGTTTTGCTCGAGGGTTGTTTTGCTTTGCTCGAGGGATTTGACATTCGCAAGAGGTACGTTACGCATACTTTCAGTTAATTAATTTATTTGTTATGATCTTAAGTCTTCCGCTGTGTACTCTTGATGTCTTTATGTTTTATTGTATTTTATATATCATAATAAACAAACAAATTATACGATTTGACAAAGAAAAGTTAAAGCTTGGCTCGAGCTCGAGCTCGGTTTGTAATATATCTATATTGAGCTCATTAATAAGCTCGAGCTTGGCTCGTATATATGTTAAATACTTAAAATATCGTAATGTCTTTTAGCCTTGTTTAGGCTCGCGAGCCCAAACGAGCTTTGTATGTAAAGCTCGGGCTCGAGCTCGATTAATAAACGAGCTGCAACTTAGGCTCGAGCTCGAGCTCGTTTAGGCTCGACTTGTTCGAGATTTTTACTGATTCGATCTCAAGCTTTTCACGAACAGCTCGACAATTATTCGTCCCTCGCGTACGTAGCTCTCTTATGGTCCTTAGCTTTAAAATGATTGTTCAGTCAGCGGAATGTTGAATCGGCACTTTACATATCACAAACTCTTTTGACCGATGTTTGTCCCTTTGTTTTTTCATTGTAAAATAATTGATTGAAACACATTCTTTATATCCAATTCATAGAAAAGGCTAACACTTTTATTTGTACAAAGACTACTACAAGAGTTCAATTCAAGTTGCACTTTGATCCCTATAATAGCACGTCTCTATTCGTTTGGTCACTTCAAATTATTTTTAGGTTTTGGGAAGATGCATGAATCGAAATGGGAACATAAACTCTAAAAGCTAAAAGGCATTTCCATAAACGTCATACGACATAACATAATCTTTATAAACGTTGATATCGTGTTATAAATTAACTGTAGAATAGAAAATAAACTTCACTAATAAGTGCGCTGAAAACGTGTTATAAATAGCTTGTTGATATAGAATACAAATGTTACCAATTAGCGTTGAGAATGTGTTATAAGTTAATGATAGACATAGAAAATAAACTTTAAAAAAGGGGGTAAAAGTTTTGAATTCTGTTGCAGTATGCATTTTGCGTGTTTAAAGTTGTCATTGTGAAAAACATTTGTCTATAGATGTAACCAAGTTCTGTCCTTTACGTTTGTAGCCTTAATTGGCCGCTTGGGCTCTACTGATGCGCTTAGATTAACAAAGTGATTAGTTAATAGTTAGTATATTAGGTTAGACATAATATGATTAATATCATATGCATGATATAAAGGTACGATACCTTGACAAAGATAATAAACCATCAAATAGTTGTGTATCAATATCTTCGTGCATTCGTGCTTATGTCTATAAGTCATCATTTAGGGACTTTAGTCGAGCATTATGAAACTAGGAGGGTTCATTCTGATTTGTACATAATTCAAGTAGTATAAGTAAAGTTTCCCTTTCAATGGCTTTGCACGACAATAACAATCATATACGCAAGCAAGTAGATAAGTAGCATGGTAGTATACATTTTAAAAACAATGACAAAGAAAAAGATAGAAAAAAAAGCCAATGAACAGGAACTTTCAATAACAAGGACAATGCCGTTTATCCCAAATACAAAATAAAGTAAAATAACATCAAATGATCGACGTATAGTAATGTTTCTCAATGGTGATCTTCATTTTCACTCCACAACTTATGTGCTTTACTCACATTATGTGAACAAATCATAATGACAAGTTTACACAAAACATATATTTTACACAATTACAATGATTATATCCTGTGTCACGAAAAACGCATAACGGCAAGATTCGAGAATGACATACACACTTATCTCGAGCTAACGTTTTTGCTATATTTCATTGCATTATACCAACAAATTTGCTATATTTAGCTCACTTGGAGTGTGGATTTCCATGTTCTATATAAAGACTCATTAAAGTATACACCAAATAGGTGAAACTTTCAATAAATTTTGCAAGATTTTCCCTTTATAAAAAGTACACATAGTCCATGAGATGAAACGTTTTATCATAAAACATATGATGATAAAACATATTGCGTATGGTTTTCACTAGCCGATATGCAAGAGTCACGTTGCATATCAAGAGCGTGACTTATCGTGAACAAATTGTAATCATTTTGGCAAACTTTGGTTAAGCCTCTAATTTCGTTTCCATTATACTAAAATAACCTAATGACATCAACTTAGCTGTAATAATCCGAAAAGGGTGATCAATAAGACAATAACCTATAAACTTAAGGCTTCTTGGCTTTGTAGATGATAGTAATTAAGTTAGTTAGTTAGCAAATATAACAAACTCTTTTTAGTTTGTTAGTTAGTTAGTATGACAATACTTAGTTAATTACAATAATTATAACAAACTATATATGTATAATAATAAGTTAGCTATGTATCCTATCATTTAATTATTATATTGTATTATGCACAGATAAAATTTATGTGACACAAAACGTATAGACAAGAGAGTATGCTTGCCAATAAGGCTTCAAATGAGAAGATAAAAATAAACAAGATGATATCATCTCTTTACAAAAAGTTAGTATATTGATTAGCTTTACTATTTGCAATAAGTGGTTTAACTTTTGAAAAAAAATAAAGTAATCAAATGGGTTTCCATCCCTGATTCCATTAATGACAGTGGACTCATACTGAAATTTGTGAAAGAAAAAAAAAAGAAAAAAAAAAAAAGAGAGTGTGATTGTGTTGGATATTACTTCTGTTCCCCTCATGACTCATGAGTCACGACATGCAAAAATAGATGCAAATGCATGCTATATAAACCCCACTACCCCATTCATTTCTACTCACCAACAACAACACACAACAACTTAACCATACACTCAAGCATCTAGTTCAAACATGTATCAAAACAACATGATGTTTGAGAAACTTAAGCCTTATTTGTATGTCATTTTTTTGCAATTTGGTAATGCTGGTTTGGTTATTATCGCTAAGGCTGCGCTTGACCATGGCATGAATCATTATACTTTTGCTACGTATCGGAACCTCATTGCCGCCCTTGTTATTGCTCCTTCCGCTCTTTACTTTGAAAGGTCATCTTTCTTTCTTTTTATAAACCATTCTTGGTCACTTATCTATATTGCTGTATGGATTCTGATATTGTTGTAATGACAGGAAAGGAAGGCCAAAGCTGACATTTTTAGTGTTCGTCCAGATCATGTTGCTAGGATTTCTAGAGTATGTTTGTAATACTTTTTTTTTTTATCCATTGTACGTATTTATATGATTCTGAGAATTAATGTTTTCTGTTTTACTATATAACAGGCCTGTTGTCGATCAGAACTTATACTATGCAGGCATGAAGTATACAACCGCAACGTTTGCAGCAGCAATGTGTAATATTATCCCTGCTATGACATTCCTAATGGCATGGGCATGCAGGTATTTATTTTTTATTTTTTTTTTTCCTTTTGTTTCTTGATTTAATTTTGCATGTTAATGTAAGCTTTAGTTTGTATATTTAATATTTGTTATTTTGGGGTAGGTTGGAGAAGGTGAATATCAAGAAAATACATAGTATAGGGAAGATAGTTGGGACACTAGTGACGGTGGGAGGTGCAATGATAATGACTGTAGTTGTGGGGCCTACAATTGGTTTGCCATGGACCAAGGTTTCAGCCACTGCGCATCAGGACCAAGGAGCAACCCATGTAAGTGGTGCAGACAATATCAAGGGCTCGATGATGATCATAGTCGGTTGTCTATCCTGGAGCTGCTTTTACATTGTTCAGGTACCATGTTTTCCATCCTCTACACTGGCTGGTCAGGAAATAGGTCGGGTTTGCCGGTTTGGGGTCAAAATGGGTCGCTTTTTGGTTGACTCCAAGCACGTTGTGCCATATTTACTTCAATATTTTATAATTAAATAGTATCAAAATAGGTTCACAAAAGTCATAGTATCAATAAGATAATAATTTTGTTTGATTGACCTATTATAAATAATCATAGCCTAAATCGACCCATATATAAGTAAATGGGTCGAAACTGCCACCTTTACATTTGAGCATGCTCACATGATTATTGCTTCTAACATTAGTTATAACTAACTAAATAAACTTGTTTTACAGGCGATTACGTTGAAGTCATACCCTGCAGAGCTCTCTCTTACAGTTCTCATATGCGCAGCAGGGACTTTGCAAAATGCGATAGTGACAGTAATCGCTGAACGGGGAGATACCGCAGCCTGGAGATTACATTGGGATGCTGGACTTGTGACTATGATCTATGGTGTAAGAAATCTATAAAAATTAATTCTACGCAGACATGTAAAAAAGTGAAATTTATTTCCTACTAATTTGTATGATCTCTGATGGTCTTACATAATGCAGGGAGTAATCTGTTCCGGATTGGGATACTACCTTGGTGGTATTATAATGAAGCAAAAAGGACCAGTTTTCGTCACTGCTTTTAACCCTCTAAGCATGGTTATCGTTGCAATTCTAGGATCTATTGTTTTGGCTGAACAGTTGAACTTGGGGAGGTATATCATAATCAGTTTATTATTAAACTTAAACCATTTTTTTTGTCTGTGACACATATTCATTAACCATATATAAATTGTATCAGATGCATAAAGAGTTTCCTACCTTCCAAAATACAAACAATGCCCTTAAATTAGGCCGATATATAACTAATAAGGTGAATGATTGTGCAGGGTGCTTGGTGCAGTTGTGATTGTTGCTGGGCTATACTTGGTGATATGGGGCAAGAGCAAGGATGTTAACCAGTCTGATACTAAAGGCGAAGGTGATCAGTTTCCACCGGTTAATCAACAAATACCAATGACAATCACTGCCACACGACTGGAAAAGAATGATCCTGACAGTCTTGCGATAGCAATACCACCAAATAATGACATGGTTAAGAAAATTAACGGGAAATAGCGTGTAAAAGTATGTTACTGAGGGAAAAAAAAGCACGCAGCTTGCTTGTATTATTGGATTTAGTTATGTCCTGAAGTTTTTCTATTGAATATATCGAAAAATCATTTTACTCTCTGTTGCAACTATGAAAAACCACTTGATGCTTATCACATTTACATTGCTAACATGGATTAGTATGTCAACTTTTTTGGTTTATGGTGCTTGTCTACACATACTGTACACGCATATAGCACCTACAGGATAAACGGTGTATAATAAAATTCCAAAAAGAACGATGTGAAGCTAATATCATTTCATATATGTTTTATACATACAAAAACGTAACATATTCGAAAACAAAGAATAAAGCTTGATTATGCATGCTTACTACTTTTACACTACGGAAGCACTAAAGTTCACATGATAAAGACGGATATGGTTCTATTAGATGTGGGAAATCGAGTAGGAGACTAGACGTTTAGAATTGGAAAATTGTCAAATGGGAAGTTTTTTTAGAATGAGCCGTACGGGTTGGGTTGAACAATTGGACCCTGGCCTTTTTCCCCTTCCTTTTCTTCATTTCATTTTCTAGGTGTTTGCATAAAAGAACATTTGACATGAACTGATATAAAGTGTAACAGCAAATAAACTAAACAAAATTCTAAAAAGAAACATGTCAACGTAGTACATTATATATACAACTAATAATAGAGCCTTATCGCATCATAGAGATACCATTATACATGAAGATCAGAATTTTGGAAAATATTAATTCCTTTGTAAAATATATGGATTAAAAGGGTTCTGTACTTCAAGGTATCTTTTCTGATGAAGAAACGAAAGTATTGCTTCTGTCACTCAAAAGAATATTCAAAACTTTGTTTAAAATCACATGGGTGGTTCATTTTACTATATGTTTTATGATGTCAGTAAAAATACTTATTCATCTTTCTAAATGAAAAGAATAGCCTAATTTGAGCCTAACGAATTTATGCGTGGTTTGTATTTGATTAGTTATGTGATCGGATTGTTCTTGCGTCTTTTGAGCGTTTTTTATAGAGTTTTAGATTGTAGCAATAGCTGCTTATGCTAATACAGATTGGTATTTTTCTAGTTGTATTCGTATTTTCGACAATTAGGATAGTGAAGAAGGATATATTGAATTATATTATGTTAGAGGTGAGATTTTTTAAGTGAAGTTTTGGCCTTCTCTTCGTGGTGTAGATTTGCTTTCTTACGAGTCAATTTGGTATCGCCTCCCTTGATCTCCGCCATGGCGACATTTGTAATCCTCTCCTTATTTCACTTTGGGGGTGTTTGTTTAAACTTATATAGCCGCCTTATTAACTTATTTGGTTATATTACATATGCCTTAGTTGTCCAGCTTATTTTGATACTTATGGGCTCATATAAGCTTATTATGGTATAACAAACTTATATAAGCCCATAAGTATCGAAATAAGCCAAAACCAAATAAGTTTATAAGCGCACATATAAGCTTAAACAAACACCCTTTATTATTATTACTATTATTATTATCATTCGTCCAATGATATAAGTTCGTTTATGCAGTTTGGAGACATGTTTTGGGACCCAATGATGTTGTCGACAACATTGATATTGCCCTCGGCAAATGTAAGCTCTTCTTTTACATTATAACAAAGCTAGAAGTGTGATGGTCTTTTGATTATGATTTGTCTTTCAGATGTTATTACGCTGTCATCCGAGGGTATGAGTGTATGACACAATTCCGCACCCTGAAAGATCAGTTATTTGACTGTTCTTCAGATTCGTAGTTTTCCTTAGTAGAAATATATATAAGACAATTCCCGAAAGGTCAATTATATGAATTGAAGTTAACTGTAGTTTTAAACCTGAGTGATTAGTTTGGCATTGTTGCTTTTGGTTTTTAATTAAGGTTTTGGTATTAAAGTTTCTCGTTTAATTTTGTGTAGAACAGTTAAAGGGTCGAGGAAAGGGATTTATGGCATATCAAGTGTTGGAGCGTAGCCAACCAGTTGATCTCTCTAAGCACCCATCGGGAATTGTTCCTACTCTTCAGTAAGTGGCAATGTTATTCCTTTTACATCATCATCACCTCCATATGTTTTGACAATGTAGCATATGACGTGTTGTTCACAAATTGATAGATTCATTTGGTAATGAAATTAGTACTGAGATTATTCGTGAACTAGTTAGTATTATCGTAAATTGTAATCATATTAGCAGTGAGATATTCTAGTTATAATATCCGAGTGTTTAATAAGCATGCGCCAACACTTATCGGAGCTCAAGAGTCAATAATATGCGCAGCTATATGTGACACTTTTCCTGAACGGACTTATGGTGTATTAGCATGTATTAAAAAAAAAAAAAAAAAAAATCATCTGTTTGGATATAAATGAATGACATTATATTTTGCAGGAAGGGGACATGCTATCAGATCTATACTCTGATTCATACGAGAGTGGAAGTGAAAGTGAAGAGCTTAGCGATGACTATGAGGATGAGGACGACGAGGATGGTGATTACTCATCTGATGGTTCTCGTGATTTTGAACATGCATCAAATACTAGTGAGGATGATGGCAACAACTATCAAAAGAAAAAGGTTTGATTCATGCACTTATGTAAATTAAAGTTGTTCGCTATCTGAGTTCCACTAATTTCATTCACTGCAGGCAAAGAAGAAAGTGCCCATTGACAACATCGATGCAATATCCGAAGAAAGGTAAGCAGTTATCCATTTACCTGCATAAAAAATTAACAAGTGAGCACTTTTGGATGTATACATGATCCTTCAAGTATTCAAATTTTAATCTACTTGGTATAAAAGCTCATAGGCTTAGTTATGTATGTTGGCTCTAATTACTGTTTTATTTCAATGTTGTTAGGGACGAAATCTTTAGGCTTGAGAACCTTAAAGCAGATTTGACGAAGAAAATTGAATCAGAGGTAACAAATGCTTTCATCCAGAGGTAACGACCTGTGTGACCCAATAGTAAATTTTATTTTGACCAATCATAACCCAAAGTCCCAAACTTGAGAATCACATATTAGATGGTCGCTTTTTGTCTGTCTTATCGTAATTTTGTTTTGGATAGCTTGCTTTTGCCGAGCTAGTTTCTATTAATGAAAGAATAAATAAACTGATATCGAGTAGAAGCAGATGGATCAGAAAAAGATATCACAAAATAAAGCTATCTATCTTCTCCTTAATCATATTGCTTCTAAGGGCCAAGTGTACTCGGTATGGTAATTTTTATAAAAACGTCAGCTGGTTCAATAACACAACTCGATTATTTGAACTATTTCAAGAACATATCATGGGTGTACTAGTCACCATCTGCACAAAAGCTCATGTTGTGGTCAAATGGGGACTTCTTCTGGAATGGATTTAACAATTGAACCCATAACTCTTTATTTCTCTTTCCTTTTACTCATTTCGTTTTTTTCTCTTTCCTTTACTTCTTTGTAGAAAAGAACATTCTACATGAACAGATATAAAGTACAAAAGCAAATAAACTTAGTAGAATTTCAATAAGGAACATATCAAAGTATACATTATTTTCACAACTAACGGTGGAACCTTATTGCATCATAAAGATAACTTTATGCATGAATATCAAATCAACTAATAATGATTATTTCTTTTGTTTTAGATGGATAAGCAGAGGTAGATCCAGTCTGTCAAAGGTTGTGCATTTCTCTTGAAAACGACAAAGGTTATGTACTTAAGGCCAAACTCTAAAAACAATTTAACAAGAAACGTCTTTTAAACCACTGATGGTGCTAAAAGGGTATGCATTCTCTGAGTATAAGGATAAAAGGGTCTCTATATTACAAAATCTAGTTAGAGGACGTCAAACATTGTCTATCAATATCAGCAACCTGTATGAGTATTTGACCCATTAGTTATGATATTATGATCCACTGAACATGACTTTCAAAAATATTCTATCAATATCAGTGACCCATACGACCCATTAGTTACATATGCATTTAGAGACATGTACCAAAACAAGCTGAATTAGTTTTGTAGATTGCATGTTTTTGCTGGATTAGTTTCTCTTGACAAGATAATAAAAGCATATAAGTTTGTACTCGGTATGCTAATTTTTGATAAAATATTGTCATCTGGTTAAGCAATGAAACCCAGTTATTTGGAAGACTAGTAATTTATGATTCCGGAAACAAATCATAGGCGTGCCAGTCACTGTCTGCACAAAAGCTCAAGTTGTGGAAACACACTCACAACCAAGATTTTACAAATTATAATAACAAAAATCATTGCGCTTAATATAATGAATTATGAATACTTTGTGGTCAAAGGGATAAGATTATAGCTACTTTATAAGGTTATACTTCCTTAAAGCCGTTACATTTTACATTAAAGAAAACAAATAAGCAATGATAAAAGATGTTATAGAGTTGGGAGCATAAAGCCAGAACATATGCGATCGAGCTTTTATTAGCTTTAAGCACCAAAAATGTGAAAATCATCAGCACTTATCATCTTGTTAAAAAAAATATATCTGCAAAGTACCCTTTGAATCTTTTAAGAATCATCCTCCTTGTTCAACATATACTATATATATGTTAACTACACCTTTATGCATCGACATTATTTGCACTACACAATTGTTTATTCTTAATGACACAATAAGTTTTTAAAACTCTTGTATAACCAAGTATAGTGACCATATTAGCTGAACGAGGACATAATGCAAGCCGTAGATTACACTGGGATGCCGGTATCGTAACTGTGGTCTATGGACTATGGTCTAAGAAAGATAGATAAAATCATATGCATACAAAGATATACTGGTTCAATGGTATAATCAACTTTCAGGAGTAATCTGTTCACGATTGGGTTACTATCTTTCAGGAATTATAATGAGACAAAAAGAACTGGTTTCATCTCATGGTTATTGTTGTCGTTCTAGGGTCGATTATTTGACTGAACAATTGAACTTAGGATTTAGGAAGGTATAGCAACATCAGCCTTAACTAATCTGTACCACATCCATATACCTTAAGCGAACTTGTAACTGATACAGTGAATGATGATTTTGCAAGGTTCTTGGGGAGGTTATGATTGTTGCAGGCCTATACTTTGAACCATTGTGATGGTTCGGTTTTGTCTTGGTTTCCAACCGATGCATCCCTTGGTGGTGATGGTTGGTAATTGGTGGTGATGGTGGTGGTTACACCAAACCGAAAAGGGCAATTGTTCAAGTTTGTGCGAATTACATACTAGTCCCTAGACTACAGTTTTTATGTATTGCGTAAATGGTCCTTCAACCTTGTTTAACTTAGAATCTACGAGGTTATGATCGGGATTAACCCAACATTCACCCCCTAATCTTGATCATGCTGAAGGAGATTCTTCACACCAAGTATTTGTCGCATTGTGATGAAACGTATCCTTGGTAGTGCCTTTATGAGTATGTCCGCCATTTGTTGTTCTCCGCTGATGTGCTCGACTGTTAAATCTTCCTCCTCAACGCATTCTCGTATGAAGTGATATTTTGTGTCTATGTGCTTGCTTCTTCCATGAAATACTGGGTTCTTCATGAGTGCTATTGTTGATTTGTTGTCCACATAGATTGTGATCATTTCTTAATTAGAGTTTGTTATCTTGCTTAGAAGCCTTTTCAACCAGAGTGCTTGAGTAGCTGCTGCAATGAACTCTAATTTGCAAGATGATAAGGCTATTGTTCCTTGCTTCTGAGTGCTCCAGGTTATACGTGAGTTTCCAAAGTAGAAAACTATTCATGTTGTCCCTTTTCCTTCTAGAGTGTTGACACCATAACTACTGTCACTGTAGCCTTGAATCTTGTTTCCATCATGCCCATAAGTTATACCATAGTATTTGGTTCCTTTGATATAACGTAGAACCTGTTTTATTGCTTTCATATGTTGTTCTTGAGGTCCCTGCATGAATCGACTAAGTAATCCAACTGGAAAACTTAAGTCTGGTCTTGTATGTAACAGATATCGTAAACATCCTATTATGATTCGATATTCCGTAGGATCTACAAATTTTTCTTCGCTTAAATTAGTCAGCTTCAGTCCTGGTTCCATAGGTATCTTTGCATCATTGCAGTCCAACATCCCTGTGTCTTTGAGTATCTTAGTCGCGTAGCCTGTTTGCTTTATCGAGTATTCACCCCACTTTTGTGTAACATCTATGCCTAAGTAGTAGGCAAGTAGTCCAAGATCACTCATTTCAAACTGTTGTTGCATTTGATACTTGAAGGATTCGATTTCCTTCTTCGATGTTCCAGTAACTATTAGGTCATCAACGTAGACTTCGATTAATAGAGTTGATGTCTTGTCTGTTCTTGTGTAGAGATCATGCTCTAATGCACATTTCTTAAAGTTGAGTAACTTTAAGGTTTTATCCAGTTTAGTATACCAAGCACGTGAAACTTGTCTAAGTCCATATAGTGCTTTCCTCAATCTGTATACTTTTCTTTTATCTTTATAAATCTATCCATCGGTGTGAGACATATACTTCTTCATTTAAATCACCATGTAGAAATGCTTATTTTACATCCAAGTGATGTACCTCCTATTTGTTGTAAGCAACTAGTGCTAGAATCAATCTTATAGTTTCAATTCTTGCAACCGGGCAAAACCTCATCAAAGTCTATTCCATGTTCATGAATATATCCTTTCGTTACTAACCTTGCTTTATGCTTTAATATCTCTCCGTTAGCATCTCTTTTTGTCTTGAATACCCACTTTAAACCAATGGCTTTATGATCCTTTGGTAAAGTAGTTAATTTCCAAGTGTTGTTTTTGTTGATGGAGTCGATCTCTACTTGCATTGCTTCAATCCATTTTTCATCCTTTGATGTTTCTTTAAAATTTCTCGGTTCATCTTCAACTAGTAGAAGTCGCTCGTGTTATCATATACCTCATTTAGAGTTCTGTATCCTCTAGTGGGTATGTGATCAACATTTGTTTCGATGGTTGAAGGTGTGGAAGTTTAAATTTGGTGAGAAGTTTATGGATTGTATCGGTTGTATTTAGAAGTGTCTCGAAGGTGGTGAATTGGTAGGTGAATGTGTTTCTTCATTTTCGTTGTCGGCAAGGATATCGTCTTAAGTTTTACTTTCTTGATCTTGTTGAACCTACTCTGTTTCTTGTGTTTCATTATTTTGTATAATGAAATCACTCCATTATGGTTCTTTTGGATCGAAATATTTGACGTATTCCTCCCAATTCCATATCTCGTCTTCTTTGAATTTTACGTCACGACTAACGCAGACTTTCTTTGATATTGGATCAAATAAGCAATATGCTTTTAATCCAGGTTCACTACCCAAATATACCATTGAGTTAATTACATAAATGGTCACTGTGGTTTGGCTGTTTTTTCACTTTCAGTCACCGAGTTTTTTTTTTTATTATTATTTTTTTTTTACTAATTTAGTCATTGTGGTTTCATGTTATTACATATCCAAGCCATTTCTGTTATCTCCGTTAATAATCTCGTTAAATACACTCACGTGACAATAACGTGAAGGTATCTTTGTAAATTCCCTTTTCCCTCTCTTTTGATATAATAGTTCCCAAAGACGATTAAAAAAACACAAACCTAACTTCATCTTCTATCCCTCTGCTTTGCTCATCACTCTGTTTCAAAGGTATAATCTGAATAAAGATTTAATGTGGTTTGGCTATAATGGATGATCTAAATGGATGTTCGTTATGAAAAGAAGGAGACGCATTTGATCCTAAAAAGGCATACGATATAATTTTTAGGGCTAATTAAAATTGAATGTTTTTAGCTTAATTTGAACATGTGAAAACAATTGTTGATTAGCTGTTTTTGTTTATTAACTTGCATTTTTTTTATCAATTCACTAGACACGTTTTACATTGGAGCTGCACCATGGGGGGGGGGGGGTTACAATGGGTTCTGGAAGACGTTATATGAATGGTAAGGTGTCTTGTGTTGATGGAGTTGATATTGATGTTTTTTCAGTAATTGAAATTAAGGATATGTTCACAAAGTTAGGTTACAAAGAAGAAGACACTATGTACTTCCACTTTAGAATACCTAATAGGGATTTAGATAGTGGACTTATGCCCTTAGCTTGTGACAATGATGTTTTAAGTTTGGCAAAATATGTAGGAAAGTATAAGGTGATTGAGGTATACTTGGAACTTTGGCTTTCTAGTTTGGACATAGCTCAAAAATCTGTTAACAAGCCCAAGGTCACCTTTGATGAGTTACCAACTGAATTTGATATGTCCCCAGAATTTGACCCCTTTTTTTCTAGTGGTGATGTAACTGGTCAGTCAAGTGAGGTGCATGTTGATAAAGATAAGGAAATAGGTCAATCTAGTAGGAATAAGAATCAACAAGATGAAGATAGTAATTTCATGGAATTTGACGAGAACCCAATTCTTGATGCAGAGGTTAATGAGTTTAGGGATAACTTAGACAAGAATGTGAAATATATTGGTGGTAGTGAAGCTGAAGTAGAAAATGATGTTGTATGTAGTGATGTAGAATTAGACCATGAATACTTTGATAGTGCAATAGATGAGGATGGTGATATTGAAGTTGAAAGAAATCATGCATTGAGAAAGATAACAAAAAAAGAAAGATCACTTGCAGGTATGACTTTTGAGTGGAATTTTCATTTGGGAAAAAAAATAGCTAGCAAAGAAATTATAAAGAAAATGGTTAGTAAACTAGCTGTTGAGGAAAGGAGACAATTGCATCTTGATAGAAATGATAAGACTAGATTAAGGGTTATATGCAGGGGTAAAACATTCGTTTTAGTGATATTCCATATTCAAATAAAGGTCTTGGGATGTTAAAAATACAAATGAAGCTAGTGGGCGGATAATGGGCTGTTATAGATAACAAGCAAGGTTGTCCATGGCTTTTACATATTTCAAAAGGGCCACATGATAAGTCATGGATAGTTAAGACTTATAAGACTACCCACAAGTGCCTTCAAACTAGAGAAGTAAAAAAATGCACTGCCTCTTTTTTAGCAAAAGATGTTGAAGAGTCTATAGTTCCTAACCCTAAAATACCAACGCCTACTCTCAGAGACCAACTGCAAAAAAATACCACTTAGGAGTTTCCAAAATGAAAGCTTATAGGGCAAAAAAGAGAGCAACGGATTAAGTTTTTGGTGATTATGCTGATCAATATTCTCAACTGAAAACTTATGCTTCAGAATTACAAAAAGCTAATCTATATACAACAGTTAATCTGGAAGTTGTAAGAGACAACATAGACATTAGTAGTAACACAAGGAAATTCAAGAGGATATACATATGTTTAGGAGCATTGAAAAAGGGATTCAAGCATGGGAACAGAGATTTATTAGGTCTTGATGGGTGTTTTTATCGGACCTTAGCCTTGTCAGATTTTGACTGCTGTTGGAGTAGACCCAACCAATGGAACCTACCCAATTGCATATGCCATTGAGAAATACCAAGTGAATGGGCCTTGGGGAGAGCAGTGTGTAGTGAATATTTCAACCAAGACATGCTCATGTAGAAAATGGGAGATAACAGGCATTCCTTGCAAACATTCAGTTGCAGCCATCAATGACATGGGTAACAATGGTATGGAAGTTGGGATACTAGAAGCATGGGTAAAATCTTGTTATTGGTTAACCACTTGGAAAAAGATGTATAGTTTTAAGATTAATCCTCTGGATAGTCCAGAGTTTTGGTCTAAGTCAAGTGTTCTAATTATTTTGAGTCCACCAGATTATCACACTTCAATAGGTAGACCCCCAAAGAAAAGGAAGATGAGTGCCTCTGAATTGAGTGATAAAATAGTGAAAAATGGCAAGTTGAGTAGGTCTGGAAAATCAGTAACTTGTAGGATATGCAAGCAGTTAGGACACAATCGGAGATCATGTAAACTAAAGGATAATGCAAGTGGTACTCCAATGAAGAAAGGCACCAAACAAACTTCTGTTGCAACTGATAGTCCAAAGTCACCAACACCAAAGACCTTCACAAGGTATCATCATTAGAGACTTACCATCTGCAAATACAAGAAGTTCACAAGCTGCAAAACTTTCACAAGAATCTGAAAAAGATAAAGGAAAGGGAAAGATTGTGGGGTGAACATTTCATATTTGTTGTCTACTTTTCTTTGTCTATATTGCAGTATGTGTTAAGTGTAGAACTTTGCAAGCTACAACACCAAGTACTTTGTTAAATCTGGTACTTTGGTTCCTATGTTAAGTACTTTGGTTCCTGTGTTAAACCTTTGTGTGTTGTGGATATGGATAATTTTCAGTCTGTGTTAAACTTTGGTTCCTATGTTAAGTACTTTGGTTTTGTGTTTAAACTTTGCAAAATGCAGTCCGTGTTAAACTTTGGATATGGATAATCTGCAAAATGCAATCTGTTTTAAACTTTGCAAGTTGTTGTAAGTTTTGTGTTTATTCTGCAAAATGCAGTATGTGTTAAACTTTGGATATGGATAATCTGCAAAATGCAGTCTGTGTTAAACTTTGCAAGTTGTGGTAAGTTTTGTGTTTAATCTACAAAATGCAGTCTGTGTTAAACTTTGGATATGGATAATATGCAAAATGCAGTCTGTGCCACTTTGGATATGGATAATTACAGATTGTGCTTGTGGTTCTGGATTTTGCATTTGCAAATGGACCATTTTGACTTTTGCATTTTGCATGTTGTTTTCACTTTGCAGGAGTTTTGTGTTTGGATAATTTGCAGGTTGTGGTAATTTATGTGTTTAGCTATAAGGATATGGATAATTACAGATTGTGGTTATGGTTATGGACTTTGCATTTGCAAATGGACCATTTTGACTTTTGAAATTTGCATGTTGTTTTCACTTTGCACGCTGTGTTAAACCTTGCAGCATTTGGTCTATTTTGGCTTTTCACTTTGTAGCCTTTGAGCATTTAACCAAACCAAACCAAAAGATTCACTTTGCAATAAGGATCAAACAATCAATATGGCTTTTTGTAACATTTAACCAACCAAACCATTTCAGTAACTTCAAAATTTGGAATTACAACATCCATATAGGTTAAAGGTTGGGATTACAACATTTTACCACATCATCCAAAACCTAGAATTAAAACATCACCCAAAAGCTTTAATTACAAGACCCAACTAAGACCTAAAACCTAGAATTAAAACATCATCCACATATTGTCAATGACTAAGAAAGTATGCAACAAACAAGACCCAACTGAGACCCAAAAGCATCTTCAATCTTTGAACTTGATTCTCTTGTGTTGTCACTGTATCTTCAAGGTGGTTCATTCTTCGCAACAAGCCAAGAATGATCTGAACAGCTCTTCGACACATAGGTGGATCAATCCAAGAGACAAACCCATAACTTGGCTACATTTATCAATTAGGTCAAAATCAACAAAACCAAACTTATAAGATAACAAAATATCAAAAACTTACTATGTTAGCACAACTTTGAATCTCCTTCCTGGATTCCTTGCTGTCCAAGATGTTACAACTTTCAAAGGGGAAAAATGACAAATGGGGCATTCATCATCCATGAGCTTCACAAGGTGTTGATAGGATTTGGTGATGTGTTTTTGTGTTTTGTTAATTGTGTGTGTGTTTAACAAGTTTTTTAATTAGGGATTTTGACTATGGCAAGTCAATACCCTAAATAAGTATCCAAGTGGAAAAACGGGGGAAAAAGGGGAAGAATTAAATGACTAAAATAGACCTCACGTGATTGTCACGTGTGTGGGTTTAACGAATGTTTTTACAGAGTTAACGAAAATGGATTGGATTCGTAATAACATAAAACCACAGTGACTGAACCCGTAAAAAAAATCAGTGACCGAAAGTGAAAAACAACCAAACCACAATGACCATTTATGTAATTAACTCTATACCATTTGTATACTTCTATCATCTAATTTAGTAAGATGTTGTGAAGGTACCTTTGCATATGCTACGCATCCAAATATTCTGATGTGTTGAAGATTTGGTTTTCTGCCCTTCAATGCTTCGTAAGGAGTAACATCTTCTAAAGAATTTGTCGGTGTGCAATTTAATAGTAAAATTGCATGTCTAACTACTTCAGCCCAAATTTTTGTGGCATCCTGTTGCTTTCATCATACATCTTGTAGTAGAAAGTATTGTCTGTTTTCCTTTCGACGACGCCATTTTGTTGAGGTGAATATGGTGCGATTAACTCTCGATTATCCCATTCTCCTACAAGATTGTGGAATTCATTTGATGTGAACTCCCCTCCTCTATCTGTTCTAAACTTCTTTATCTTGGTTCCATGTTCTTTCTCCACCCTTGTCTTGAATTCTTTGAAGACACCGAATGTTTGATCCTTTGAATTCAAAAAATATTCCCACATATATCTAGAGTAGTCATCTACCAACATAAATATGTACCTTTTATCTGAAGGTTTTGGTGGCGAAATTGGTCTACATAGATCTCCATAAATCAAGTCCAATGTTGTTTCGGATTTGTATTTTGCTTGTTGTGGAAATGGAGCTCTAGCATGTTTTCCTTTCAAACAGATGTTGCAGATATCTGTTGAGTGTTTGATAGAAGGTATTCCTTGAACCAAGTTCTTCGTGGTCATATTTAAGGATCTAAAGTTTAAATGAACCAATCTTACGTGCCATAGCCATGCTTTGTCACGTAGATTTGCTAGTAAGCATGTTGGTTCCCCTATTCTCAGGTTCGCTTTGTATAGCCTGTTCTTCGACCGCGTAACTCTAAGTAGTATGTTGCCGTTTGAATCGTACAAGAGTAGTATATTCTTTTCCATTACTACTTTGCAACTGTTCTCTGTTAACTGACCCAAACTTAATATATTACTTCTTAAATTCGGAATGTAATAAACCTGTGATATAACACGTTGTTCCTTGTTCTTGCATTCCAATATGATAGAACCTTTTCCTTTAATCTCTACGTATGATCCGTCTCCAAATCATACGTTTCATGTGATTTTTTCGTCAATCTCCTTGAAATGCTCCTACGCACATGTCATGTGATTGCTTGCACCATTATCTAGGTATCACAGACTTTCTTCACCCGGTGATGTCTTTGGTGGTTCGAAGTTTCTTTCATTTAAGAATACTTCATGATGTTCTTCGATTGTAGCCATCAGTAGTGTTGGCTCCAAGTCTTCTTCAATGAGATTTGATTGGTCTTTTTCTGGATCCTTTTGAGTACAGTTTCTGGCGTAGTGAGCAAGTTTCTTGCATTTGTAGCATCTTGTTTTGCTTAGGTTGCGTACAAATTTCTTTTTGTCTTTATTGAAGTTATTCTGAGAGGATTCACAGTTCTTCTTATCTGACCTGTAATTGTTTTCTTGGTTGCTTTTGCCCTTGTAATTTCCTTGTGCTCTAAAAGATTGCCCTTGACTATCATGCTGGGAAAACATAAGTCTTTCTTGACTCTCTGGTTGTTATTCCTTTTTGCATTTTAGTCTCTCCTTAAATGTCTTCAATCTTCCAATTGCTTCGTCTAGAGACATCTTATCCATATTCGAGTATTGTTCAATTGATGCAACTATATGTAAGAATCTTTCTAGTACTGCGGTTAGCAATTTTTGTACTAGAGTAGAGTCTTCGAAGGTTAAACCGACATTTATTGCCATGCTTGTGATACTTGAAATTTTTGAAACAAATGAATCTACTGATTCATTTTCTTTCATTTGTAATACCTCAAATTCTGCCTTTAATGTTTGTTGCTTTGCTTGTTGCACACGATTTTCTCCAACATGTCTGGTATTCAAAGCATCCCAAACTGTTCTTGCAGATTTATGTTTTGCAACTTGGAGGATTTGATCTTCCGGTAATGCTTGAAAAATAAAAGCTATCGCGGTTTTATCTGTTTTGTTGTCGATTTCTGTTGTTGGTTGTGGTTCTACCACTTTCCACAAATCATTTGCTTCTAAGATTACTTGCATCCGAATTGCCCAAATGTTGAAGTTCGAGTTGTTCAACATAAGACATTGGAAACTGGTTGCTGAACCGATTTCCGTATTCTTTTTCCCGGTCATTTTGAAAAGGTTTTATTAAAAACAACTTTTAATTGTTTTTACCAATATGTTTTTTTTTTTTTTCAACGAAATACACCACCCACCTTCTTAAATATAAATTATATTTTAAAGTAATTAATAAATAAAAATTTAATTAAAAATAAAATATATATATAAAGGGTATGTAAAGTTTTTTGGTATAAAAAAACGTACGGGTCTTTGTTTTGCACTTTCCCCTTTTAGGTTCTTCTTTTGGGTTGAGAGCTCCGATTAGGTTTCTTCCCCTAATCCAAAATTGAGCGTCGGTGACGGTGGTTCCGGTGAAGCTTTGTCTTCTCCGGTGAAATCAGAGGTTGATTTCTTGTCTCCATAACCTAATCGAGGTTTTCGGTGTGAATCCCTCCTTTCTTCGATGACAGGTAAGTCCTCATGACTTATAGATAGGATGTCGGTGGTGGTAAAACCGTCTAGGTTTGGCCACCCTGTGTATCCGGTGAATTCCGATTAGCCCCTTGTCGAACTTCGGTGACGGTGGCTAATCCCCTTGAATTCCGGTGACACTGTCAACCGGCAAGTGATGAATAAACTTCTGTTTAAACAAGGCTCTGATGCCAATTGATGGTTATACACAAGTATAATCAGGATTGTTGAAATCAAATACAAGTAATAACTTTGTTATATAAGAAATTTATGTTAATATTGTGTGTTACAATCGGTTATAACTATTCCCTATTTATACTATTCGAACCAACACTTTGAACCATTGTGATGGTTCGGTTTTGTCTTGGTTTCCAATCGATGCATCCCTTGGTGGTGATGGTTGGTAATCGGCGGTGATGGTGGTGGTTACACCAAACCGAAAAGGCACAAATGTTCAAGTTTGTGCCAATTAGATACTAGTCCCTAGACTACAGTTTCTATGTATTGCGTAAATGGTCTTTCGACCTTATTTAACTTAGAATCTACGAGGTTATGATCGGGATTAACCCAACAAGAGCAAGGGCGTAAATCCATGTTTTTCAAAATGTGAAAGTGATCGGCTTCCACCGATTACTCAACAAATTCCAGTGACAATCAGTAGTACAATATTAGGGAAGAATAATTATAATAGTATTTCAATAACCACCAAAAGATGAAATGGTCAAGAAAATCAACGTGAAATAGAGCAATCAAATTAGTTAACGAGGTGAAAAGAACCCGAGTTGCTTATGCAGTTGGGCGCAGTTACGTCCTCATATTCTACTATTGAACAATTGGAATGCCTTTTTTTTTTTTTTTTTTTTTTTTAAAATCTCTGCACGCAAGTGTGCAACTATGATGAATGAACTCATGAGTGTTACATCTACACGGCTCAATATGACTACCTTTTTCTTTATGGTGCTTGTTCACGCACATACAATCTGCGATCAAGAATAAAAGGTCTACAATTGTCGGAAAAGACAAAAAGAAAGATGTGTAGCTAATATCGTTTCATATCTGTTTATACTAAATAATTTTAACTTACCAGATAGATGTGGTTTCTATCAAATATTGGAAATCAAGCACATTGGGCAGTATTAGATATGTGTCAAATGGAGACTTCTTCTAGACCGGGTCATAACTCATACAGGTTGGGTCGAAAAAATGGACCAATGGGTCCTTTTATTAAGCTTCTGTTTCTTCATTTGTTATTCTACTTCTTTACAGAAAAGAACATGGACACAGACACATAAAGCATAAAGGAAATAAAATTGACAAACAATTATAAAGATATCAACATTTGAATTATTTATTCACAACTAAACATGGAATCTTATTGCATAAAGGCAACATGATATATCAACATTAACATCAAACTAATTGTTAATGTTTAATTTTTTTTATATTATTATTATTATTATTTATTATTATTATTATTATTATTTTATCAAAGTACATATATAAAATAGTTCTTAAACTCTCAAAATTTCTATTTTGACAAACAAAAGAGTATTGCTACTTCTATTCGGAAAAGAAATACCCAAATGGCTTGAGATACTTAGTTGCGGTTTAATCATTGATATCTCGACCCATTTTGATAATCATATGTTAAACAGATTTGTTTCGACTTAGATTTTAGATAGCTTGTAATTGCAGGTTCTGGTTTCCATTATTGAAATTTAAAGGATCATAATAAGTGAGACCAAGCCGGGTTGATATTTTAATAGCATACGGATCGAGAAATTTATCGTAAACTTTATTTATAGTGAGTAACTCAAACAAAACATTCACCTTTTCGGTGCATTGGAACTTTCCAAGCTATCTTTTGTGTTTAGGTGTTCTAACTAGCAACTAGCATGGAAAAACATATCATAGGTGTACCGTGGCGATCAATGTTTGAACAAAAGTTCAATTTGTGCAAACACCTTCATGACAAAGATTTTACAATGCATCACATTATTGTTACAAAAATCATTGCGCTAAAAATAACGAGATGTGGACACTTTATGGTCAAAGGAATAAGATTATGGCCACTTTATAGTAACACACTTTTGTAAAGCAACGAAAGTTTACAAAAGAATAATTTGATTAGGCAACGCTATAAGATATTATAGAATTAGGAGCATAAAACCTAAGCGTATTCTTAAACTGCACTTCAAACAACAATAATGCAAGAACACAAGCACTTATCATCATAGCTACCGATTTCGTCTCAAAGAATCATCTCCCTTGTTCAAGATACACTTATTTCAATAGAATAGCAAAGTAGAATTTGCCGAAGGCCATTTCTAAAAGTGCATCAGTCATTTAAACTGTGCGAGTCTATGGATGAAATTTATTGGTAATTCACAGATGCTACTTCTTGAAAAACAAAGACAAAATCAAAATCAGTTTTTTAGTAGCTAAGTAGATTGTACTCCATCCACTTTCTATTCATTATCCTAATTGACTTTGGATGTCAAACTGCTGACAATTCTAAATGACTACAAATTGTATGCAATTTCGAAGAAATGACCAATCATTACATCATGAGATGGAATACATATTTTGAATACAATACGAGTAGCTGTTACATTGTAAGACAGTACTTTAAATACAAGTTTGACATTCTTAGTACGTATACAGCTATGCTTATGCTTGTAAAGAACATTCAACATGAACAGATATAAAGTACAAAAGAAAATAAACTTAGTTGAATTTCAATAAGGAACGTATCAAAGTATTACATTATTTTCACAATTAATAGCTGTATTGCATAATAAAGATAACAGTATACATGAATATCAAATCAACTAGTACTGAATATATCTATATTATTGAAGATATAAACTAAATATAGTATATTAGATAGTTTAAGGATGTTTATGTAATAAAGAAAGTAGGAGGGCTAAACATGTGTATTAGTTACTTAATAACCGAATGGCGGTTCTGAGGAAGTTAGAGTCGGTTATGGTTGAACCATTGTGATGGTTCATGAATCGACATAGTACCCTTTCATGTAGTATAAGTAGGACATATCTGAGAAATGAAAAGTTGTATTTCATATTAGCAATTTCATAATAAAGTTATAGTTTATACATTATAAAGAAGTGTTATTGTTCGTGATTTACCAACGGTGGTATCGAGGCGTGTGTTCGATTCGGGGAGGAAAAGAAATCGATCACAAGGGACCTGTTTTCATATACAAAAAGCAGTGGAAGAAACGGGTAGTGTAAGATCACCGGTGATTAGAAGCGGGTTGATTGTCAAAAGTGGTGAAGCGGACAATAGTTGTCATTAGCGAAAGCGGACGTGACAATCTTTGCTAGACGGTTTGGCTTTCAACGACAACGCGAGTTGATCACATACCCGAAACCGATTATCAAGATTGGAAAAGGAAGGAAGAAAAAGACAATGACAAAGACGGATCAAATAAAAACAAGAACGAAATTCTGAAGGATAGTGGAACATCAATGAGGTTCCAATACCCGATTCTCAATTCAACGAATTACACGATTTGGGCGATAAAGATTAAGCGTTATTGATAAGGTTTTAAAGGTACCATTTTGAGGGTCGTTTAAGTCCTTATTTGATCACTTTTGTATCCGTTATTGCTTAATATCGTTCCTTTTCACTTTTAGGTCTCGTGAAGGCAAAATCTTTGGAATGGCACTTATTTGGACGAAAAGGCTCGAATATATGAAGAAAATGGCCAAAGTCGAAATCGAGACACTCACGATTCTTTGAAAGTAGCGGCGGCGTCGGTGCTACATTGTGGCCGTCCCAAAATTATTGTGACGGGCGAGAACCCAAAACTCGTATTTTCAAGAGGCGGCGTCTAGTGGTGAAAGAGTAGGCCGTCGCTACTCGGGCGACCTAGATGCAATCCGACGGCGTCGAAAGTGAAGGGAAGGGCGTCACGGACATAAGGTGGCGCCGTCGCAAGGTTAACGTGGCCAGGCGAAACCACAATGGCGGCGACACGGCGGCGTCACTAAACATAAGGTGGCGCGTCGCAATTGTAATCTTATATATAGAATCCGAATTTTTCGGTCTTTGTGTGGAGAGTCTTTGGGTAAAACCTAAAACCGAACCTAAGGTGTCTTGTACAGTATTTTAGGGTTTTAAACCTATCTTACATCAAGATAAGTCTTTACTTCATTAATTCAATTATGTCTTTGATTATTTGTGTGTATGCTTGCATGTTCTCCATGTCCGGCTAATTTATTTGTGTGTTTGCTTAGGAAGTATGAAACTTAATTATTGAATATTGATTGGTTGTTTCTTATCTTAGTTGATTAATGATCTAGTAATGCGATAGGTCATTCGTTGTGTATAATGCTTGATTCATCTTTGTGAACCTTAGAGTATAATTACGAGTAATTGTAGGCTAAACCATCCAAAGAGCACCTTAGAGTAGGAGTCTATAATCTCTAGTGGGTTTGTAGACAAGACCCTTTGGTAAGTTCAAAGAGTTAGGGAGAAAGCATACCCTACAACTTTAGACACACAACGAACTAGGAATAAGGCGTGACACTCAACCATCAATAGGAGATAATTAAGGAGTAATACAAACTAAGTAAACACATCTTTAAACTATCATACGAGCACACATTAATTAGACATAGACTCACACAACCTTAGTTTAGATAATTAGATAATAGTAGAGTAATCGGTGAAATACCAAACCCCCAAATCCAATACCCGAGATTCGTACCTTTCCATTTTCATAAAATATAAAAGATAAAAATAATCTTCCTCAACCTTAACCTTAGCGTAGTAACTCCTACTAGCATTCCTATTCCCAGAGAAGATATCAATACCGTGGCTTACCCTAATTACTACACTACAACGATTAGGTTCATTTGCCTGGGGTGTTATAAAACTTGCTCGAAGAAAGGAAGTTCCTTTGACCCCGAGCGACGCGTGTGGCGTTATCAAGTTTTGGCGCGTTCTATGGAATAGAATAGCTAGTTAGTAGTCCACCTCGTTTAGGTTTCTTTGTGATTCCTATCAAGTAAACTTTTTCTCATTTTTAGCTTTCTTAGTCTATCCCCTTCTTCGTGACCTTTGTTCGTAACCTCATCACTTTTCATCATGGAAGGTGATAACCGCTACCATTCATCAACCCACCACCAAATGACCCGCCAAGAGCCCGTACTCTTGGTGAATACTCGAGACCAAGCCACCTAGGCTATAGGAACACCATTGAGCTTCCGACCAAGCCCAAACTACGGCCTGCGATCCGACACCATCCGGTTGGTGCAAAGCGGATGTGCATTCCATGGACTTCGTTAGAAGATCCAAATCGACATCGAGGTTTCCTCAAAATCGTCGATTCCATCGACCTTGATGCTACTACTCGGGAGACCACGCTGCGTCTCTTCCAATTCTCTCTACGGACCAAGCTAGTAATTGGCTTGAGCGACTTCCCGCGGCTCCATCTCAAGTTGGGATGATCTTACTTCTCGCTTCCTTGCTCAATTTTTCCCACCGGGAGAACCACTAAGCTTAGGAATGACATCTTGATGTTCCAACAACGTCAAGGTGAATCTCTCTGAAGCATGGACCCGATTCAAGGACTTACTTCATAAAGTCCTCATCACGGCATTGATCTTTGGCTCCAAGTCCAAATCTTTTATGATCATGTCAACTTTCCCACTAAGCGATCCATTGACCAAGCGGTAGGTGGAAAACTTAGTGATCTCACCGCGGAAGAATCATGGGAAATAATAGAGGACCTCGCCTCTATGACAACGAAAGTTGGGATGACCCCGTGAGCTGCCCAAAACCGTCAAGGCAATCTCCTTGCCTCCTCCCGACCGTAGGATGATCGAACTTGAAGATCAAGTTAAATTCCTCATGAGTTCCTCGAAAATCCTAAATCTTCACACCATGTGAACAAAGCTTCTTCCTCGTGCGAGCCGTTTGTGATC
This sequence comes from Chrysanthemum lavandulifolium, assembly GCA_022545495.1. NCBI lineage: Eukaryota > Viridiplantae > Streptophyta > Magnoliopsida > Asterales > Asteraceae > Chrysanthemum > Chrysanthemum lavandulifolium. The sequence continues at coordinate 102,201,380 of CM040239.1, read as the reverse complement.
CTCATAACACGCGCGCTAGCACCGATCCCGAACACGCTTACATTGACTCGCATCCTCGCGTATTAATGGAGCGGGAGGAAGATTCCTACAACACCGGACCTAGGAATTTCAATGAAACCCGTGAAGCATGGAAAAACAAGCCCGACTTTTATTGGGGACAAACCAAAGAATTCACTTCTAATGATTTCTCATGGCCCCACCTAACGGTCCTAACTAACAAAACATCGAAGGGATGTTGCAAAACCTAGTTGCATCCCAAGAAACCCAAATGGCTAAGCTCTCGGACCGCTTTAATAATCAACAAGCCGAGATGGATAGGAAAATAGACAACCTTTTGAAAGCCATAGCTAGTGATAAGAAGGTTAGTGCTATCTCAACTCCGAGCCTTGAGCATAGAGATTAAGGATCCAAGCAAGCTAAAATATGTCCAATTCGTCAATACCATCGCCTTAGTTGAACATGATGAAACAAATGACGAAGAGGACTATACACTGTGGATGAGGAAATACCGAGGAAGTAGATGAAGTAGACATTGACTATTTCAACAAATTTCCTATGGAAGAAGAACTATCTCGCCACCCTCACTTAGTGCGTGACCTCCGTCACATGTATGTTAGGAAAAGTCCTCGAATTAAGTTTGGGAACCCTTGGAATCTTAACATACCATGTGTCATAGGACACCTTTTTGTGGCAAAATCTTACATTGATCGCAAGTCCCCAATCAACATAATGACTAGCACCTACTACAATTGGATATTGAAGAAGCCTATTCCAACTAGGCAAGACCCCAATGATCCTAATGTTAGTTGTAATTTTCTTGGTAGAGTTAAGGGATTGCCCGTTTATGTAGGTAGTTTCACGTTTCCTCGGACTTCATAATCGTGGATGATATTAGCACGGCCATAGACCTAGCTTGTCCCATGTTATTCTAGGAAAACCTTTCATAGAAAGCACCGGATGACCTATGACCCTCATTAGGAGTAGTGCGATTCAAGAATAAGACCGATGACATAGCTTACCAAATGCCGTTTAAGATTGAGAAGTTTTCATCACTCTAATGATGAAAAGGAACTTAAACTATCGATCTATTATAGGAATGATGAGGATAGGGAGAAAGGTGTTGATTATGTTATGGCTAAGATTTTCGGATTCTACAAGGATTGCTTGAGCCTAGGACCGAATATAGGACCGATTGGGAGAGGATGAACTCTTAGAAAGCGCATTTTAGGGCACTTCTACAACATGGAATCCCCATTAGAGGCCGTCAAGAGGCGGTGGTGAGAAAATGTAGGAACACGACTATGAGTCTAGCTACAAGACTCTTTAATAAAGAAAAGCGCTTAGTGGGAGGCAACCCATGTTTAATTGTTTGCTTGTTAGTGTCATATATCTTTTATTAATTGTTTATCCTCATGTTTAAATTTGTGAAAATGCTTTATTTTGTTTTAACCTCGTCTTAATTGCATATAAAGGTATTTTACATAAGGGATAAGTGTAGGGAGGATTACACGTTTTCAAAAGCGTAAACATGAGAATAACAATTAATTAAAAGATATTTATGTTTGTTTGTTCGAGTCAAATGCTTGTATCGAGTCATAATGGATGTTTTTCGAAATTTTCCAGATTCTAAAGATGTAAATTTTCGAATTTTTCCGAAAATCATGAGACCGATTTTGTCGGGATAACATGGCGTCGATATTGCAGATTGCAACTTGACGGCGTCGGAAGGAGTAAAACATCGATTACTTTTCTCGTTTTCGAGCTACTTATAAATTTTGGAATTTTCGGTCTTAATTTTCTTAGAAATTATGTAAACATCCATTCCACAAGCATTATATCCTAGTTTAAATCGAGTCTTATATATATTATTACCGATTTTTCGTGAAGGTTTCGTTTGTTTTCTTCAGTGTGCGAGGTTTAGTTTGTCAAGAAGAAGTTACATAAGATTGGAAGGAGCTTTTCACATGATAATTCTTCTTGGAAAGAGTTTAACCACCACTTTACGGATCCTACCGAGCTAATCGGGGAGTATTAGTTTCTTTCGTTTTAATTACCTTCTTCTATCATAACTTTGATACTTTCGGGAACATTGGGGACAATGTTCGGTTTAAGTGTAGGGAGGGAAAATAAAGCAGGAACTTTGAAACTATGCTTATCCTTGACTATTTGCTTTGTCAATTTGTGTAATAAACCATGAGAAAATGTCGGTTAGGGTAATTTTGGCACCAAATTTAAATTTTTTATGACATATAGGAGTGGGCCATTAGTCTTAACAAAAGCGTCTCACGGATAGGAAGTTGCATGACTAGCACAAAACCCTTTACCACCCAAATTCCACCAAAATGTGAGGATCGCCTTAGATTAGTAGGAATTAAAGCATTCATCTTTAATGCTTAGAGTGTGAACCGGTAGTATAATAGATTCTAGAACTTGTTTTGTGATGCATTCCAAGATCGTAAGTGAGGCTACACTTGTGTAGTTAGGAATAACTAAATGATAAGAGGCATTAGGATAACCCTTGTTTGATACATGTAATATAATTACTTCTTCCACTTCGGTTGAGTAATTCCCCATACCCTTTGCATTGTACTCATTTTTAGTACACGATACCCCTAGTTAACCCCTCGAGCCTATCCTTTTCGCGGTTCTCGTGATATTTGGTTTTCGGAATATCAATGAAGACATTGTTTACACCCACCCCAAATATACACCCAAATCGCCTTAGCCTACCCCTTATGCACTCACTTTTAGTGCAAATGTTTGTTATCACCCCAAACCCTTAGTTCAATTATCTAGTTGCTTGCATAAGTTGCTAAGTCGAGTCATATCCTTTGTATCTGATTTTGGGATGATTGGGATTCATGGGAAAAGTTAAAGTTTATGAAATGACGGAAGGGCGTTAAAATTCAAATTCCCTTTGTTTGCGTAATAATGTACCCCAAGTGTTTTGATCTTTTCAAATCGGGTCAAATTAGTGTTAGAGTAATAAAACTCAAGTGTAGGGATGTGCCTATAAATCCTAGTATGTTGAGGTCACTGGTAGTTTTACAACACAAGCTTATAGAGAAGAGAGATGAAGAAGAATAGGCGGATGAACAAGCTATCACAAACACACACACATTACAACCCTAAGAAATAAGGTCACTAGGTTATAAGCGTGAACAAGTAAACAAGCACCTGCATAGTGAAAGTGAAAGAGAATAACTTGAACAACCAACCCTCAAATGAGGGTTTACAATAGTTTATATAGGCAAGGAGCTAGGGCAACACTCCTCTCCTTCCCTATTCCTTATTGGGCTTGGATCTCGACTTATGGGCCTTCTACATAAGCTTGACCTTAAACAAACATAAAGGCCATAATAAAGCTACCTATTACATATGAAATATAAATACTTGAAATCTTGTTTAGGAGTGATTCCAACAATCTCCCCTCAGTATATATGAATGTAAATGGTGAAGGCGTTGATGTAATAGTAGCGTGGCGTCTTCGACATTCTTCTTTCTTGTGAGAGGAATTGTCTTGATTTGAACAATCTCCCAGGTGTAGAGATCGTTATCTTTGGCGGTTATGCTTTGGCGTCATCTTTAACTTTGTTCTTTGATCATTGTTCTTTGTGGTGAAAGTGATAGTATGTTGTTATGCATCGATGCCTCAGTGCCTTGTTTGCTCGGTGTCTCCGTCATTCTTCAACATGCTCACACGCTCTTTGACGTTGGAAATCAATCTTGATGAAGTTCTTTAAGTCTTTGACTTTGTAGATTCTTTGATTGATGAAGAATCATTACGGCGGTTGTGTTGCTTTTGGATAGAACTTCCATTAGTGATGATGTTGGCGTGAGCATGAGAAGAATCGACACGATCATCCCGCTCCGGAGCTTCCATAAGAAAACATTTCAAGCGGTTAGTAATAAGCGGTTTAAGGCACTTACAAGTTTGAACTTGAGAGTGTCAACGACATAGTGTGAAAACACAACTCTAATTCTTACAAAGGCCGTTCTGAGCTGAGTCCCACAAGTGAGATAACGCGATGTCTTGAAGTACATCTGATTCGAGATAGTCATTGAGGTACACGAAGCATCACCTCACGATGTAGACCGTTTGAGACACACTCCGCGTAATCCACGGGGAGTTACCGAAGCGACCTCTTGTCGAGGCATTTTGATGTTGACCACGGCGGGAGTTTCCATTCAATCACGAGGATCACATATGTGAACCTCTCATAAATGTTCTCGACAGTTGCTAAGATCGTGAAGGACTCGATATGAACCAGCATGAAGATCTTATTGTTGATCAACAAGTGATTAAATGTCAAGTGTTCCTAAGAGATCTTTTGATGAATCTCGTGGCTCTAGACTCAATAGTGCGTTTTGGTTTTCTGGCGGAGACTAGGGAGAGGTCTCCTTCTTCAATACCGGCGATCTCTAAGAAAGCCAATAGTTTATGTAGGGTTCCTGTGAGAATGAAACAAGCTTACATTGAGAGAAACTTGAGTGGCTAAGAAGGTTTAGTGCATGCGTCCTTTGGGTCCATGACGACTTTTAATCTTCAATACCGGTGTCACTAAGTGACAACCCGGTAGTATATGAATTGAACCGATTATGCGCCTAAGTTGAATAATCGGAGGCTATTTCTTTTCACCCTTTACTTTACATTTCTTTTGATTCTTCAACTCCTTCTTTCTCCGATTCTCATTTTCTCCTTTTTATAATCATTCCTAAGGACTTCTAACACTAACTAATGGTAGTGTCCTTGGGTAGATCCCTCCGACTCTGGCGGATCATAGGACAGTTATTCCTAACCTTAGTCACCTTATAACTCCATGACTAACCTATGTTTGCCATTAAAACCACTTGTATGTTAAAATATCTCTCAAAGGGTTTGTAAATGAAAACATGTTTGAACCACGATGAGAGATAAGTTTTGCATAAATACTCCCCTCCACATGTGCTTAATAGTTTTAATGGTTAAATGCACGGTGAGGAAAGAGCGCACTTTTGAATTGATCCACTAAAGATAGACAATCTCCCGCGAGACACGGTTCGTTGAATAGTTAAAGAGATACATTGTCGACTTTTAGGTGACAACTAGCTCTAATAACTACCTTGAAGGTGTAGACAAACCTTGGAAGGTTGTCAAACCCGTCGAGTTCATGTCTATCAAAAGTTTCTCGAATGGTACATTCTACTTGGACAAGTCCTTTGCGAGACACGTTTACATCACTAGCGAACTAGCTTGAAATTATTACCGTCCGGGACAAGTCTTTTCGAGTTACAAACAGTTTAGTACCATCAATTCGTTGGTTAAGTCGAGGTACAGATTCATTTGCATTTTGTACAACATATTTCTTATCACACAATTTTCTCCCCTCAAAATGGCATATAAAATGTTATTTTTGAGCGTTTTGAGAATAAATATGACCATTTTGAGTGTTGCGGGAAGAGTGACCACTTGTGAACAATTTGTGAACAAAGTTTTAAATCAAATACTCCCCTCAACTAGTAATATAAGCGGTTGAGGTTTTGAAAATCATATGGGAAGTACTTGTCTTTTGAGCAAAACCTTGAATAATGAAAGGTTTGATAGGTTTTACTCAAAATAAAAGCTTTCGCTCCTTTTATAAGGATTGTGGCAGGCGTACCACGGGGTCCTTTCTTGACATTACGGGTTGTACACTGTTATGTGTGCACAAGCCATTCACATATATAAATATTCATCCAAAATCATATGAAGGAAACAATTCAAGGGTACCGGGAAGTGCGGTGATGTTCCCGAGTGTGCGCAGGCGTTGAAAGCCGGTGATGTTTATCTGGGTCTACCACCAACATAGCTCTCCAGCGTCAGGCGATCCCCACGAACAACCGTTCATCAATCATGGTGATGATCCTTCTCACATCCCTTCTATCACGAGAGTTCCGGTAGCTTAGGATTCCCAACTTTCGGTATATCCTTCATCATAGGCCAATCCATCCCTAACCATCTTCAAGGTATGATCCCGAATTTATGGAGCTCACTACACGCCATTAAGCGGTTCTGCGAAGTTCACTGCGGTAAACAATGCCGAAAGGTTTCTTGATGGCGTAAGTTGTTTGAGTGGTTGATGTCGGGAAGATCAGGCGTGGTGGAGTGAAGTTTACGTTTACGATATGATTCAACGACCATCCGGATATCTTGACCGTTCTTTGATCACAATCGTCTAATGAAGATGAGAACCGACTTGATAAATTCACGTTGAATTTCGATCGAGAATTGTCTCATACGACCACATGCTTTGGCAAGGTACATGTCTTGATGTCGTTGAGTGACAAGTTCTCAAAGTCGACCTCGAGAATTCATAGTCTTGTTCATCTTGTCGTTTGACTATGATATTCTTCAAGAATGTGTAGTCCCATTTAGACTTGAGATCAATGTGTTTGATGGCTACGATGTTCTTTGAGCAATACACTTCATGTTGAGACTTGAACCGGGCGACACGTAGTAGATTCTTGACGTTCGGGCCAATGATGAATCCCATACAATGCATCTTGGTCGTATGCTTGCACTTTGTCGAAAAACAAGTGATTTGCGTTCCTCGATAGCTATGCGGTTTGAGTAGGTAGCCTTTGGGAATGGAAGAGTCAATGATGTAGCGTATTTTCTTGAACCATCGCCACCATGGAGAAGAAATTCGGTCTTTGTTGAAGAAATATCGAAGGAATCCTTGGTTCATCTGGTTGGCGATTGTTGGTAGAGGTTTGGTCGATCGATGTAATATGGAGGTTGTTCCGTTTAGTGAAGTCGATGTTTGCTACGGGTTGAGCCAATCCATGTTGTTAGACATGGCTCGAGCAATGTTTTCAAGGTGATATTCAACCTCGATTGCACTTTCCGATTTGTTTTTCAAAAGAAGAATCGTCATTCTTGATGCGCTTCAACTCGGTTCGTCATCTTCTTCACACGGAATCTTTCTTGCAAGATTTTGCATGCTCCAAGGTACTACCGTCTACCAATTCTTGACCTTCTTGGGGTAGGGAGTGTCGTTAACAAGAGTAGAAAACCAATCAAATTCTGCGGTTATATCGTCATCAAGCCATGATACGGCGTCATTGAGTCGTTTTCTTCTTGCTTTTGAAGGCCTTGATGATGATTTTGGTTTCTGCACTTGTTTTGGTGAGGTGGGTTGTTGTCGGGGCTCGAGGACCTCTTCATCGTCACCACCGTGTACTCAAAGTAGTCACTGTTTTATGAGTCGGGGGTGGTAACTCGGAATCGTCCCGAGGTTTATCGATGAAGACGAGGTGATGGAGACTTATGTTGAGAAGAAGTCCGATGTGGAGGAGGTGGCATAGATGTAGATTGACGGGCCCTTCGGCGTTTAGGTGCGAGTCCTTATCCTTATCATCGTCATCTCTTGGTCGTTTGGGTTGATCGGTGACTCCTTGCATGATGATCCGAGTTGATAGTCAAGTAGACCTTGAAAAATTTAGCTTCATCTGAGTAAGCGTTCGGATCTCTTTGACATTTGCATCACTAGTTTAGCGATTAACTTTCAGTTCGAGAGATCGACTTCTTTTGCCATTGTATGTTTGACCAATGCTACGATGTTAGGGGTGAGTTATGCGGAAAATACTTCTTTTGTCACACGGGGACGATGTCGAGAAGAAACTTGTGGGTTTGTTCTCTTGCGACTTCTCCGTTCCTTTTGGACTTTAGGAGCGATATCCACGAAGGTACTTTTGAGTGTAACCTTCAATCATTTCATTTAGTTCCCACAGCGATGACTTCTCATGAATTCTGAATAGCTTTCCTATCTTTCCGCATCTCGTCATTCTCATCATGTAAGTCTTGCATTTGTTCGACATACCAATTAAGTTTTCTTTGAAGCATGTCCTTCTTTCTAACTTGTTTGACTTTCACAATTCTTGCATGTGTTTGAGAAATCCAAGATTTTGGTGGTTTCTTCACGGTTTGGATGATGATCGGTTGACTTAGTTGATGGTGGTGGTGATGAATGAGATGAAGAGTCCGATGATGAGGAGACATGAGGAGACTTCATGTCCTTAGGAGTATCGAGGTTTTCTCCTTTGAGTGAGTTGGATTGTCGAGAAGAAACTTTGTATAATCATCCTCGTCATCTTTAGACTTTTCTTTCTCGGTTCCAGTTTCTCAAAATCATACTCAATGGTGTCTTCAACGCGGTTGTTGTTGCGAGAAGAGTGGTGGCACGGATCCCTTATCGGGTTGATTAACCGCATCGGGATCCGGAGAGGTGGGCGGCACCACTTGATCCTCGGGGCCACCCATTTGATCTTTAGCAAATTCGGTGGCCTTTTGAATGTGTCGGACGTTGTGAAACTTTTTCTGTATGATTTATCAATTGCTCTTCTTCATCTTGAGCTCTCATCATAAGGTACAATAGTTGAGTCTTCCTTTTTCTTGGGCAATTGGAGGACTTGGAGGTTTTGTCATTGAGGCGGTGTTTGGTTGCGATTGCGAGTAATGAACCTCTTCATCATCTCGGTATCTTGAGCTCTCATCCCTAAGTTGTCTTTGAGGTTCAAGTGTGGGAATAGGTTCGGCTTCCTTCGGGAACAATCCTTATAGAAGGAGCTTTCCTTTTAGGAACCTTCCTTTGACTCACGAGAACTTGTTGTGCTTCTGCACTTCCTCTTACGGTTCTCTGACGGTGTTCGAAGATTTTTCATCAAGATGACCAACTTTGCCTTGTCTAACGCTTCGAGATATCTCTTATGCGTTTGAGCTTTCGACATCTTGATTAGAAAAAATCGGCAATCTGACACCTTGTTTCTTTGTGGGCGTTTCCTTGATTACGGCGGATAGAATAGGTTCCGTCAACATGTCGTGATTGTCGGGGTCATTGAGCCTCTTGGGAATATCGGGATGAAGTCCAAGTGCTCTCTGTATCAACAGTTTAGTATATCGATGTAGGGAATCTTTGAGCCAAGTTTGTTGAGAAATGACATCATGTCATCCCAAATCGAGCTTCATAGCGATGTGTTTCATGTTGACGAATGCCCAAAATATTTGCGGTTCTATGAGCTTAGGATGCTCATAGCCGCTATCACGACCGAAAGCAGACTTGGTGATGATCATGTAGAGTGTTCTCCATGGTTGAGGAATACTCTTAAGCTCTACATGAGAGTGCTTGGTGATTACTCCGTAGCCTCATCATAACCGATATTGATTAAGAATTGGAGAGTTAACTCTTGACGGTGTGGCATAAAGTTTGGTTGGATTGACTTGAGGAATAAGGAGAGCGACCCTTAAGTCTGCGGTGTAATAGTGACTTGTTTGTGGTTGAGTCACCGTCACGTGATCCTTCCTTTGACCCTTTCCATAGTGTTCCGAGCTGTTGGATGTAGATCTCGGGAATGGTTGCGAGTGAGTAAGCATGTTACGATACGGATGAGTCCTCGAATATCGATAGCAATAAGACATGAAGATTCGAGCAAGTGAGGGTGTCAAAGTCAACACGGAGATTATTCTTTCCTATCTTCATTGGATAGCCATTAGGGTAGATGTCGACAATGGAGAGAACATTTGGTGCATCCATGTTTGGTTGAGCGACCATGTCGTGATGCGAAATAATATTAGCCAAAAGAACCAACATATCGAAAGACATAATGTTAGTCAACGAAGGTCTTATTGTCTAGTTATTTAATGTACAACGTCAATGATTATTCTGAGTCCTAAGTCACTTGTATGTCCAATAGTCTAATGATGTCGTGAAATGTTTCGTGAGTTAGTTAACTTTAAGTTTTAAAGTTTATGTTATCACTTATTGTTCACAACATATCAAGCGATTTAAGTTTATTAGTGACATTATTGGATTCGTGATGTTATGATAAGTTTATTAACAAGTTTGTACACGTAACAATTCATCATGAAGGTCAAAAATGGCTTAAGCGTAGGATTGACAAAGTTATGCGTGAGCGGTGTGATATATGATTAGGCGTAAAGCTTATGCGTAGGGATCCTTTCTTCTGCGTAAGATGTTACAGCGTGGGAAAAAGGGACCTTATCGTGGAGCTTACGCGTGGGCATATAAGAACCTTACGGCGTAAGGCTTACTCGTGAGTAGACCTTATGCGTGAGGGTCCTTGTTTATGCATATCCTTCACGGGATCGCGTGGTCCCATTGTAGAACCTTACGCGTAATAGTTATGCGTGGGTTTTATTTCGCGTAACATGACTACGGCGTAGGGTAATCCTTATCGTGAAGTCTTATGACCTTGATTACGAAATGTTTAAGCGTAGCAAAGCACGAAATAAATTTATCAACTCATCAATGTTCACACAAAACAACAATTTATCACAAGATAACAACATCCTAGTCCATGTTAAGCGTTACGTGAAATCACATCGCGTGGGTCTAAACCCTAGTCTCTGGCGTATGAAATCTAGCCATGGAATGTTCACCAAATTGATTACGGTAGCTCTAGAGGTTTGATAGCTACTTTAGGCCAAGTTATAACATCCAAAATGCGTTGTGAATCAAAAATACCCAAAGTTTATGAACTTTAAACCCTAGTTTGAATTGATGTCCAATTCGTGTTTACAGGTGGTTTTCAACAATGGAAATGATCAATTCAAAGCCTTATGACCATATCCCAACATTCATTTTACCAAAAGACTTCTCATTTAGAAAGACCCAATTACTCATATGAACCCTAGTTTTCAAAATTCATCAATTTGAGTTTACGGGTGGATTTTGATGGTAAAATGTTATCCTTGATGCTTAAGAAATAGTTTGAGACAATCCATTTTACCACAAACATACACACAATGATTGTGTGTTCATACGCTTATCGTAGAACACATAATCACAGTAAAATTGTTTTAGCCGTATGATTTGAATGAAATAAAAACCTTTGCTTAGAAACATGTTTTACATCATTAAACTACTTACAAAATGAAGATCAAAAGCAGATTTCTTGAGTGTTTGTTAGGCGTAGGATCTTTTGATTTTAAGAGATAAATGAGAGTGAAAGAGTTAGGTGGAGTTTTTATTAAAATAGACTTTACCATTTTGATGTTTTGGTCCCTCCACCATATCTTTTTCAAACAAAGCCATTTAACATCCATTTTGGTTACCACACAAAGATTATTTGAGAAAGAATCATGACGACACTCCCCTCGGCTTGATAAAATTAAGAAAGTTTAAGAGTTTTAGTCCGAGGTGTCATTGAGCGAAAGTCCACCATCATTTGTATAACGAAACAACGAGATATGATAACATGCAAGTACACTTATGATTTGAAGCAGTTAATCGAAATTTTCTCCCCTCAACACTTGATCGGAAAAATCTTGATAGATGCAAGTGTTGACGGAAGAAATGTACTTGCCATGTTGAAAGAAAAATAGATGAGGAGAATATTTTTGTTGTTTTATCGGGTTTTATATTTTTGTATTTTGTTTTGAAAGATTTTATTTATTTACAAAAGATGTTTTGGTGTTTGACGGGTTGTTAAGGCTGTTTTAAGAGGTCATCAAGTTCCTCTTGAGTCAAACACCTCATACCAATCGGTGGACCAACTCATTAAACCTAGCGGGAGGCAAGGCTTTGGTGAGCGGATCTGCGATTGGTATTCGGTACCATAAAGTATAATTCAACGGTACCTGTTCCACATGGTCCTTGATGAAATGATAGCGTGATCGATGTGCTTTGATTTGAGTCTTGAGCGAGTTGCGAGATTGCAATGGCACTCCGATTGTCGCAGATACATCGGGATTCATCAAATACATAACCATAGTCTTTGAGTTGTGTTCTCATCCAAATGACTTGAGCACAACACGCGACATGGCTACATATTACTTGATTGATGACGGTGATGTACAATCCTGCTTCTTTGATTGCCAAGACACCGTTTATCACAGAAATTGTAGTGCTCTGAAGTACTTTTCCTTGAGTCTAGGCATCCTGCGTGATCGGTCAAAAGCGATTAGTTCAAAACCGAGAATCCTTGGATACGGATCTCCAAATTAATGGTTCCCTTGATGTATCGGAGGATTCTTTTAGCCTCGAGAGGTGGGTTTCGGTTGGTCGCGACGATAGCGGGAGCATAGATAAGCGGCAAAGACAATGTCGGTCTGCTGTTTGTTAGATACATGAGAGACCCAATAATACTTGGTATTTGGTAGGGTCAACCAATTTCCCATGTAAATCGACATCTAATTTCTTGGTATGAGCCATTGGTGTGGCATAAGTATCACGGTATTCATTCCAAATTTGTTTAACAATTCAAGGGCATATTTGGGTGACTCAAAAAATACCACGGGGTGATTGATGAACTTGCGGTCCTAGAAAGAGCGTAAGTTCACCCATCATGGACATTTCAAAATTTTTCTTCATGAGTTTTGCAAAGCGATTGAAAACTTTTATGTGTTGACCCAAAATGATGTCATCCGTAAATTTGAACAATTAAGATGTGTGCCCGTGATATTGTATAAAAGAGTTGGGTCAACCGAGCCTTTGGTGAAATTATTGGCAATGAGGAAAGATGATAGCTTATCGTACCATGCAGAGGGCTTGTTTGAGACCATAAAGAGCTTTGTTCGGTTTGTAGACATGGTTCGGGAACTCGGGATCAACGAATCCATCGGTTGGTGACATAGACCGTTTCTTTAAGTTGTCCATTTAAAGCGCCGTTTTGACATCCATCGATAGACCGTCATGTTCATATGAGCATGAGCGAGAAATATCGAGCGACCTCAAGGCGAGCAACCGGAGCAAAAGATTCTTCAAAGTCTATCCCTTCTTCACGACGATAACCCTTAGCAACTAGCCGTGACTTGTTTGGATGACATTCCCTGACATCAATTTGTTTTCAAAATCCATTTTAGACCAATGGCGTAGACCCTGTTGGTCTTTCAACCGATTCCATACTTCAAGGCGTTTGAATTGATTGAGTTCTTCTTGCATGGATTCAATCCGGTTGTCTTTGTCATTGCATCCTTAATGTTTTAGGTTGATTGGCGAGACGGTGAGTGCATAAATGCGGTGTTCACCATCCGAGTGAAGGCGTTGTCTCGTAACGGTTGGTTGATTCGGGTTGCCAATAATGTTAGCGGAGGATGGTCTTTTGTCCATCTATGTGTAGAGGGTTGATGTTGGTATACATTGTGCGGTTACGAGGATTCAAATGGTTTGTTGAAGATTCCGCGACATCAGTGCGGCGATCTCATTATCAAGCGGGTTGAAGAACGCATTTGGATCAAAATCTGCGGGTGGGGTACTTCATTGAGAATATCATCAATGGTTCATCATTGTTGGGCGGTGTGTTCAAGCTGTTGTGTTGGAGTCAATTGGTGTAGGTGCATCTTCAACGATGGTTGTTGTAGCAGTGTATCGGTATAGGAATATTATCGGGTTGTGCGGTGAGCAACGGATACACGAGAGCACGTTCATCAATATCGTCCCGAGCGAGGAGCAAATAACCTTTCCATTTGTTGATGAGTTAGGCGAGGGCTTTCTTGGTGATGATGGGGTTGAGGAAGTTTAAGCGGTTGTGACCGGGTTCTAAGTTTGTTATACTCGAAGCCATTTCAGTGAGTTCATCGAAATGAGCATGAATCGTTTCCATAACCTCCTTAGTTCGACGATTCCAGTTGAAACCTTTAGAATTGTCACGATATCAATAAAGACTCAATATCGACTTTGGCTTTTAGCTTTCCAAAATCATCACGATCATTATTTGGATAGCAAAGGGATCCAAATACATGAAAGTGTTTGAGGTTCGGTTTATAGTTGTGGACAAGCTCAAAAGGTGTTTTGTTGTGGCGTTTGTGATCATGGAGCGGTTTTGAGTATAGCATGCGATGAATCTGACACGCCCATAAGTAATCTGGAAGTTTAGCATTGATTAACATTGTTCTTGCGACTTCCACTAACGTTCGGTTTAGTCTTTCAACAACTCCGTTTTGTTCGGTGTCAGTGCAATAGATGTTTGATCTTTGAATTCCACTTTCTCATAAAATTCACGAAGGGTTTTGTTAACAAATTCGGTTCCTTTATGCATTACGATGATTACGGCGGTGTTGCGGGTGAACACATATCTTTGTGAAAGGTGATGATCATTTGTGGAGCTTGGTCTTTGCTACGAAGAAAGTAGACCCAAGTCCATCGAGAGTAGTCATCAACGATTACTAAGATGTAGCGTTTGCCATTGATCGTTTGCACGCGCATGGGGCCACACAAATCCATGTGAAGAAGATGAAGCACATCTTTGAGGCGTGTTCCACCTTTGAAGGAAAATGAGCACGAGTGCTTTTCCCTTGTTCACGGTGAGCAAAGGTGATCTTTTGAATCTAGGAATCGTGGGAGTCCTTCACTAGTTTGTGTCGAGCAAGATTGGTGATGGTTTGAAAGTTTAGATGTGAGAGGCAGCGGTGCCATAGCCGGATTTTGTAGATGTTGCCTTTGAAAGTAAGCAAATGGGAGAGGAAGCAACCATGTCTTGCATAGAGATAGTGTAGAGACTAGAATTACAGGCCGGACATAAGATCGTTTCCTTGTAGATCACGAATGAAACAAGTTTTCTCCTGAAAGCAACCTCAAATCTCCATCACAAAATTGACCTCTGAAAGCAGTTGTGACCGAGGCCTTCCACATAGTAAACCCTGCTTATTTCGATGTTCCCATTAACATAATCTCCGTAGCCCATGATGGTGCAGTGATCGTTCCCGAATCGGCGGTGCCAATGAACTTTGCAATAGTTGGATAACAGTTTAAGGTTGCTGTCATGTGTCGGGAACATCCGCTATCAACAATCGAGAGAATGATCTGTATCACACGCATTACACAGGGCGACACGGATGGAATAGAAGTAGATGTGGAACCCGAAATGTTAGAGGTTCCAAGCGATATATTAGACATACACACATTGAGAATTTTAGGCATCCACTTAAATCCTAGTGTGTTATATATCCATTTCTGCCATCTATAACTACTCTTTGCTTTAGTCTTAGTGAAGACACTAGGTGGTACTGTATTCTTAGGAGGTGTAGCGGGAGCTACTGTGATAGCAATGGTAGCCTTAGAATCTAAAGAAGGTGGTTTACCAAGCACAGACTTAGAATGATTAGTGGGCCTAGAGGTATTCCGATTCTTAGGATTCCGTATTCTAGAGATTATAGCTTTAGCAACACATTTGTCATGACAATCAGAATTCATACTCTTTTGACAAATATCACAAGGTGCATCAGACTGAATATCAAAGGTACTTAACGGTTTAGCATTCGTTACATCACTATTTCTATTACATTTGCGGACGTTGAATATCTATAGTGGAAGTAACATGAGTTTTATTGATTCTAGGGTGTTCTTCTACTTTAGCATTCCTTATTGATCTTTTCTTAGGTGCAACTTCCTATTCTTGATTGAGTGCTACTAGGGTGAAGTGCGGACGTTTGGAAAGATGCAACTATTCTGTTTGATGAAACACATTAGCAACTTGTGATTTGGCGGTGGGAATTCTAGGTTCACGATTACTAAGTGTATTGGTGCTAATCTCTTAATCACGATGGCGGAAGTTGTTCATACTTTCCTAACATTTCCGTAACTTAGAGATGGTGTGAATCGATTTTGATTTTGAGCGAAGATTACCGGCAAAATTCATGACTTCTCTAGTGTGAGCAAGATAGTGATCAAGTTCGTTTGATGCTTCATCTCGAGTCTTTTGAGTAAATCAAATATGACACCATATTCTGTTTAACTTTTAAAAGTTCTTGTTCATATTTTGAGATTTGACTTTTCAAAGACACGTTTTGATCATCCGGTTGCTCAATTTTAGGATCGGAAGATTTAGCACTCAATTGAGCGATTTTCTTTTGAAAACCGAGTTGATGGTTGTGAATATCTTTTCACACCAATGAAGACGACGTTTTGCATTGTTAATTTCCGTGTGTGTCGTTTATTTTCGACTTTTAAAGACTCGATCTGAAGCACATTATTGGTGTTCTCATGATTACAGCAGTTTCAACAATATCGGTAGAGATATGATCGGATGCATATGGCAGCGAATAGAGTAGCACAACATTATGGATATCGGCCACAGATAACATCTTCCAAGAGTCGATCAACATCTTTTCTCAACAGTTTCTTTTTGCGTTTTGTGTTAGTAATAGATGTTTCATTTTCTCAAAGCGTTTTTCATTACCCAAGTTCCTATGAAAATCCTTTTCCTGAGCAATTGCATAACTTTTCAAGTTTTTAACATTAGGTAAAAGATTTTTACGAAAGATGTCTCGTTGTTCTCTCGCGAGAAGCGATTGAAAATGTTCAACTTTGATTTTAGATCGATATTCTATCTCATGTTGTAAAATTTTGAGGTCGACCATGAAAATGTCAAAATATCGAAGGATTTTTCGATTTTCGGGTTTTGAGTTTACTTCACTAATGGAAGGTAAAGGACCGTAAGTTTGTGCAAAAGACTGTTTTGGGATTAACAATAGAAGACTCGGGTGTTTTGATGATAACCCTTGGTGTGTTAGAAGAATCCGTTGGTGTGACGAAAGTGACGCGTTTTATAATTAAAGGTTTGTTGTAAACAACATTTTTAATTTTGATCGACTCTCGTCTTACGCATCTAATTCCTCTTGACGATGGTATTCAACAACACTCATGACATATTATCAATTTTGTATCTTTGCGAAACTTGAGGAGTTGGTTTGAATGTTTTTAGTGAAAGCTTAGGTTTATGTCGCTAGATTTTTCCAAATCCTTTTGGATTGGGTTTTAAGGTAAACTTTTCAATAGTCATTACGGATTCACCATGTTTGTAAACAACAGATTTTAAACTCGTTAAGTTTGTTTTGCAAGCCGATGATTTCTTCAAGAAGGTCATCTACCGATTCGTCGAATGCTTTTTGTATGCGGAGAAGCTTTTTGACAATTTAACAACTCGACCTTAGCTTTTTGATTTTCAAGGTGAGGCGTTAATTTGCTTTTTATGTTCATGTTTGATTGTTCTAATTAGGACAACAAAGCATTCTTCGAGGCGGCTAGATCACGATCTGTCTCTCTAAATATTTTTCGTTTTGATGAGATTTTGTAAAAGCGGCTTCAAAACCTTTTCCTGATTTTCTTGAGTTTTGAAAAGTTGAGTTGCATTTGTAAACATTCAAAATCCTTGGTTAACGATGCATTTTAATTTTTAAGGATTGATTTAATGCATAACATTCCTCCATTTTGATTTTATGGTCTTGAATTAACCGAGCAAAATCCGGATGAGGCAACAGATCATCTTGTTCAGCGTGAGTCTCAACATGATCATTCTTTAGATCCTCAATGCGACCACGGAGTCAATTTGATTATCAAAGGGACCATAAGGTCGTCTTGATCGTCAAATGTAACTCTGAGGTTAACTTGAAAATCATCGAGAAGAAGATGTAGAAGACTCATTTTGAGCAGTCCGATCCGTGCTGGGATTCGAGATATTGGCGGAGATATTAGTTCGGATATGATGAAATATAAATACTTGAAACACTTTCATATGAAATATAAATACATATGAAATATAAATACTTGAAATACTGTTTAGGAGTGATTCCAACACCCTAGTATTTTGATGTTATCATAGAGGATGGTAGAGTAAAGTGTATGAAAAAAAAAAAAAAAAAAAAAAAATCGAAAAAATAGAAAAAGAAAAAAAAAGAAAAGAAAAAAATATATAGTGATAAAAAAAAAAAAATACGGGCTACCATCCTACATCTATCCTTTAAATTTATGTTTGTTTATTTCGGTTATCTAGAGTTTAGAGTGTCGAGTCTTGGCTTAGCAACGCCATTCTTCATATCTGATTAACATAGAGATTTTTGACTTACCACCACTAAATAGCCTATCCCACCAAACCCTTATTTCCCTACCGTAAGCCTAACGTTACAACCCTTTAAAGACCTCTTTGATAGTCTTTCCTAGGTGCTTACGCCAAAGCGATGGAGGTTTGATCTATTCTCAAGCCTATGGTAATCTATGTACTAGGACCGGTTAATGAGTGTTTATCTTCCATTTCCTATATTGTTATACTTCATATATACACCGAGAGATGTGAGTATCCAAACACCCCATGTGAGGTGCTAGTATGTAATTTCCGTGCTTGTTATGACTTTCTTGGGCTTATATGTGTTGTGGACCGTTTTGAATTAATGCTTCATGACCCCTAACTTATAAATTAATTGGCTAAAAGCACATTTGCTTGAGGACAAGCAAATAACAAGTGTAGGGATATTTGATAAGGTTTTAAAAGGTACCATTTTGAGGGTCGTTTAAGTCCTTATTTGATCACTTTTGTATCCGTTATTGCTTAGTATCGTTCCTTTTCACTTTTTAGGTCTCGTGAAGGCAAAATCTTGGAATGGCACTTATTTGGACGAAAAGGCGAATATATGAAGAAAATGGCCAAAGTCGAAATCGAGGCACTCACGATTCTTTGAAGTTAGAAGGCGACGTCGTCGGGTGCTATTGGCGCCGTCCCAAAATTATTGTGATGGGCCGAACCCAAACTCGTATTTTCAAGAGGCGGCGTCTAGTGGTGAAAGAGTGAGCCGTCGCTACTCGAGCGACCTAGATGCAATCCAGACGACGTCGGAAGTGAAGAGGGCGGCGTCACGGACATAAGGTGGCGCCGTCGTAAGGTTAACGTGGCCAAGCGAAACCCTAATGGCGGCGACACGGCGGCGTCACTAAACATAAGGTGGCGCGTCGCAATTGTAATCTTATATATAGAATCGAATTTTTAGGTCTTTGTGTAGAGAGTCTTTGGGTAAAACCTAAAACCGAACCTAAGGTGTCTTATGCAGATATTTTAGGGTTTTAAACCCTATCTTACATCAAGATAAGTCTTTACTTCATTAATTCAATTATGTCTTTGATTATTTGTGTGTATGCTTGCATGTTCTCCATGTCCGGCTAATTTATTTGTGTGTTTGCTTAGGAAGTATGAAACTTAATTATTGAATATTGATTGGTTGTTTCTTATCTTAGTTGATTTATGATCTAGTAATGCAATAGGTCATTCGTTGTGTACTTAATGCTTGATTCATCTTTGTGAACCTTAGAGTATAATTACCTGAGTAATTGTAGGCTAAACCATCCAAAGAGCACCTTAGAGTAGGAGTCTATAATCTCTAGTGAGTTTGTAGACAAGACCCTTTGGTAAGTTCGAAGAGTTAGGGAGAAAGCATGCCACAACTTTAGACACACAAAGCAACTAGGAATAAGGCGTGACACTCAACCATCAATAGGAGATAATTAAGGAGTAATACAAACTAAGTAAACACATCTTTAAACTATCATACGAGCACATTAATTAGACATAGACTCACACAACCTTAAGTACAAGGACTAAAGATGTCAAGTTGGAGACTTCATTTGTTTAATAACGAAGCAAGTTTAAGCAAGTTTAGTCTTTGTTTTGATAATAGAGATATCTTGAAGGGCGATATGTAACATCGGTTTATATATACTCGACCTCTTCTAGGGTTTGAGTAACTCATCTTCTTCATCGATTATTCTCTCTCGTTTACACACTTTATGCGGTATTCTTTTGTTAGTGATATCACTTTGATATCGGTTGTTAGTATTGTTCTAAAGATCAATCACATTTGATCTTTGTTGTTTAGTGTTGAGTGATATTGTAGTAAGGTTGATTGGTGTCTACATAGTAGAGATCAATCTTGTCTTTGTATTGTTTGGTAAGCATCCGTTTGGAGACTTATCTTCTTGACTTGTTATAATAAAAGATACACCAAGGGTGGTTGGTTGGGTGTAAAGGCGTTTGTTGTGTGTTTGTTACCATTTTACATGGTATCGAGCTCATGATTACGATCTGGTGGTTTTGAGATTCTAGGGTTTCTAGGGTTTCGTACAATATTTTGGGGTTTTGCAATTGGCGGTGTTATCGGTTAATTGAGGTTGTTTTCTTAACGGTAGTGGTTGATTTAGTCTATTCGGGCTAGATCGGTGATTCTTGTGGGATTCTTGATTAGGGTTCTTGAAACCACAATTTACAGTTGTTTGGGATTTTGTTCCACAGTGTTCTTGGGCCCATTCTTGGTTAATTCTTGTTTCTATTCATCACTTGTAAGTATCATCTATCTCTTAAGACAACATTAACTTAGTCTAGAAGGTGCAAGCAGGACGATTAACTCCTTGATCGCCAACTTGATTGATACGAATACTGCTCTGGCATCCCAGGTCTTACGGCTGGTTCTTGGTTGATCTTGGGTGTGAGTTGTGGTAGCTATATTTGTTTTTCTTTATTATTCTGTTTATTGTTGTGTCTAAGTCGAAGGAGGATAGGAATTGGGCAGTCTTGGAAGTTGATTGAGTTGTTTAGTTCTGGTTGTTTGTTGATCTTGTTGATTCTGGTTATTGTGGTTATTTGTGTTATTCTTACTGTTTGTTCTGTTAGTTCTTGTTAGTTGTTTTTTGTTGTTTATTCTTGTTAACTGGTTATTATGGCTATTGAAGATGAACCTAGTGGTAGTAATATTCAAGTGTTAATTAGTAATCTTGATGCTGGCAATCCTCTTCATATTCAAACTAATGATAATAGTGGGCCTCTTATTCCATTTAAGCTTCTTGGGCCGAAAATTATAGAATCGGTTTGGTGCTATGAAATTGGCTTTGCAAGCTAGGAATAAGTATAGTTTTGTGGATGGTACTTGTCTTAAGGAGTTGTTTACTACTAGTGATGTTTTATGCGCTCAATGGGATAGATGTAATGCTATAGTCTTGACTTGGATAATGAATTACATTTCTCATGATGTTTATATGGGATTGGTTTATTACGAGAATCTTGCTACATTTGGCAAGAGTTAAAAGAAACTTATGATAAAGTTGATGGTTACGTGATATATAATCATTACAAAAGATTAATTACATTAAACAAGGTGGTAGTTACATTCTTGATTATTATCATAGGCTCGATTCCTTATGGAGAAATTTGATTCTCTCACTAAATTGCCTAAATGTACTTGTGAGCATAAATGTACTTGTGATGCTAATCTTGAGTTAGTTCTGCATCAACAGTTAATGAAACCGATGCGATTTCTTATGGGTCTTGATGATTTGTTATCAACTTTGTGAGCGCTTTGTTAACTAGAGATCCTCTTCACGAGGTCAAAGATGCTTATCTTTGTTGTATCTAGGGAGGAGTCCCAGAGGATTCACAGTCCTCTAGTGTTTACGAGTCTAAACTTAATGCTTCTTCTTTTCTTTGCTAAGTCTTTTAATAACAATAGAAGAGTGTTTAATAATAATAACACTAGGGCACTAATTCTAATTCTAATCTTGCTAATAGAGGTCCTAATCCTAATCTGAATTGTAGGCGTGGTAAGATTGGACACACTATTGACGAGATGCTATGAGTTGATTGGGTTTCCTCTGGTTTTGTTAAAAACAATAATCACATTTAATAAGCAAAATGGTTTTAAACAAAACTATCTTGCTATCTTGATGTTAAACAAAATGAGAATAAGTATACTTCTTCATCTGCGGCAACTCTTACGGTTTTACTTACGAGCAGGATGAAGAAGTTGTTATCCTGATTAATGAAACACCTTACGGAAGCATACATGCTAATATGGCGGTGAGAGCTTCTTTCTTTAATGGAAATGTCGGTTTAATGTTAATTTTTCTAGATATTTTATGCTAATTCTAGTCATCTGTTAGTACTATCTCTTTGGGTTGGATCATTGACTCAGGTGCTAATCAACACCTAACTATTTCTACTATTGGTATGACCAATGTTGTGGATATTACTAGTCTTAAAATTACTGTTGGTCATCCCAATGGGACTCTTGCCACAATTAGTCATGTTGGAAATTTGAAGTTGACTAATAATGTTACTCTTTATGATGTGTTGGTTGTTCACGGATATTGTGTGAGCCTTTTATACATTAATAAGCTTATTAGAGATAGTAAGTTGTTTGTTGGTTTTGATGAGGATAAATGTTATATTCGAGGATTGGAAAAGGAGATTGTTACGGGGATGGTAGTCGGTCGATGGTCTTTACTTGTTTGACATGCGACCTAATTTGTCTTTAGGTCGATTGCAATATGGTTATATCTTATAATGTGTCTAAACTTACTTGGCATAATAGATTGGGTCACCCTGCGATCTGTTCTATCATTCTTCAAAAGGATCTTGGTATTTCCAAGAATTCTACTATCTCTGTTTGTGAAATCATCATAGGGCAAAACAAACAAGGGAACCTTTTCCTTGTCGATCATAAGTCACGAGAATATTGGTGATCTTATTCATCTTGACTTATGGGGCCCTTATAGAGTTACAAGCGAGAGAAGGATACAAATATTTTTGACCATTGTTGATGATTTTCTAGAGTTTGTATGGATATACTTAGTCAAAACTAAGGATGAAGTTTTGGTGTTTTCGTAGTTTCATTCACTTGATTACGAATCAATTTGATTTAAAAATAAAAGCGTAAGATCGGATAATGGGCCGAATTTGTTAATAAGAAAATGAATGATATGTTTTCGATCTTGGAATTATTCATCAAACTTCATGTGTCCATACACCTCGGTGAGAATGGGATTCTTGAAAAAACATAGACACTTGCTCAATGTTGCAAGGAGTCTTATGTTTCAAGGGGATTCCTTTAAAGTTTTGGTGCGATTGTGTTCTAAGCTGCTTTGTATATCTTATAAGCAGTGCCATCATCATCTTACATGGTAAATGTCCCTATGAGTTGTTATATAAAAAGAAACCAAATCTTTCCCATTTGAGGTCTTTTGGATGTCTTTGTTTTGCTACTATTTTGAACAATCATGATAAAATGTCTTATAGGTCGAAAAATGTGTTCTCTTGGGTTTTCTACTACTAAAAGGCATATAAACTTTTAAGTTTAGATACGAAATGTATTTTTGCTAGAGATGTGAAATTTTATGAAAACATTTTTCCACTTAAAATGAAAACACAATGATATCATCGATGCGAGAAAATGCAAATGAAGTAGATCACTTGAAGTTTTTGATAGTCTTAAGTCTCAAAGTCCCAATGATGAAGGGAAGATACATCGGTTGTGGAAGGTAGTTTGTCATCTTCATTTGATACGATGAACTCGGATACTACTCATTTGTATCATGAAGATGTGCATTCTGCAACCCAGTTGGTGACCAATCTTGATGCGAGGCGGTCCATTCACGAACATAATTCTGAAAACATAACAACTCAATCTTTATTTGAAAATGATGATGTGCAGACACCTGTTATAAGAAGGTCTGGTAGAGAGACTAAAACTCCTGTTAGGTTCAATGATTATGTGATGAGTTCTAAAGTCAGATATGGTATTGAAAAATATGTTTGCTATAGAGGTCTTAACAGTAATAATATGTGCTTTGCTTCTACTCTTAATAAATCTGTTGAACCTAAAACTTATGAGGAAGCTGTCAAAGATTCTAATTGGTCTGAAGCTATGAATAATGAAATTGAGGCTTTAAATAGAAATAATACATGGACTGAATGTACTTTACCTCTTGGTAGACATGCCATTGGGTATAAGTGGATTTGGAAAATAAAATACAAGTCTACTGGTGAGATTGATAGATATAAGGCTAGATTAGTTGCAAAGGTTTTAATCAAAGAAGGCTTTGATTATGATGAAACTTTAGCCCAGTTGTTAAAATAGTTCTTGTGAGATGCTTAATTAGTATTCTTTGTTAATATGAATTGGCCATTATATCAACTGGATGTTAACAATGCCTTTATGTATGGTGATTTAGATGAAGATGTTTATATGGTATTACCAAAGGGTTTTAATGGTGGTGATGATAATAAAGTTTGCAAACTTAATAAATCTTTGTATGGTCTTAAGCAAGCTCCAAGACAGTGGAATGCTAAACTTACCACTGCCTTGATTGAACATGGGTTTGTTCAAAGCAAATTTGACTATTCTCTGTATATTAAACAGAAAGATAACATGTTTGTTGCTTTGCTTGTGTATGTTGATGATATTGTCATAACTGGTAACAATGAAGATGAAATCAAAAAGTTTAAACTGTTTTTGAGTACCAAGTTTATGATTAAGGATTTGGGTGAGTTGAAATATTTTCTTGGTATTGAAGTTTTGAAAAATGAAAGAGGTGTGTGTATGACACAAAGAAAATATTGTATGGAATTATTATATGAGTATGGGTTGTTAGCTGCTAAACACATGGATACTCCTTTGCCTGAGAATTATGTGTTAAGTTGTATTGAAAGTGATCTTGATAAGGTTTTACACAATGTTACTAACTATCAAAAGCGGTGGGAAAGTTGATATATCGACTAATACTAGACCGGATATTAGTTATCTTGTACATTGTCTTAGTCAACATATGCATAAGCCTTTTCGGTCTCATCTTAAAATTGCGTTAAGAGTTTTGAAATATCTTAAGGGTTCTCACAGTTACGGTTTACAATTCAACAAAGTTTCGATCTTAAACTTAGAGCTTATCTTTGATGCGGTGGGCAAAGTGTCCTATAACTAGAAGATCATTCTTGGATTTAGTGTTTTTACGGGTGATTCTCTTATTTCTGGAAAAGTAAGAAACAGTCTACTTTGTCTAGAAGCTCATTGAAGTGAATATAGAAGCTTAACTTCTACTACTTGTGAAGTTATTTGGTTGAGCAATTTGTTAAGTAGTCTTGGTATTAAAGGCTTATTGCTGTGGATGTTTTGTGATAATAGTCTTTGCTATACAAATTCTTTGCTAACCCGATTTTCCATGAGAAAACTAAACATTTTGAGTTGGATATACATTTGGTAAGAGAAAAGTTTACGGGTGTGATTAAGACTGTTAAAATTCATACTAGCTTGCAGTTGCGAGATATTTTACCAAATGTCTTGGTCAAAAAACAACATTGTGTATTGTGCAAAAAACTTGGTTTGGTTGACATGTTTGCAGGATCTCTCAATGGAGGCAAGCAGGCAAAGGATTGTGATGTTGATAAAAGAGGCAAACAGGCTAAGAATTATGTTGTTGATCAAGGTTGAAGTCTATCAACTTGAGAGGGGATGTTAGAAGTACAAGGACTAATGATGTCAAGTTGGAGACTTCATTTGTACTGAAGCAAGTTTAGTGCTGTTTTGATAATAGAGATATCTTGAAGGGCGATATGTAACATCGGTTTATATATACTCAACCTCTTCTAGGGTTTGAGTAACTCATCTTCTTCATCGATTATTCTCTCGTTTACACACACATGCGGTATTCTTTTGTTAGTGATATCACTTTGATATCGGTTGTTAGTATTGTTCTAAAGATCAATCACATTTGATCTTTGTTGTTTAGTGTTGAGTGATATTGTAGTAAGGTTGATTGGTGTCTACATAGTAGAGATCAATCTTGTCTTTATATTGTTTGGTAAGCATCCGTTTGGAGACTTATCTTCTTGACTTGTTATAATAAAAGATACACCAAGGGTGGTTGGTTGGGTGTAAAGGCGTTTGTTGTGTGTTTTACCATTTTACAAAAGCAGTTACCATTTTACAAAATATATCTTCAAATTACCTTTGAATCTTTTAAGAATCACTCCCTTCTTCAACATATACTATATGTTAACTACACCTTTATGCATGGACATTATTTGCACTACGTAAATGTTTATTCTTAAAGACACAATCAGTTTTTTAAACTCTTATATACCCAAGTATAGTGACCATAGTAGCTGGACGAGGACATAATGAAGCCATAGATTACACTGGGATGCCGGTCTCGTAACTGTGGTCTATGGACTATGGTCTAAGAAAGATAGATAGATAAAGTCATATGCATACAAATATATACCGGTTCAATGGTAAAATAAACTTTCAGGAGTAATCTGTTCACGATTGGGTTACTATCTTTCAGGAGTTAAATGAGGCAAAAGAGCCAGTTTCATCTCTGCTCTTAACCCTCTGAGCATGGTTATTGTCGTCGTTATAGGGTCAATTGTTTTCTGAACAATTGAACTTAGGAAGGTATAGCAACGTCAGCCTTAACTAATTTGTACCACATCCATATACCTTAAACGAACTTGTAACTGATACAGTAAATGATGATTTCACAAGGTTCTTGGGGCAGTTGTGATTGTTTCAGGCCTATACTTGGTGATATGGTGTAAGAGCAAGGGCGTAATTAAGTGTTCTTCTAAATGTGAAGGTGATCAGTTTCCAGTGATTACTCAACAAATATCAGTGACAATCAGTAGTACAAGATTAGGGGGAAAAAATTATAATAGTATTTCAATAACCGCGCCAAAAGATGAACTGGTCAAGAAAATCAACGAGAAATAGAGCAATCAAATTATTTAATGAGGGAAAAATGCACACAGATTGCTTGTACAGTTGGGCACAGTTCTGTCCTCATATTTTTGTATTGAACAAGTGGAAGGTCTTTTTTCTCTCTGGTGCAAGTGTGCAACTATGATGAATGACCTCATGATTGTTACAACTACACGGCTCAATATGACTACCTTTTTCTTTATGGTGCTTGTCTACGCACATACAGCACGCACAGTCAAGAATAAAAGGTCTACAATTAATCTGGAAAATACAAAAAGAAAGATATGTAGCTAATATCGTTTCATATCTGTTTATACATACTAAAATAATTTATAACTTAGCGGATAGATATGATTTCTATCGTAAATTGGAAATCAAGCACGTCGTGCAAAATTGGGTACGTGTCAAACAGACTTCTTCTGGACCGGGTCATACGGGTAGGGTCGAAATCTGGACCGATGGGTCCTTTTCTTCTGCTTCTTCATTTGTTATTCTACTTCTTTACAGAAAAGAACATCTGACACGGACACATAAAGTATAAAGGAAATACAATTGACAAACAATTATAGAGATATCAGCATTCGAATTATTTATTCACAACTAACGTGGAATCTTATTGCATGAAGGCAACATGATATATCAACATTAACATCAAACTAATTGTTAATGTTTAATTTGTTTTTCCTTTTTTTTTCAAAGTCATATATAAAATAGTTGTTAAACTCTCAAAATTTCTATTTTGACAAACAAAAAGAGTATTGCTACTTCCATTCAGAAAAAGAAATACCCAAATGGCCTGAGATACTAAGTTGGAGTTTTAATCATTGATCTCTCTGACCCATTTT
Source organism: Chrysanthemum lavandulifolium (assembly GCA_022545495.1). Taxonomy (NCBI): domain Eukaryota; kingdom Viridiplantae; phylum Streptophyta; class Magnoliopsida; order Asterales; family Asteraceae; genus Chrysanthemum; species Chrysanthemum lavandulifolium. The sequence goes on along the minus strand of CM040239.1, from coordinate 102,174,272 downwards.
TGATAATCATATGTTAAACAGGTTTGTTTCAACTTAGATCTTAGATAGCTTGTAATTGCCAGTTCTGGCTTTCATTATTGAAATTTGATGGATCATAATAAGTTTTTCTGAGACCAAGCCCGGATCGATATTTTAATAGCATATACAGATTAGAGAAATTTATCATAAACTTAATTTATAGTGAGTAACTCAAACAAAACATTCACCTTTTCGGTGCATGGAACTAAATGTTGATAGAATGTAAAGCCTGTAAAACAGTCATAAAATGGTTAAAATACGATACAACACAGACTGCAGACTTATCATATGATTATTATTATAAAAAAGGGGTCAATGAAAAAACTCAATTATTTTAAAGACTAATAGTTTATGTCTTTATGATCTGAAAAACATATCATAGGTGTACCATAGCAATCAATGTCTGCACAAAAGTTCAAGTTGTGGAAACACCTTCACGACAAAGATTCTACAATGTATCACATTATTGTTACAAAAATCATTGCGCTAAAAATAATGAGTTATGGACGCTTTTTGGTCAAAGGAATAAGGTTATGGCCAGTTTATAGTAACACACTTTTGTAAAGCAGCGAAAGTTTACAAAAAAAAAATAGTTTGATTAGGCAACAGCTAGTAAAAGATATTATAGAATTAGGAGCATAAAACCAAAGTATTCTTCAACTGGGCTTCAAACAGCAATAATGCAAGAATCATGAGCACTTATCATCATAGCTACCGATTTCGTCTCAAAGAATCATCTCCCTTGTTCAAGATACATTAATTGCAATAGAATAGCAAAGTAAAATTTGTCGGGTGAGGCCTAAGAAGGCCATTTCTAAAAATGCGTCAGTCAGTTAAACTATCTGAGTCTATGGATGAATTGTTTTGGTAATTCACAGATGCTACTTCTTGAAAAACAAAGACAAATCAAAATCAGTTTTTTAGACTCACAAGTAGCCAAGTAGATGGATGGTACTCTGTCCACTTTCTATTCATTATCCTACATTGACTTTGGATATCAAACTGCTGACAATTTTAAATGACTACAAATTGTATGCAATTTCGAAGAAATGACCAATCATACTCAAATTCCAAAACTAATTACTGTATATTTTAGGGGATATTTTGGATGGCTTTATAGTTTATACAACTATGCTTATGCTTATGGGGACGAATAATCAGCTTACTGTAAACAACCTAAGTCACTAGAAGGGGTAAACTTACGATTTTGAATCCACCCAAACCCAAGAATAATCAGCTTAAACTAAGCAATGTCAAACTGCTTATGGAGAGCAACTTATTTCACCCTAAATTAAGCAGATATTCATAAACACTTTTTCCCATCCAAACACTCAAAAGTAGTTATCTAGTTTAGAAAACGCTATAAGCGTGTAAGCTGTTTCATAAGCAATCCAACATTACTCCAGTTCCAGTGTGCAACCCGAATACCCATAAAGGTAAAACCATGTAGGCATGCAGAATGGCGTTAATCTAGTTAGTACTTAAGAAACTGCCTAATATGCATCAATATAACTTGTCACACTGTTTGTTAACCGAGAAAAATGTTGGGCATTTCAAGTACGAGCTTCGCCTTGACTTGTGGGACATGTTTCAGTTTTTAGAATGTATATATAGTACCACTACCTTTCATACATATACATCAATAAGGTGTTTGGGATCGCGTTTTGTATGAGATTAGCAGAACAGGTCAAAACTTTTTGACAAGCAGAATTACAAATGCCATAATCTGCTTTTAAATAGCAATCCAAACACCCTGAATAATAAATAAATAAATAAAAAGTCTAGATTTCAACAGCTAGAACCCTATGTTTTAAATCAACTACACTAACCACTAACATGCACTTGATTTTCTTAATTATTTGATATTACAACTCACTACGATGCCTTAACAAATACAGATGCAACATGATTTCCTCTTTCTTTATCCATACCCGGGGCATGTTGATATGTTTTAGCTTGATGCGGGCTTATTCAGGAAAATAAGCTGTAGTACTAGCTTTAACAAGGTTTTTATTGTGCGAGTATTGCGACAATATTAAATCAATGTCTATCAAGTGTAGCTTATATAAACAAGAGTAAAAGTAAAAGAGCAAAATAATTTTAAATGATTAGTAACTTAGTCTGGTAATTGGTAGCAAAGAGTAGAGATTTAGGCTTTTGATAAAAAAAAAAAAAAAAAAAAAAAAAAAAAAAAACCCACCTTTTGTAAGCTATTTTTACTTTATTAATGGTAACTAGGCGTGCGCCCACATATAATGATGGTATTTTATAGCAGCTGATAGTAACTATAATTTCTATATTATAGTTAAGTGTTTCGTGTAATGTTTATACATAAAATTTATTTAAAAAATGTTGTAACATAAGTATTACATGAAAAAGGTCATCCATAACACACTTGACTCGGATTTAACTTACGATGATAAAGATTTGGTAATTTTAGAAAAGACATTAATTAAAAAAAAAAAAAAAAAAAAAAAATCTCTTCATTTTTTAAAAAATTTGTCAATTTTAGGAACAGTATTAACATAAAAAAGGTTGTAGGAACATTATTGACGTCAAAACATGCTGTTGATATAATTTATTTAACAACATTTTGAGAACTCTACCATATCATTGTAAAAGAGGAGGTGGTGTAAATTTTGGTTGTTAGATTACATGTTGTTCTTTGTTATTGCAACTCAAATCACTTGAGAGTAATTAAGTTACAATTGAGTGTTTATAACAGTTTTAAAACAAGTAAAAACAAAATACTCTATATACTTTGCAATGTTTAAATTCTTATTTAAATGAATCGAAGAATTGATAAAGATTACTTGAGGAATAACAATACTAGTTGAATGACAATTTGTTGTTCTCTCTTACACTAAAACTAAAACCCAAGTTATTATTTTTAATAACAATACTAGTTGAATGACAAAGATTGTTTGAGAGTGAAATCAATGGACGCTACTTCAGCTGCCTAAGTTTAAACGAGAGTAAATTTTCTTGAATGTGTATCACATTACCTGCAAAAGCTACATTTAACCCATTACAAACATTCTCTTATACAAGCGAGGGGAATGGGGTTTCCTTAAAAGGTGTTTCATACGTGTGGAACATTTAATGGTGAAATACATTGTGCATTAAATGCTTCTTCTTTTAGGTATGGATAAACTCTCTTTTAGGGAACAATGTTGACAAGTTACACCTTTAGACCAACTCTTGGAAGGTGTATCACTTATGGTGTTGAAGTCCTTGAACCACTTCATTGCTAAAGTGCGTCTCTTTGTCTTCAACGAACTCTTGAGGATGTTATGCTAAGTTTACTCAACGACTATACAAGAGTTTAACTTCTTTTATTTTTAAATTTATTAAGGGATCATTGAGCACTGAATTAACCCAACACTACATAAGATCATTTATGGTGAACTAATTGTGATTATTAGATGGTAATTCGTGCTATAACATACATTTATAGGTTTTTCACATTTAGTTTTGTTTCATATTCTCAAAATAGGCTAGCTACGTAATGGCTAATGGCTTGTTGCAAATATAAACCCGAAGAGAATAAATAGATAAACAAACTTAAAGAAAAACAAGACACTTATATTGATTCTTTAGTATGTCACGCCTGACTCACGAAAGAAAAATTGACTAATAATTTCCTCTTTCTAGATTGCCAGAATAGAGATGATCAAACGCTCAACATATTTCAATACAAGTTTTAAAGAAAAACTACACAGTTTGTATTCGAACGAGTCTTTAAAAGGTGTATAAGTCACTAATCGATCCACGGTACAGATATAAAAGGAATGAAGCAAGCTAGCATTTATTTCATGAACATAACAACGATAGGTTTACTATCGTGGTATATAAGTTGCCGTTATCAAATAGAATTGAAGTCACGATTAATACACAAAGACATTAGTTTAAAGTAAATCGTTCGGACGTGCTTAACTTAACTTCATGAATATTAATTTTATTTTAAATTATATATGCTTTTACTGTGATATGGTAGAGTTCTCATTTCTCAAAATGTTAGTTCAGTTAGTCCATGCTTAACCAAAGTTTAAGACTAAGTAAATTTTGAGTTCCTCTCAAATTTTGAATCCGGTCTCTTTATTTTTCTCTCCAATTTACTTCACACATTCTATTTCTCTCATCCACAAACAAATACAAAAACACACATGGGAAATGATGCTACCTCTTTGCGCAGATGTATGACTAGTACTCTCGAAAGAAACAGACGATTCGAACAAAACATAAACTTGGGTTAACCACTCGGCAAAAAGCTTGTTACTATCATCACTAAAATGGGTGAGTAGTAAAATTCAATTCTCACTTAAGTCGATGTGATCATGCCAACCTTCATACAACAAGGTGGGTTTACCTGGTTTGTGTTGTGTGACGATAAGCTCAATGAATTAGTTGGTCAAATATTGTTAGCAAAAATAAATAAATAAATTAAAGTTGAGTGTGATTTAATTCTCTTCAGGATGGATTCAGCCTCAATCCTTAGATTAGTAACTTAAATTAGTAGATAGAAGTCAGCATAATGGGCATCTGGAAGTCAACTTAAACCAACAAAAATTCAAACGTAGCCAAGGGGCTATATGGACTTCTTAGCATAACCATTAAATGATCTTAAAGCTACTTGACTAAGTAATATATTTGTTTATTATTTAGTTCGATAATATTTTGTTCGTAGTCATTGGCGGAGACAGCGAAAATATTTGCAAAGTAATTTTTTTCAAAATATCTGAATACTTTTGTAATTTGCCCTCTTAAAAAACCGATTTGTAGTTTAGGTTTCTAAAAATTATTAAAGTTTGCTCTCAAGATTGTAACTTTCTAGCTCCATTATGTTCGTAGTTAGATGGTCATATATTCATATCTCATAAAAATATACGTTGAAATGTCCTTTTGTTTCTTTTCCTTTTTTCCGGAAACTATCATAAGTATACCAATATTTGTACATTTCCAGTTTAATCTCTGAACTAAGCGTGTTTTATCAAGTAACCTGAAGTCGAAGTATCTGATATATGACATGTCTTATAAGAGTAAACCCGTCGAATGTATCCAGTTAAGAATTGATTCAAAAGATATGATGTTGAGAATAGCTCAATAACAAACCAGTTTCAAAACTATAGTATGTACTTCGTAATAATTATTAAAAGAGATTGCCATTATATCATTGTCATCTTAAATAACATTATTTTGTACCGTTAAAGAAATACAACATGATATCATCGACTAATTCTCTCATTTCAGTCAAGTGTTCGTTGAGATAAGTCGACCGATTCCTTCGTTTAGGTGGGACGATGAAATAGTCTTTTATGTGTTATTTACCGATTCTTACATTCAATAAGAACAAATTTATTATAAAGGGTTATTGATATATCCCTAATCATAAGTGAATCATATATATGAGAAGAATAGTTAAAGATCCAAGTGGTTTAATAATTCGCTCATTCAAATTTTAAGATCCAACATTGACTTTTTAGGTATGAATAGTAGTATAAATGTGTCTACCTAAAAATAAAACAATATCCAAATGCAATAACATATATGCATCATCTCCCACGAAATTTGAACATTTCTTCCAAAGGAAGTAAAATATAACTCACATTGTCATCGTGTATAGATACATGATTGAGTAGTAAACACTCCATTACAAAGTATATATGTAAAGTCCACTAAAATTAGTTATTAACTTTAATATTATTTACCTTAAGACGAAGGTGAAAACGTGTGATATACAACAATAATATATACTTGCATCAAAATTCCATCATATAAACAACTGAATTGTGATTGGAGCCACCTTCCCATGTCGAAACTCCAAATCGTTTTCTAAAGGTGTTAAGTTCAAATCCAAACTGGAAACTTTTTGACTCTTAACATCTTGAACTATAAAAGTAGACGAATCACTTGATGCAGAATTGTTCTCGTTTGTTGTAGTCGCTCTATGTCTCCTCATATGTCCGCCAAGAGCTTGCCCTATTGCAAACTCTACCCCACATATCGTGCACTCATGTGATTTAGGCTTTGCAGGCACCAAGTTGGTGCCGTGTGCAACATCACCATCACTACTGAGTCGAGGCTTTTTGTGGCTAGCCCTATGGCCACCTAGTGCTTGAAAAGATGGGAATAGACGATTGCACGTCTTACACTCAAAGACTCGGCTCGGTGAGTTATCATGTGGTTCGTTGCTTGATGGTCCCCTAGAAAGTAGCATCAAACAATTTGCCATGTTGGTTATGGCAGTGTCTAACTCTTCTACTCTCGATCTCTTCATCGATAGATGGTCCATATCTTAAAATAACAAAGAAGATCAAGAAGCAATCAACTTTTAGGTATGGATATAAAGATTTGTTGGAGAGGTTCTCTATGTGAAAGTAAAAACAAAAAAAGAATAGTTTTGTATACAAATGAATTTAGGTTTGATTCAAGGATGGTGTTTTATATCAAACAAGTGCTGACTTAATTAACTTTGACCAAAGAATGTGGATCACGAAAGTGACACGTAGTTACTTGTGGGAATGGTAAAGGGAGTTGAACACGTACAAGTGAGGCAGTAAAGTGTCAAAGTTGGATAATAGTGGTGTGAAAACGAAAAAAGGTATGGTATAAGTTAGACGACTAGCCTTTATGGACCAAGCAAGCCTCACAAGTGAACCAACAACGTAGCAGCCGTTAGTTCAACAGTTTATCTTTGATGCCAAAAGTGAGAATAGTACGGATTTGAAAAAAGTCACTTTTGGAAAGATCTAAAACTATTTTAAGCCAAAAGTGAGAATAGTACGGATTTGAAAAAAGTCACGTTTGGAAAGATCTAAAACTATTTTACTCGTTTCATTCCCCTATCTAAAACTATTTAACCTTCCTGGCTTCATCCACAACATGTATAAAAGACATGCTCAAATTTTGTCACGTTTCGAATACATATTGAACGATTCAATATCTACCAGATGTTTTTCAAATTGCTACATAACGTCACAATGAACTTTTTACTCTTTGAGGGTTTGGCTGAGTGGGCACTACTGCACCTAAAGTGCTTCACCTTCGCGACCGATTTTGTTGGCAACTGTTAGTACACAAGGTCTCAGTAAAGAAGGATTTTACTAAAAAAAAAAGGACTAATCACACAAGAAGCAAATTTTGCTTCATGTGTTCTTACATGGTAACACGCGGGTTCAAGAAATCTAGAGATATCATATGCGTTTATGGAATCTGCGGGGTATGTCCCATTGTCACACGGAACGTGGTTTGCTTGATCTGCGACCATGATTCATTGGTTTCTAAAATTTGATACGAGGGTACTTTGGTTCAAGTACCATAAAATTGATACAATGTACCGATTTGATACAATGTACCATAATAATAATAATAATAATAATAATAATAATAATAATAATAATAATAATAATAATACAATGCGTGCCCAACACCTTTTGGATTGTTTTAGTGGTCTTGATGTGGCTATATCGATGAGTTAATCGATTCTATCACCCAAGTAGTAAATCTTTTTCTTGATGGTAAGTGCCCTAAAGCGTTGGGCGAGTATATTGCCGCTCTCATCTCACACCGATCAAACTAGGTGGTGATATCCGTCCCTATTGTTGTAGGGACTGTCTGGAGGCGTTTAGTCTCCAAGGTGGGTGCTTCTATGATTGGCCATTCTTTAGATGGTTACTTGAATGATTTGCAGTTTGGAGTTGGAGTTTCTGGGGGAGGGGAGGCTATTCTCCATGCCGTAAATCGGTTTATTGAAGACCGTGGAGATGAGGTGGGTCTTTCGATGTTGTTGGTGGATTTCAAAAACGCATTCAATTTGGTGGATCGTAAGGTTATGTTACAAGAGGTTCGCCTCCACTGTCCTACCATATCGCGTTGGGTCGAATTTTGCTACTCCAGCCCCGCCAAATTATATTATGGGGAACACACTTTATTGTCGCATCAAGGAGTGCAACAAGGTGATCCACTTGGACCTCTCCTTTTTGCCTTGGTGCTACATCCGTTTGTGTGTAAGATTAAAGACTCCTTCTACCTCTCTCTTCAAGTTTGGTATTTGGATGATGGTACGATCATTGGAGATACTTTGACCATTGGGAAGGTTTTGGAGCTTATTATGTTGGATGAACCCCGCTACGGTTTGCACCTTAATGTCGACAAAACTAAGATCTTCTGGCCAAAGGAAGATCCTAGAAGCGAGCTTCAGGTGTTTTCCAACCTAATATTGCCCGCCTTCACGTGGGGTTAAATTGTTGGGTGGACCGCCAGTGTAGACCTTGAGTTTAGTAGCGAGCTGGTTATGAAACGGGTTGCTAAAACCATTGTGCTTATGGATGCTGTTGCTAAGCTCAATGACCCTCAGTGTGAATTGCTGCTCCTTCGAGCTTGCGCCGGCATTTCCACGTTATATTTTTCTATGCGCACATGCTCCCCTCAAGTCTTTGAGTGTGCTCAAGTTTCTTTTGATGCGGCACTTCGCTCTTTTTTGGAGCATATTGTCACTGCTTCGGGACCTGGGTTTGGTGATTGGCAATAGAGACTGGCCACACTACCTTTTGATTTTGGGGGGCTCGGTGTATACTGTGCAGGTGATGTCTTGAACTATGCTTTCCTTGCTTCTAGACTCCAATCTGCTAGTTTACAGACTAAGCTCCTCCAACATTCTGGCATTATAACTTCTGGATCTTCCTTTGATGATGCCCTACATACTTTTAATGCGAAAATGGAGACCGACCTTTTGGACAACCCACATGAGATCGCTGCCCCCAAAATCATGAAGAAATTGGCAGATATATATTTCACACGGGTTACCAAAATGGCCGAATCCACCTTTTGCTTATCTACCCGGCAGATGGCTTTATGGAGATCGCAAAAAGAGGACTACACTTCTAACTGGCTTAGGGTGGTTCCGATATCCGGGTTGGGACAGACCATGAATGCTAGAACTTACCTATGTGTGTTATGCTACCGGTTAGGTGTCCCCATTTTTTTTGCTCAGATGCCATGCTCAGATTGTTCCAAGGTATTTGCTGGAGACATTTATGGGGATCACGCGGTATCCTGTGCTGGTATCATTGGCATTAAACATCGGCACAATGTGGTACATGATACCCTTGGTGACATATGCTCTCGGTCTGGGATTTCGGCTCGTAAAGATGTTGATATTGGGCTATGCGGTGATAAGGACAAATCCTTACGTCCGGCTGATATATTGCTCTATTCTTGGGATGGTGGGCAAGATGTATGTGTCGATTTGACAGGGTCGTCTCTTTGACACAAACTAATATGGTTGACTTCGCACCGGTCGTGCGGTGGTCGGCAAGCAAGAACGCAAACGTGTCAAGTACGAGGTTAAATGTGTGGACATGGGATACAGGTTTCTCCCCTTCTCATTCTCTTCCTTTTGAGAGCTCGAGAAGGATACAGTAACCCTACTAAAGCACATCCGAAGTTTCTCGTTGACTCAGGAGATTGGCGCACGTGCTGCTGAGCATATTTTTAGTAGGATTAGCTTTGCTATAGCTAGAGGAGTGGAGGCCCAATTAGTTTCTCGGCTCCCTACTAATTTCTTGTAAATCTTATGATTTTCTAATGAAGTGATGTTATAAAAAAAAATAATAATAATAATAATAATAATAATAATAATAATAATAATAATAATAATAATAATAATTTGATAATAATAATAACTTTCTGTAAATCCTATTTATTTAATAAAGTGATGTAATAAAATAATAATAATAATAATAATAATAATAATAATAATAATAAATTTCTACATAACTATATGGGCTAATAACCTATTAAAGCACTATACATGTCAAAAATTGCAGTTCTGCATAGCGAACTAAAAAAATAATTTTTTTAAACATTAATATTGACATTTTGTCTTTCTTTAAGTATTATGACCATTTTAACCTTCCAAATTACATAAATGGTCCATGTGGGTTTGCGAAAATTGCATCCATCGTCCCTAGGCTAAATTACATAAATGGTCCCTGTTGTTTGGAAAAAATTGCGTCCTCGTCCCTTTTTTTTTCGAAATTTTTGTTCCAAATTTTTTTTTCGAATTTATTTTTCTGAATTTTTTCAAATATTTTCTTTTTTCTTTCAAATATTTTTTTTAAATACTTTTTTTCAATTTTTTTCTTCAAATGTGTTTTTAGATTTTTTTGTGACACGCGAAAAAATTTGAATTTTTTGTAATATTTTTATCAAAATTTTCGATAAAAAATTCACGTATAAAAAAATTTATGAATTTTTTTTTGAAATTCTTTTTTTTCCTAAATAAATTTTTTATAATTTTTTCTTGTGACATGCGATTTTTTTTTTAGATTAGAAACATGAGGGACCATTTATGTAATTTACCCTCGGGACAATGGATGCAATTTTTAAAAATTCAAGAGTAAAATGGTCATCACAATTTTTTTTATCTTTATTACTTACAAGAAGACAAAAATGTCAACATTAATGTCTAAAAGAGTTATTTTTTTTAATTCGCTACGCAGAACTGCCATTTTTGACAAGTATAGTGCTTTAATAGGTTATTAGCCCTAACTATATTATATAATTACGTTTCAAACGACGTAGTTTTGGTGGAAGAGAAAGGCACGACGGTTTTTGAGCTGAACGACGTAGTTTTGGGTGGAAGAAAAAAAAGTTACAAAACATACCCCCAAACTAGCAACGATTTACGAAAATTACGTTATACTTTTAGCGGTTTACGATTTTTTTATAACAAACTTTATTTATCAAATATCTAACAAATATCTGGGAATTTCTTTATAAAAAAAAATATACAGAAGAAAAGGCCTCTAAATTGCAAACAAAATGAGTTTAATATTGATATGGTTTTGACAAACGTACGATTTTATTAAAAAAAATGTTGAAGTTTAATCACTACAACTAAACTGGCCTAATGCAACCGTCCAAATGCAATTCAAATCCGTTGCAAAAGCCTATTTGCAACGGAAATGCAACGAATTTCGACTATTGTAAAAAGGCTCCATGCAAATTTAATTTGTAACCGAATTGCAACAGGAAGAAAAAAAATTGCAACCGTTTTGCAACGAAAGATAATTCGTTAGAACTACATACCCTTTTTGCAATGAATATTTTTTGTCACAATTTTGCAACGGATATTTTTTGCATCAACACATAATTTGCAGCGGTTATAATTTGCTACGGGTTTTGCAACGGTAAGTTTTGCAACAACCAATATTTGCAGTTGTGTTTGCATCAGTAATTTTGCAATGTAACTTACGTGTTTGCATCAATAACATTTTGCAATGAAATTTCAACATCGATAACCTCATCAATGCGGTTGCAAATCCATTGCGAAAACATACATGAATTTTTCATTAAAATAACAATATCCAACCCCTCGCCTTCCTAAGTTAAAGCCAAACATTTCTAAATATGAATCAAACTGAAATACTAATCATACGAACATCCAAATATCATAAATGTCATCAAAAGCATTCTATCTAAACTCGGTGTTAGGAGTTAATGAGTTAGAGAGTGTATCAAAAGCTTTACCAAATGCAACAACTGCTTACTAGGGAGGAGGAATTGGAGGTCATTGTGTATATTGTGCAAACATTTCAAAGAATCTTTGCATTCGCTTCTTTCATCACTTCTTCCTTCATTGTCGACGCATGAGATTTAAGTTTTTCTTCATATTGCCTTTTGTTCTCTTCTTTAGCCTCCTCAAAAGTTCTTTATCTCGTGCTCTCGCTTCCTTGAGCTCTTCAATGACTTTGCAATACTTCAACCTAGAAATCAAGATATTGAAACCCATTATAACTCATTTTAATGCATAAATACTCTACTTAACCTATTCAAAATGATACAACCACAATAATCTGCTTTCGACCCATTTCAACAAATAATGTTCTTTTCTATCCACCAAAGTAATTAGATTTACTTCTAATTCACATAGACCTAACGAATATGGGCAAAAGAATTGATAAACTTACCACATCGGTGGATATGACGTAGAGGTGATCCGAGTGATCCGAAAGGTATTCCGTCAACACAAATATGGGATCGATGATTTTCCGCCCATGTGTAATGCCTCCGCTCACCGGAGTGATTTCATTCAACACTTCTTGATCATGGGGGTATGACTCAACGTCCTCCCCATGACTCTTAATCATAGATGCTTGATATTTCTACTATAATAGGAACTATTATTAATACATATGATATCTATCATTTGATAATAAAAGCAAAAAAGCTTATCACAGAAGCTAAACATTAAATTAACTTAATTATTGAACAAACAGAGCACTAGTTTTTCCTTTTGTCACTATATATAGCGAAATGAAGATAGTATATCATAAGTAGATGATAAGGATTTAAAACACACATTTTTAGGGGGTCATTTAAGCCCTAAATCGACACATTTTATATCCGTTACTACTCAAAATCGTTTCTTTTTCACATTTTAGGTCTTTTGGAAGCAAAATGCCGAAATGAAGCACATTTGGATGAAAAAGAGCAAAAACATGAAGAAAATGGCAAAGTCAAGATTAAAGGCACTCCAGCACACCTGACGGCGTCCCAACTAAAGGGCGACGCCGTCCTTCTATAGAAGACTTGATCAAAAGTACACGCGATGGTTCAGCGGAATTTCTGGTCCTAAAGCCTGATGGCGTCACGCCTAAATTCTGGAAGGCGTCATTCACAAGTTTTACACCAGACGCCCAAGAACCAAGATTCAGACGACATCCTGCATGAAGACTGACGGCGTCACACATCTCAGCTGACGTTGTCCCAACGATGACTTGGCCCAAATGAAACCCTAATGACGGCGACCTGATGGCGTCACTAGCAAAAGGTGACGCCGTCGCGATTGTAAATCTATATATAGAATTCTATTTTTTTGTATTTTAAAGAGGTAGAACTTTGGAGAGAAAATCCTAATACAGTTGTAGTCTGACTTGGATAGTAGTCTAGGGTCCCATACCCTATTTTACATCACAAGATAGGTTTGTTTATCCAATTTACCATTATGTCTACCCCATGTTCGATTGTATGTGTGTATGCTTGCTTGTTTAACATGTCTAGCTAAATTATTCTTGTGTTTGCTTAGATCTATGAAACCTAGTTATAGATTATTGTTAGGTTGTCTCTTGTCTTAGTTGGTAGACACTAGATTAAGGAAAACTGGCTTCTTCTTTCATTGTTGCGAGCTTGAACGTCCTAAATAGCAAAAAAGCCTTTGAGTGCACTTAGGCTATTCGTTGTGTTTATTGCGTGAATTGTAGCTTTAGGATAGTAGTGTATTCGGGGGAGATGCCATTTCACTTGCCGATCCCGGGTATTCTAGAGGAGAGTTGCAATTCATAGAACTAGGGAATTCGGCACCACCCTACGACTTAACGAAATACAACGCACCAATTAAGATAAAGGAAGTGACAATTCAACCGACCAATAAAAGATAACTATGGAGTAATAGCATCTAAGTGAACACATCTTTAATCATCATACGAGCACATCTACAATTAGCATAATATATCCACTAGTTAATTAGTTAAATTAGATAAGTAGTAAAAGTAGTAGAAATCGGTAAAACTACCAACCCCCAATCTTATACCCCAAGATATTTTACCCTTGCTTTCTAAAAAAACATATAAAAGACTAAAAAGAATCATCCTCAACCCCACATTCTCATCATATATCTCTTTCTAGCATTCCTATTCCCCTAGAGAACGAAATCAATCCCCTGGGCTTATCACATACTACACTACAACGATTAGGTTCACTTTCTGAGGGTTGAAAAGCTTGCTCGTGAAAAGGAGGTTTTATCAACCCCGAACCCCGCACATCAAGTTTTTGGCACCGCTGCCGGGGAATAAAATAGCTAGTTAGATTTCTATCTTGTTTAGGTCCACTCGCTTGATTCCTATCAAGTGAGCCTTTTTTATCTTTTTATTAGCTTTCTTGTAGTCTATCTCCTTTGTTTGTGTTTTTGTTCGTAACCTCATCACGTTTCATCATGGAAGGTGATAACCCACCAAACTCACCACCACACGTCCCACCAACTCTTGAAACACCAACCAATCAAAAACCCAAATCTACTCTAGAAGAGGAGTTTAAGGAGCTTTACCAAGAAAAACCGATTCTTGAAGTCTTGACTCATGCGCCTTACTATAATGCTTTGGTTACTAGCGATACCTCAACATCCCTATAATCGAATTCATATCTGGTGCTTTCTCATATATTGCATGAATGATTAAATAATAGTTTACTATCATTGATATCTTTCTTGTCAGTTTGTGTTAAGATCAGAGCTTTTGTTATATCAGGGAATCTTTCTATCGCATTCTTTATTGCTACTTTTTTTAGTTTATTATTTTTCTATTCGCTAAGGTCAAGATTCATAGTTGCATGCAAACCGACCTATTCATCCTGATTGGTTACTTTTCTTAGTGCGTCGGTGGTTTAATTTTATTCCTTCATACTGATTTGCATGCACTATAATGGTGGACTAGAGGCTGCGTTTCAACGTTTATGAAACCCTAACCTTGCATTAGGGTTTTACCTTTGTTTATTTTGGTTTTTGCTATTGTTGTTGAATTGTTTTTGGTGAATACGATTGTTTTGCTGTGGGTTGTGGGGATTTGAGAGATGGAAAAAGGATTTTTCAATAAGACTAGTGCTTCCAAGGTTTCGAAAGATGTGGGTAATTCTTTTGCTAATGATTCAAATAATACTAATTCTATGAATAAGAGATCTTCTTCTAGTTTGGCCGATCAAACTAGCTCCATGAATGAAGATCTTGTGCAGAGTGTGGCTGAGCCGAATTATGGTCTTGACCCGATCGTTTTGGAAGCGTGTAAGACCTTTGAAGAGGCTATGCGCGGTGTTGAAGTTACAAATGCGAAGAATGCGGACAATGGTACTAATGTTGTTTCTAATTCGCCTCCCAAAGTTCATTATCGGTCCCAACCAATGGGTGCCCAGTGTGAAGTCGGTTTCATATGCGGGTGCTACGTCAATTGATTCTATGAAGCGCAAGTCTAATTTTTGTAGATTGGAATGTAGTAAAAAGTCTAATGGGGTGGATCTCTCCATTCCTATGAAAGTCGTTGAGGGAGGTAAACTCTAAATTTTAGAATACCCTTTATGGTTGTTTTTTTGGTAAACATATTGCTTTTTCGGTTGTTGATTATTACGTTATGATGGATCTGGACACACACCTTGTGTCAATGATATTTTGTATGATATTATTAAGCACGCGGAATTTACTTAGTAATACTTAGAAGATGGATTGTATGATGTATTGTATGTAAACACAGATTAAACACAAAACTTAAGCTCCAATATTATTAATGAATAATACGAGTGATCTTAATTATCACTAGGGTTACACCTTGAAGCCTTTGTGAGTAATACGTAGGTAATTAGACACGTACCTAAGACAATGACCTAGGACCTCCTTTTATACAACAAGGAGTCCTTTACAAGATAAGTATAAAGCTAAAATTATAGAATATACACGAAATATATTCTATACTTATCTAGACGCGTTCATCTAAACATTATCTAATAGCAAAGGGTAATAATGTACCAAAGGTGGTAATACGTTTCCACCGCTAGTGTTAATCCGGCGATGTAAACCACAACTATCCGTGGTAACGGATTATTCCCAACAATCCTCCCCTAAACTTATGATTTCTCTGCAAATCAATAAGTTTCTTCAATCTTCATTATCTTAAAGGATTTGGGAATTCAATCAAACACTTCACTTCTTCCTTAACTTCTGTATGGCTCTGGAACATTGATCTTGAAGCCTATGTAACAATGCTCTGACCTTCTCATTGTCTTCATGAACTCTTATTGTTGTACATAACATCACGTTGAGAGTTCCAAATCTGAGTGGCTATTCTTTCTCAAAGAAGCATGAATGCATCTTCTCCATTTGTGTAGAGACATGATGAACTTCACATGAATCGTAGTAAAACCATTTAGTACTGTGACATGTGCATGAGAATTTCTAAAATCATCATTAACATTTGGTTCATAGAGCCTTCTAAGATTAACCCATAACCGCATCTCCTTCATGTCTTTAAGATCTTGAGCATTAAACCTTTCTTGAACTAACCTCCATAGTGTATCAAGGTCATCTCTCACAAAAGCTTTTATAAGATCTTCAAATTGAATGAATGATGAAGTTTCACCACCTAGCCTTATAATCTTCCATGTTGGAGCAAAATTGCTAGCGATGTAAACTTCCTAATCAATGATAGGATGTCTTACTTGCAGTGGTTACGGATAAAATCTTCTTCTACAACCACAATCATTCCACCGATTGTTCTTCATGAATTTCTCGAGAGGAATTTCTTGTTCTTCAAAGAACCTTAGTCTTCTTAACAGCTTTGAGAATCACTTTCTTTGGCCTTTCTTCAATCCAAGAAACCTTCTTGCTTCTTCTTTAGAGCCCATTGCAATAAAATCTTTATCATGTTTTTGAACTCTGTAGTAAGCTCTTTCAACTTGATCATCAGACATTCCTTTGAATTGATGCTTCTTCCAACCACCAACATGACAACAATAAGTCTTCATATATGAGATAATTTGTGCTTTGGTTGGTTGTCTTGATTTCTTTTGGCCCTTTTTGACTGTACTAATCACATCTTCAAGTGCTTGATTGTTCTTCATTTGAATGAAATCCTTCAACCGAGCGCTTCTTTGTTCTTCGATTAAGGATGCATCACCTACAAGGTCAATTGCCTTTTTCTTGATTATTGGATTATTAGCAATCAAGAATTCAATATCTTCTTCGAAGGAACATAACTAAACTCGAGTTTTCTCTCTAAGAATTGTAGGTTGAGCATTGGAAAGTGGATCTTCTTCCATTCTATCCAATCTTTTAGTCTCCAAAAGCTTGCAACTTCCATTTCTTCAAGCTTTTCTTTTCGTAAATTTGTTCTTCGAGATCTTTTCAAAGAACTTCTTTATCATGAGCAATCGAACTTGTTCTTTCTTTGAAATCTTTCTTCCGGTTGCTCTTCACTTTCCATAACCGCTTTACCTTTGTCTTTCTTTAGTTTATCAAATTCTTCACTTGCGGTGGCAATATTTGGCTCGCAGGTGGAAATTGAATCGATGGTAAAATCGGTTGCACTATAGAAAATGTCTTGATCATCAAGTCGCTCTCCTTGAGTATTAGCTTCCTTTGCTCCTTTACTAGAATATCCTTCATCTTCAAAATCAATTTTCCTCCCTTAGTGTCAATTACTGCTTTCCTCCCTGTTTGGGAGAATTTCCCAAATCATGATCAAAACCAATGAATCACCATCGGTAGGTGAGGATGAAGATGAAATCACCAACTTTGCGCTTGTTTGTGCTTTTCAACCCCGCAACTCTTTCTTCAAGGTCCGAATCTCTTCTTGTAAATGAGTAATATCCTTGGCATGTCGCTTCTCGACATGTGCCAAGTCCTTCAGAGATTCAACCCGCTTGGCTAACTTTGTACACACAACCATCAATTCCAATTGTTGCCCATCGCCTCATCACTTCCAACCGTGTTACCTGTTGGGAGAGGTGAATCATGGGGCATTGGCTCGATTCCTCCCTAGTTGGACTAGGTTGAAGTCTAGTACCACCACCGCTTGTTCCTAGACCAAAAGGTATGTAAACTTGCCGTGTTGTCATGAAAGAAGGTGGTGTTGCTCCTCCTCTCATAGGTTTGAGAAATCGGTGGAGTATAATCAATGTTTGGAACAGAGATTATGGGTGTGTTTTGTTCAGTTGTAATCTTTGCAAGCATTTGAGGTAAGAGTAGTGTAAAATCATGTTGCCATCTTTGTTCATGTTTTGAAAAACTTTAGGCTTTAGGCAACCGATTTCATAAATATTAGTATGGGGTTGCAGCTTGAAACTCATTTAGCACTTGCACAAACCTTGGATACATTAAAATTTTGTTGAACTCTTTACATTGCTAGTCATACTTGTAAAAATATAATTTGACCAGTTAAAATCTTATCGCTGGCTAGACAAACCAAAGGGTAAGCCATGGTTGAACTAAATTGCCCATAAGATGTTTTCTTTGACCGAGACAATGTAAAGAGTATGAATCAAAAATCTCCATTGGGAACAAAACCACTCTTTTGAAAGTAGCCTTTTATCGGTGGTATCATACCCCATGGATGATAAAGTATCATGAATTTCGGCATAGGTAATGTAATGAAACCATTGAGATCACCCAATTGGAGAACTCTCCTCAAGGATGCCTCAATAACAACAATAATTACCCCATCCATAGTGGCTCTTAGAGCATCCATCGCTTTCATGTGTATTCCATTCTCATGTTATGGACTTAGCGTAAGTCCAAAACTGCTTGATTTGAGAGATGTAGATTGTGGGTTTTAAAACCAAAGCATACCTTATATGAGAGGTATTGAGAAAGTCCACAATCGATGAAAAACAGGCCACTCTTCTCGTTATACTTTTTAGGTAGGCCACTAGGTTGTGCTCATCTGCAAATTTTAATGGTGCCATAGAAACTTTTGATGAAAAACAATATTATGTCAAGAAGAATTGAAAGAATAACTAGCCAATTTAGAGAAAAAGATATATAGGGTTAGGGTTTAGAATTATTGCAAGAAAAATTATCTTTAGTAAGTATTTATCACAATATGGAAACAAGATAATTTCCTTAAAATTTTAACCCTATATATATGAAAATCGGTGGTTACTTTCAACGGCTAGTAAAAATAAGTTAGACACAATCGATCTAATATAGAAACCTAGCACACAAAATTTCAAAGAGCAAATAAAATCATTTGAAAACTAGATATCATAGTTTTAGCAAACTACTTATCAACGGAATATGTCTTTACCATGAGCCATTTGCTATGGACTAGCCAACTTTTAATCATAAAGAATATGGTGAGTTGATAACCATATAGTTTTGGTAAACTATCAACCATAAACGGATTTGTCAAGTCTTTACCGAGAGTCGTTTGCTCGGACTAGTTGATTCTTATGTGGATTAGACATGGTGAATCAATAACCATTTGTTGTGTATCTCGATATACACCTTTTGTTGATCCCAGCTGAGCAAACGATCTAATATAGAAACCGACTTAAACAAAGAACTTATTAAGTATTATGCGGAATTTAACACTTAATCTTAAGAAGAACAATAAACATTCAACACCTCAATATTATTATTAATACAAATACTCTAACCAGTATTAGGGTTTTACAACCTTGAAGTGTATCGACCTTAGATATAAAACATACGTATATCTAATCTAACCTAGGACCTCCTTTTATAGGCTAAAGAGTCCTTTACATTATACAATACGTAACCTACTAGATAAATATCTTTTCCATATTTATCTAATACAAAATACTAAACCGACTATAAAAGACTAGCAATGGTTACAATAATCTATCGAGAGTTACACAATACTACTAGCCGCGGTTTGTCATCATCCGTGGTTACATTCTTCTATCCGTGGTTATATCAACTCGTCTGTGGTTCCAAGATTTAGAATAATTCTTGATCCAAGGAACCAAAACCCAACAATCCTCCCTAAACTTGATACATTCCAACAAAATTCTCAAGTTTCCTTTAAGCTCAAAACATCCGGATTGGAGGATGTAGCCAAACACTTACCGATTTAAGAATATTCTCATACTTGAAAACAAATTGTAAGCTTGACCATCATAGGGTAACAACATCTTGATAATACCAGCTTCAACATCTCGAGCAATAATCTGCTGGATACTTATTCATTTGAGGATAATCACCTTCTACAAGCATATGAATAACTTCTCCGTAAATAGTTAAAACATGAACTCCACAAGTTTGATATAAAACCATCTTGTAACTTGACCATTGTAGAGTCCTTTCCATTCGGGTTCATCATGAGTAGGCTCAAATAAAATCTTCAAATGATAATAAACCGCCTCTCATGATAATCATTTGGATGTACTTCACCAAACTTATTCTTGTAAAGTATCCAAAGATTCATCAAATCATCTCTATCAAAATATCAAGCATCTGTGAAAATTTATTATACTCATAAACTTCATTGTTGAGTCTTTGAATTTTCCAAACTCCTTCACTTCCAACTTTAAGCTTAAACTCATAAGAAATAAGTTGATTAACATCTTCAACTACTTTCAGTCTTTTAGAATCGATGTCTCCGAACCTCGATTTTCTCTTCGCTTACTTTGAATCCACTCTTCATCCTTTTTAATCCACTCTTCTTCCTTTTAGAATTCATTGGACAGAAATCATCATTATTAATCCTCATACATCTCTCATAAAGCTCATAAATTCTTTCAAAAGAACATTTATTAAGATTATCAGGAACATGTATGCCTGAATTCTTAATAATCTTCATCAATACATTCCTCATCTGTGCAATTGAAGGAGGTTTCTTTCTTATAACTTGCTTCCTTTCTTTACCAATCCTCCTTGCCCATAGACCCAAAAGTCTAGCTCTTTCCTCATCATCCAACAGTTCCCATTCTTGTGCAGTATATTCATCATTTATTTGTTGAGAAGCTTGAAGATAGTTTTGTGATTCATACCATGTAGCTAACCATCTCTGACTAGCTTCCTCTTCATCTTGCTTCCTTTTCTCTAAAGTCGCTTGTTCATCGCCTATAATACTTTTGCATACTCGCATCATAAGCTTCTTGTTCTGCTTTACTTTTAAACTTCGCTGCATCGCAACCCCTTTACCTTTTCCAATATCAGATTGAACCACTTTCTTCTTCAAAGGTTCACCAATAACTAAACTTTTTCCTTTGGGTTTAGTTGCAGTAGATTGAACAGATAAAACAGTGCAATGATGGGTGTAGAAATAGATGAGGTTTTGCTTAGATTTATCAATGTACTTGCAGCTTCTTTCTCAACTTCTTTAGATTTAGGTGGTGATACGAGAGAGTTGTGACAACAATTGAAGTGGTTATGATAGCGATGGGTATGATAGTAGTGGGTACAATTGCCATGTCCGAAATTGCGGCAGTGATTTCAAAGTCAATTTCCATGAAATCGAGAGTACTAACCGTGGTTGCGACATACCTTCGATGGTTGTGTCTCGCACTACTTCATCTTCTACAACATTCTTCAAATTTTCAAGAACCGCCTCATTCCCATCTTTATCGATACCAAAATTCTTGATCTCCACTATCAACATCTTCTTCCATAGATCCATCAACACCTCCCATGAATTCATGCCTTCACTCCTCCCTGTTTGGATACATCCTCCATATTCGAGTGGAGAGAGTCCACCTTCTTTTCTTTCTTCTCATAGCTTTCAAATCAACAACCCTGTGTCTTCTTACTTTCTCCAAAACCAACACTCGTGCTTCAATCTCCTAATATCCTTACCTCAAACACGACCAACTCCTCAGAGACTTGAAATTGTATCCTCCATTTTGGCACATTTATCCGTTAATTCATTAAAACGTTCAAGAATATCCTCCCACTTCGACCGTGTGAACCGGTCCGAGAGGTGGTTCATTGGAAAAGTCATCATGTACCGACTTAGGATCCGTCAATTCATGTTCATGTTCCAAACTATCCTCATCACTTGAGCCGTGTCAACCGCTCCGAGAGGTGAATCCTTGGATATAGTAAACATAGCATCGACCTTGCCCGATCATCTATGCACCATGTAGTAGCCAGTTGGCTAGGGATTCTCCACCTATGTTAAGTTCCAAGGAACTCTCTACATTAGGAGTTGCCAAAGGTTGGGTCTTATTTATGTTTCCACTATCCTGATCAGCATCTAAGCATGAATCAGTAGTGGAAGCCCTTCCAATCATGTCACCTCCACTCTATGTGACAGCCTCATGAACAACACCACTAACACCAGCCTGAGGTAGCTTAGTGCCCTTCTGTCTCCTAGTCCATACAATAGGTGTAACAGTGGTTTGGGTTTGACTAAAAGTAGGTTGAGTGTCAGTAACAGTGGTTTGAGGTGTACTAGCAGTGGGTTCAGATGTACCAACAGTGAGTTCAGGTGACTATAGGTTGGGATTCAAGACCGCCATCAAACTCAAAATCGATAGGCAAAATAAGCATATGAGGAAACAAAGGAACATCTCTAATTTGAACATTTGGTTTCGATTCCTCATATGTGCAAAACCTTAGGAAGCATATGATGTACTTCATACTCTAGAATGCTCAACAAGTTTATCAATTTGGCTTTCCACAATAAGTTGAACAAACCTAGGATACAAATAGTATTTACCCTTCTTCCTAATGTTTTGTACTAACCCCTCATAAATCATCCTAGACCAATTGAACTTTCTTCCATCGATAAACAAATAACAGCAGTAGTAATTTTGGAAGGAAAGTCATTAAACCCAGTGGTCTTATTACTCATACACATCAACAAGGTATGAATAAGAAACTTCCATTGTGGTGAAAACAAAATCTTAAAAAATTGTACCTTATCACCCCTGTATGTATATCCTAACCTTTCTAAACCAGCTATAATCTCGATCTCGAAAGATTATCAATACCATCAAGATCATCAAACTTTAAAACTCTCCTAATGATCTCCTCATCAAGTGAAATAGCATTTTCATCCACAACAATGCTAAACACTTCAACTCCTTCAACCTCTTCAAGCTTAGCATTCCTCCGAAATCGATGTATGTAGGCTTTAAGGATGGTTGGTGTGACGATTAATGCATAGTGAATAGGATCGTGAACAAGGAACTCTTGTTGATCCCGCGATTTTCTTATCACACATTTGAGAAACATGGGATGATGTGAAACACTGTGAATAGATTATACTTAAGTCCTTAGGGTTAATGTTAGACTTTTTCAAAGTCTAAATTCCTCCGTGATTTGGGAGATTGTGCCTCGCCAAGTATCTTTCCTCCCTTTGGATCATTGCCAAATGCCACATATCCTCCATCAAAAGCTTCAAAATCTTCCAGTTGCTCCCATCCCAAGTCATGTGCCCAAGCAACCACTATCAAAAACTCCTTTATCTTTTAGCTCATCTTGTAGATTGCCCTAACATATCATGAAATTACACAAATTAGTTCTTACCGGACCCAAGCCAATCATGACTTGGAAGTCTATTGTTATCGATGGATCAAAATATTCAAATTTCTTTAGGTCCATTGATGCACAAGCATGACATGTGGTAAAACCTTGGTCTTAGGCTTCCATTGCCAACTAGCGAGGCCTTAACTAAAGATAAAATGATTTCCAACCACTAAGTGTCGCTTATCACCTTTGGAATTTTTAAAACTTCTTTTGTATCAATTTTGACTGGTGATATTTTGCTTAACAAACATGTTTGATTCTATTTGCTTAGCCGTGTTTACATTTTGCTTAGCTTCCTTGGAACCCATTTAGGTGCTCATGACTATTGATTTTGTTTTCCCATTCCTCGTCAATACCCGCCCTAGGAATCATGTTTTTGTTAGGACTGAGGTTTGTTTTCTTTGAAAAGTTTTGATGATTTACCTCCTCCAATGATTCCAAACTTGTGGTATGTTTTTATAACAATTTCTCCATAAGTGCTCAAAACTACCACATATATAACAAGCCTTTTAACACATTGAAACTCATCTCCTAACTGCTTTGAAATTAGTCCATTGAAGTTTCTCCGGTTTCCCTAGGTATATATTGTTTCATCTGATCCTAGGTACTTCCTTGTACTCAACTACTCTCTTAGCAATTTGAGCTCCAAATCTAGGTACAAGGTTAACTTGTTTAGAATCAACTTTCTTAACTTGCTCTATCTTTTCGGTTTGAGTTGATTCGGATCTATCTTCCTCGAATCGATTCCCAATCTTCAATTATGGGAGCATCGATGACTTATCGAACCTATCTTAGGTGATTTAATCATGTTAGTCTCACCTACAGTGTTTATTGAAGCTAAATTCACACCTAAATGAGAGCTCTTTTGCGGTGGTGCATGTTTCATAAGAGATGGTGGTGGCATATCATTGTAACCTAGGCCAGTACCATCTTTGAACAATTTTGACCTATTGGTTTTTCGACTAGATCAAATGCATATTGTGTTTTAGCAACCCTAACAACATGTTTTTCTTTTTCTTCTAGGGCCTTTTGTTTTACACTCTCTGCCTCTGCTAGTTTATCTTTAAGCATCTTAATCTCTCTATCCTTAAGATTAATTTCACCACCTAGTATATTAATTTTATCAACATACTCAAACTCACATTTAATATAGAACTTTAGCTTCTCTTCAACACTTTCTAGACCAACTCTATAACCTAGGTTGTCCATAGTCAATCTTTCTACTTCTTTCCTCATACTCTCAGTGATAGCTTTTTGAGATTCTAAGTTATCATGACATGATTTAAAAGAACAAGTAGAATCATTGGATACCTCGAATCAGAACCAGAAGATGAAGCATAGGCCATTAGAGCAAAGTTATGCTCTTTTGAAGCTTCACTAGCAAGAAAAGTCGCATTGGGACCTTCTTCATCTGATCACTCCAATCATAATCACCAATCCCATCTTGTGCAACCAAAGTCGAGGAAGCAAGCGGGCTCTTCCGTAGTCTTCTTAATGCCTTCAATTCTCTTAGAGCTCGACATTCCCTTGCAAAGTGACCTTTCTTCTTGCGCTAAAGCACTCCATCTTGCTTTTGTCGAACCCAGCTCTCCTTTGACCATCATACCTAACATGTCTTCCAGTCCTCCTCGAAACTTCCTTGCTTGGAGAGTCAACATTGCCATTTTCCATTGAAGATTAATCTCATCAAGATCATCGGGATCAATTTGATCTAGATCTTGATTCAAAATATCAACACCGGTAGTTAAATCGACGAAAAGCACAAATTGCACCATCACTAACATTATCACTAACGGTGGTATTGTTTGCAATAGCCGTGGTTATACCATAGGCGAAATGGATACATCATGTGGACTTTTGTGATTAGTAGAAACAAAAGCAAGGTTTTGATTAGCGTAAGATGCACCAACAATGTTATTCTCGCACTCATAAACTTTCAAGTTGTTGTAGAGATTGTCCGAGTCATTTTATCAAAGTCCACCTTATTTCTCCACACAATCGTATGAAGTGCCCATTCGGAGATAAACTTCTAATGAACTTCAAATTTATATCTTCTTGAATAGGATTATAGTCCACCGACTTCAATTGGCTAATCGTTTTTGAAGCCTTTGTAAGTGCCATCAAGTTTTCTCCACTAAGAGCAATGAAGTTTTCAAGTCGATGCTTGAGCATATTCTTCCTTGATTTCTTTGTAGCTTCATTACCAAAGAAACCTTGTCTCAAGAGCATCCAAGAACTCTTTAGCGACTCATATCTTTCAAAGTCCAAAGCATACTCATTAGGTATTCCCATAGAAAGAATACTATGAGCTTTAATCTCCAATTTCCTTTTAGCCTTATC
Source organism: Chrysanthemum lavandulifolium (assembly GCA_022545495.1). NCBI lineage: Eukaryota > Viridiplantae > Streptophyta > Magnoliopsida > Asterales > Asteraceae > Chrysanthemum > Chrysanthemum lavandulifolium. The sequence continues at coordinate 102,148,879 of CM040239.1, read as the reverse complement.
AACTTCACTTACAATTTCTATGGCTTTACCATCAGCACCCTTCAAAGGAAGAGTATCACCTTTTTCAACGACATCCCAGATGGCATAGTCAATCATACGAATGTATTGCCTCATTCGCATTCTCCAGATTTGATACTCACCATGTTTGAGCATGGGAACCTTTGATGCGATCACCATGTGAGTTTCACGACATCTTAGCTTTCTTGAATAGAACTTCTTCTTGGTTACAGCTTCTAGATCACAAGCTCGATACCACTTGTTGATCCCAGTTGAGCAAACGATCTAATATAGAAACCGACTTAAACAAAGAACTTATTAAGTATTACGCGAATTTAACACTTAATCTTAAGAAGAAGAATAATATTCAACACCTCAATATTATTATTAATATGAATACTCTAACCAAGATTAGGGTTTTACAACCTTGAAGTGTATCGACCTTAGATATAAAACATACGTATATCTAATCTAACCTAGGACCTCCTTTTATAGGCTAAGGAGTCCTTTACATTATACAATACGTAACCTACAAGATAAATATCTTTTCCATATTTATCTAATACAAAATACTAAACCGACTATAAAAGACTAGCAATGGTTACAATAATCTATCAGTAGTTACACAATACTACTAGCCACGGTTTGTCATCATCCGTGGTTACATTCTTCCGTCCGTGGTTATATCAACTCGTCTGTGGTTCCAAGATTTAGAATAATTCTTGATCCAAGGAACCAAAACCCAACACCTTTTAAGATCAACTCCCATCAAAGCTTCATAAAAATTTAAACAGAATACAAGCAAACATATACAAACTCATACAACAATTTCAAGACCAATGACCTCCCTCAACACCGAGAACATTTTGACAAAAGTTTATGGGTTTAGCATTCCAATACTTGTTACCAAGTATTGAAATCTTCCCACATCAAGTCCTTTTGTTAATAAATCAAAGATAGTTGTCATCTCAGATGAATTTTGACAACTTGAATTAGTCCTTTCATAGCAATCTCTAATGAAATGGTGTCTAATTTCAATATGTTTGGTATTTGTGTGTTGAACATGATTCTTAATGATGCAAATGGTATTGCTATTGTCAATATGGATGATGGTATTCATGAAATTGTACCCATAGTCCAAAAGTTGATTCTCAAGCCATAGAACTTGAGCACGAAGAACTTACGTGACCACATACTCGCCTCGGTTGATGAATTAGCCACCATAGTTTGTTTCTTGCACCGCCATGACACTAGTCTCATTGCCAAGAAATTGGCATCCACCGTTGTAGATTTTCTATCCAAGCTAGCTCCAACATAGTCACTATCTCGAGTAAGTAACCGGATCTAGAGGAGAATCTCCGGAGTACCATAATCCCGAGTAGGAAATGCTTTAAGATATCTAAAAATATTCTTCACAGCAGCCAAGTGAGAGAACTTGGGAGTAACTTGAAACCTTGCACAGTGCACACACCGCAAACATGATATCCGGTCTAGATGATGTAAGATACATCAAAGAACCAATCATAGACTCGTACATGTGCACATCAATAGCTTCACCACTATTTTCCTTCGTATAGATGTGTAGTCTTATCTCGCCGTGGTGCTTGATGACTTTGTTTTAAGAACCCCGGGAGAGTTGAGAAAGAAGAGTATGAGAAGGTTGTTTCGTGAAGAGAAAGCATTCAATTGTTCTCTCAAATCCTTTTCTCGCTCGTCCTTCATCACTACGTACCAAGGCCTCGGGATGCATTTATCAAGGAAGATAGCTTAGAGATCGGCTCCTATGTATCACCATATGAAGATACAAATGATGAGACCTCTCGAAGAGTCCCGAGTGTTCCCCATCTTGCAAAGAATAGCTCCTCCTCGAAGAGCTCCAACCATCACCTTCTCTACCATTGCTATCAAGACCACCATGAGTAGGTCCTTCATCATCCTCACCACCCACCGGAATAGTGGTGATGGGATTAGCAAGCCCTAAGGTGTATTCATGGATTGATATGCGAGGGCTCCTAAAGTGATGCCAACTTGGGCCTTACCAAAGAAGCCATAGGTGGTGTATGGTTGTCGATGTAGTAAGGTTGTGGTAGGTTGTGAAGCTTTTGTTGAAGTAGGATGTTGTTAGTTGTTTTCGCTTGTATGTGATGATGCTTGTAGTCCATATTCCATGGATGTATCTACCGCACTCGGTGCGCTTTTGTGAAATAATAATAATGATCCATGTTTTTCTTTGACTTTCTTGCATCATTTGTCTTCGTTATCATTTTGCATTACAATTAACTCCACCTCCAAAATGACATACATCGTCCATCATAATGCTCAAAATCGAAAGATAGGACTTGTTGCTACCATGTGCCTTGAACACCCACTATCTCAGATATCCTTGATCCGATCTTTTGTCCTTGGATGTTCCCGCACATAAGAGTAAAGAGTTAGTTTCTTTTGGGACCCAAGCCATGATTGACTTGGATCCGCCTCGTATCAATATAGTTAAATCTATCAAAGGTCATTGATACACCATTGGGATTGGTTGTAGAGGTATTTCCTTTAGGTTTCCATTCCTAACGTCTTTGAGGCCTTCACAAGATTGCCCATGTCCCCTTTTCTTGTTTACAACCCTTGCGTGGTAACTTTTGTATGAGCAAAGGAAATCACGGTTTGTGTTTAGGTACCCACCGTTGGTTATAATGAACTTTATTATTCGAAAGTTCCTTTTCCTGCTTTGTGCAGATTTTGCAAAAGTTGTTTTGGACTTTGCACTTTTAACATGTGACTTAGGGTGAGCGAGTTAGCAGCTTTTGCGATGGCAAAAGTTTTGAGGCCACTTAGTTGAATCGCTCTTGGGACCATTTTGCAATGTGAATTAGGTGTACATTATATTGAAACATGTTAGAATTCACCCTTTTATTCACATGGAATTCCTTCTCCCATTATGATAGTCACAATAAGCATGTAAATGATCAAAACTACCACGTATATAGCATGCCTTATTGTACATCACAAAATCACTACCTAGTTGTTGAGATTTAACATGATTCCAACTCCTCTCGTTACCCCTAGAGTCGTAGGCTTGTTCCTATACATCTCGTAATACCTTACAGCTGATCTAGGTTTATTAACTGGTTTCCTAGGTTCCTCCAGTAATAAGATTAACAACTTTTGGGATAGAAGCCTCTACATTCTTTTTAACATTCTCATCAACAACGTATGAGTCACTAGCACTCTCAAAACATCATTATCCCGCTTAATCTCTTCCTCACTTTTCACCATTGTATCCTTTAAAGGACCATATTCACGCTCAAGGTCCTAAACTCTTCTAAGCCCTGTATGAGCTAAATCTATACCGAGGTGAATGAACACCCTTAGAGGTGGAGGCACAATATTATAACCCATACCGCACTTAACTTTACTATGTACTTGAGCATTCCAAATTTTATCAATTGACTTAGACCGATGATAGCATGTATCTAATGTTAAATTGACATTTTCATTTTCTTTTGAAGTTTTCCAAGTCCTTTTGTTATGCTTCATTCACAAAGCTTGTAGATGTTCTACCTCTTCAAGAAGAATCATATCATCATTATATTTTGTCTCATTTTCTATAGTGATCTATTTGTTTTTCTAATATCTTGTTATAGCTCTCTTAAGGTTAGACAAGATAATTAGCAAGATATAACTCTTGTCTTTCATTAGAATATAAATCATTAAGCCTTTCAACTTTTTAGCGACCTACATGTTTTAGAACAACTTTCAAAGTTTTGTACCTCGTAGTCGAGAAAGCCATGAGAGCAAATTCAAGAGCAACAAGAGCAAGATCTCAATGTTCTTCTTCTTGTTCATCGACCATGAAACTCCAATCATAGCTCACACCATCAATAGCCAACATTGCCTTAGGTTCTTCCACAATTGGTTCCTTCTTTGCTTGTACCAAGTAGACTGTTGTCCTTGGTCTTTGGTCTTCTACATTCTCTAGCAAATGTCCAAACTTGTGGCGCTTAAAGCACTCCACTTTCTTCTTATCAAAGCCTGCAGCTTCACTCCCATTGATGTGAATAGGCTTGCCGCCTTCTTGTAGAATTTCCTAGCCCTCATGCTAAGAAGAGCTATTTGCCATTTTATATCCATCTCCTCCAAGTCATCTTAATCAATTTGCTCTATGTCTTCATGAGTTAAGACAGAGCCATCTACTTGAGTAGAGATGAAAGCATAAAAGGTAGGATCTCCAATACTAGCAACCTTCTTCTTTGAACCTCGCAGTGGTAACTTTAATAAGATCCGGTGGAAACTTTAGAACCAAGAATGGCTACATCATCATCACTGCCGCCTTCAGATCATCACCGCCAACAAAGGTTGACAATAATGCCAAGCTACTAGAGCTTGTAGCAAGTTTCCGCCTTCTTCAACCTTTGCTCAATAAGTTTGAAGTTGTTGTAAAGGTCATTGAGCTTCATTGTTTCTATGTTTGATTTGTTTTCCCACACAAGAACATTAGTTTGAAACTATGAAGGCAAACTTTAGAAACTTCAAATTGAGGTCTTCCTTTTCACCTCAATGCCAAACACATCGGTTGTGTAACAATCTTCCGAGTTTGGTGAAGATGCTATTAAGTGAGTCATTGATTGAAGCAGAAGTTTTCATAACTTTGCTTCAACAATGTCTTTGTGTCTTCTTTGTAGCATCATTACCACCAAACACCGAGCAAATCTCTTCAAACAGCTTCTTTAGCAATCATGTACTTGCGAATGCAATGATATGATCTCTAGGAAGAGTCATCAAGAACAAACTTCTAGCTTTAAGATCATTCTTCCTAAGAGATTTTTCGATACTAGATTCGAGCACATAAACTTTCACAACATCTCGTGTCACCAACCTTCACAAGACTAGTCACAGCTTGAAAGAATCACCGCTTGAATGATCTCCCAAAGAGCATAGTCCCGAATGAGAAAGTATTGCTCAATCAAGATCCTCCACATCTCAAACTCATTAAGTTTGAGCTTAGGTAGCCTTGGTGTAGAAGAGTTTGATGGTTGTTTTCCATCTCCATTGAATTGAGTGAGTAGGTTAAGCTTATTCCTTGGATCTTCTAAAACAAAATATCGTAACCTTCGCCTCGATACCACTTGATGGATCCGGACACACACCTTGTGTCAATGATATTTTGTATGATATTATTAAGCATGCGGAATTTACTTAGTAATACTTAGAAGATGGATTGTATGATGTATTGTATGTAAACACGATTAAACACAAAACTTAAGCTCCAATATTATTAATGAATAATACGAGTGATCTTAATTATCACTAGGGTTACACCTTGAAGCCTTTGTGTGTAATACGTAGGTAATTAGACATGTACCTAAGACAATGACCTAAGACCTCCTTTTATACAACAAGGAGTCCTTTACAAGATAAGTATAAAGCTAACATTATAGAATATACACAAAATCTATTCTATACTTATCTAGACGAGTTCATCTAAACATTATCTAATAGCGGTGGTAATAATGTACCAAGAAGGTAATACGCTTCCACCGCTAGTGTTAATCCGAGCGAAGTAAACCACAACTATCCGTGGTAACGGATTATTCCCAACACGCTCGTAATGCGTGGGCCAAGTATGGTATTCAAAAGGTTATGATGAATGCTAAGGGTTTTTTTCTTTAAGTTTTCCACTCGTGAAGGTGTTGATGATGTTCTTGAAAACGGACCGTGGATGATTAGGAATGTGCCAATTATTCTTAAAACTTGGACGTTGAATACTAATCTGCTTAAAGAGGATTTGACTAATATTCTGGCATGGGTTAAATTCCATGATGTGCCCTTTGCTATGTTTTCTGATGATGGTCTCAGCCTCTTCGCCACATTGATTGGTACGCCAAAATGTTAGATTCTTACATTAGTCAAATGTGCTTGGAATCATGGGGTCGAAGTAATTTTGCTAGGTGCTTGATTGAAGTTAAGGCGGATCAGATTCTTAGGGACGACATCACTGTTGAGATACCATTACTTGATGGGACGTGTTCTACTATTGAAAAGATTCAAAGTTGAATACGAATGGAAACCGCCTCGTGTGATAGGTGTAAGATTTTTGGTCATACGCTGCTTGATTGTCCTAAACTGCTCCACCTCCTACTCAACCTAAACAGAGTGTTAATGATGGTTTTAAACCCACAATAACAAGAATAAGGGTAGGAATAGTGGTCTAAGTGTTCCGGTGTGGGAGGTTTTACTAAACTTGGTGTGGGTCCTAAGTTTAGGTATCAACCTAAAGCGCCTCCTCCCGAACCCAAGAAGGTGGATAATACAAGAAGAAAGCCACCAAAGTGGCTAGTACGAGTGGGATAAAGATTGCTACATCTAATCCTTTTGATGCACTTAATATGATCGATCATCGATTAACGTGGCACTCCTACCGATGTAGTGGATTCTGGTAGTACAATGGAAGCAAAGGAGGTTGGGTCTCTTAAGACAGGTAATGTGTCACAAGAACCGCTTGTGAGTGATTCAATGGAAGCTAACGAGGTTGGTCCTACCCCTATTGTTGAGAAAATTGGAGAGTTTGAAAAGCTTCTTATTAATGGGAAAGCTACTCTTGTTGATGATGATGGTAATCCTATTAAAAAGTATGATTATCCTAGTAATAAAAAATATTTTCCGTCTACTTCTTCTACTAAGAGGGTTAACCCATTCTATAAGGTGGGAGAGATTGTTGACTCCGATAGTGAAGAGGAGGTTGTGAACACTTTTGATGAGTCAATGAACCTATTTGGTGGTGGTCATGATCATGAAGATGATTATGATGACTATGATTATGATGACTATGCGGATCGGTCTCGATCTTCCGTGAATTTGGATGCTTATTATGACACGTATGGTATCAAGCTCCAAGGCCTTGGTAGGAAGTAATTTTGTTTCCATAGGAATCTAATGTTATCTTTTGAGTAGTGGTTTATTTTCTTGTATAAAGAATAGGAAGTATCTTGTTATGTAAGCTTTCGACCTATGTAATGGGTTGAGATATGGGATTCACCCATATCCTTTGTACTTAAATGTTTTTTGGAGTAATATATTTACCGGGTCTTTGACCTTTTACCCAAGAAAAATAATGTTTGAAAGATAAATATGAAGAAGAACTAAAACTAGGAGAACGTGGGTCCGCATTTATGCAAAACAAATTACCTAAGAAGTTAGATGATCCCGAGCTATTCATTCTTCCATGTAGCATTGGGAATTCAAAAGCTTTCGACACATTAGCCGATCTAGGGTCAAGCATCAACCTTCTTCCGTTGTACCTCCATAAAAGCCTTAACCTAGGTAAAATAGAACCAACGGAAACAATCTTAGGTTTAGTGGATGGTAGAATTGCATATCCGGTAGGAATAATGAAGGACATAGTAGTACACATAGGTTGATTAACTCTTTAGGCGGATTTCCATGTACTAGACATGAATAAGGACACGACATGCCCATTGTTAGTTGGAAGAGAATCTTAGCTACCGCTAGTGCCATAATTAATTGTAAGATTTCTAAGATAGTGGTAGGAGAAGGGAGTGCTAGGTCAATTTAAGATGTAACAAGCATTCCTACTACAATGAGGATGAACAAATACCTTATGAGATCGTGTTGGATGAAGACCATCTAGATATGGACCTTGGACCAATAGAGACTTTGTAGGCCCTCAACGACCTTTCTATCTAGAAGAGACCTACGTGAGTAACTCAACTTTCCATGAACAACATTAGGGACATTGAGGTGAACCCATTCGAGGATACTTTAGTGTTTAGGAAGATGACCGAATTCCTAGGAACCTTGCCTGTTAATCTTTGCATGAATTGGTGAAAAGTTGAGAGTAAGAAGCCTAAGTACATTTGGAATTGGGATAGACCACCTAGTGATGGGAATGAAGAGTGGCACATTAGGATGACAATCTATGATCCCAATGGTGAGAAGTTTGAAAAGACATACCGAACTAAGCGTACTAAGAGAAAATTAAAAGATAAGTTTGATCCCACCGATATTCTTGAGGATAAACTTATTTACCTAGGTACGTAAAAGTACCCACTTCGAGTCTAGCTACAAGACTCATAAATAAAGAAAAGCGCTCAGAGGAGGCAACCCATGCCGAATTGTTTGCTTGTTTGTTTTTCAATTTGTGTGTTTATATATCTTTTTATTGTTGTTTATTCTCATGTTAGACTTTGTGAAAATGCTTATTTTGTTTTTAACCTCGTCTTAATTGCATATAAAGGTATTTTACAAAAAGATAAGTGTAGGAAAGATCATATATGTTTTAAGAACATAAACATGATATTAACAATAATTGAAATTGATATATATGTGTGTTTGTTAGAGTCAAATGCTTGTATCGAGTCATAATGGATGTTTTGCGTAAATTTTTCCATGTTTTAATGAGGTAATTTTCCGTGTTTTAATGAGGTATTCCGAATTTTTCCAAAAAATGCAGAGACCAATTTTGTCACGACAACCCGACAAATGTCAGGATTAACATCTAACGATGTCAGGCAAAGTAGAGACAAATAATCAGTTTCGTTTTCTGTGTAATTTGTAATTTTTGGAAATTCCCAATTCTTAATTTTCTAGAAAAAATGCAAACATTCATTCCACAAGCATTGTATCTTACTTGCTTTCTAGTATAGTTGTGTTTCATATATAGTTTTACCGCCGATTTTACGTGAAGGTTTCGTTTGTTTTCTTATAAGTATGCAGGTTATATTGGACAAAAAGAAGAAACACATATTGGAATAAGCTTATTACTTACTCATTCTTCTTGGAAGAGGATTTAACCGCAACCTCACACATATCATACCGAGCTAATCAGGAGAGTATTAGTTTCTTTCTTTTAATTTACCTTCCTTTATCATAACTTTGATACTTTCGGGGAACAATGGGGACAATGTTCGGTTTAAGTGTAGGGAGGGAGAATAAACGGAACTTAAAAACTATTTACTCACTTGATTATTTGTCTTTTGTGTAATAAACCATAAGAAATATTTGTTAGGGCAATTTTATCACCAAATTTAAAATTTTTATGACATTTACGAGCTAAACTTTAGTCCTAATGTAGCGTCTCATGGCTAGGAATTATATGGCTAGCACAAAAACCGTATACCACACAAATTTCACCCAAAAAATGTGAGGTTCGCCCCTAGATCTTTAGGAATAAAAGCATTCATCTTTAATGCTTTGTGAGTGTACCAGTAGTATAATAGATTCTAAAACTTGTTTTGTGATGCATTCCGAGATTGCTAATGAGACTACACTTATGTAGTTAGGATTAACTAAATGATAAGAGGCATTAGGATAACCCTTGTTTGAAACCTTTATTATAATTACATCTTCTACATCGGTTGATTAATTTCCCCCATACCCTTGCGATGTACTCACCTTTAGTACACGATACCCCTGATGTTTTGGTTTTCCGGAATATCAATGAAGAGCATTGCTTACAATCCACCACCAAATGTTACACCCAAATCGCCTTAGCCTACCTTGCATGCACTCATCTTTAGTGCATTATTGTTATCATTACTAAACCCTTAGTTTAATTATCTTGTTAGTTGCATGGTTGCTAAGTCGAGTCATATCTTTTGTATAAAGTTTTGGGACGATTGGGACTAATGGGATAAAGTAATATTTTATGGAGGAACGGGAAAGAACGATAAATTCAAATTCCCTTTGTCTACGTACTTAAATACTCCAAGCGTGTTGATCTTTTCAAATAGGGTCAATTAGTGTTAGTTGAGTAAAAACTCAAGTGTAGGGATGCTCCTATAAATCTCTTATATTTTGATGTTATCGTAGAGGATGGTAGAGTAAAAAGGTATGAAACAAAATTGAAAAAAAAGAGAAAAAGAGTTGTTGAAAAAAAATGAAAAAGTGAGAAAAACATACAGGCTACGATCCTACATCTATCTTTATGTTTATGTTTTTAAGTTTATGTTTGTGTTTTGTTTCAAGTTATCTAGTGTTAGTGAGTCGAGTCTTAGCTTAGCAACGCCACGGTTTACATGCCTGTAACATAAGATTTTTAACTTGCCACAACTAAATATCCCCTATCCAACAAAACCCTTTACTTCCCTACCCTAAGCCTAACGTTACAACCCTTGTAAAGACCTCTTAGATAGTTATTCCTAGGTGCTTATGCCAAAGCGGTGAAGGTTTGATCTATTCTCAAGCCTATGGTAATCTATGTACTATGCCAGGTAATGAGTGTTTATCTTCCTTTTCCATTCATATTATATTTCATATAAACCCGAGAGATGAGAGAATCCAAACACCAATTGTGAGGTGCTAGTGTATAATTTATGTGCTTGTTATGACTATTGTGGTGCTTGTACTTGTTGTAAAATATTTTAAACCAATGCTTCATACCCCCTAACTTATAAATTGATTGGCCAAAAGCACATTTGTTTGAGGACAAGCAAATTCCAATTGTAGGGATATTTGATAAGGATTTAAAACATACGTTTTAAGGGGTTATTTAAGCCCTAAATCGACACATTTTATATCTGTTACTACTCAAAATCGTTCCTTTTTCACATTTTAGGTCTTTTGGAAGCAAAATGCCGGAATGAAGCACATTTGGACAAAAAGAAGCAAAAACATGAAGAAAATGGCGAAGTCAAGATCAAAGGCACTCCAGCACACCTGACGGCGTCCCAACTAAAGGGTGACGCCGTCCCTCTATAGAAGACTTGATCAAAAGTGCACGCGACGGCTCAGCGGAATTTATGGTCCTAAAGCCTAACGGCGTCACGCCTAAATTCTAAAGGCGTCACTCACAAGTTTTACACCAGACGCCCAAGAACCAAGATTCAGACGACGTCCTGCATGAAGACTGACGACGTCACACATCTCAACTGACGTCTTCCCAACAATGACATGGCCCAAACGAAACTCTAATGACGGCGACCTGATGGCGTCACTAGCAAAAGGTGACACCATCGCGATTGTAAATCTATATATAGAATTTGATTTTTCTATATTTTAAAGAGGCATAAATTAGGAGAGCAAACCCTAATACAGTTGTAGTCTGACTTGGATAGTAGTCCAGGGTCCTATACCCTATTTTACATCACAAGATAGGTTTGTTTATCCAATTTATCATTATGTCTGCCCCATGTTCGATTGTATGTGTGTATGCTTGCTTGTTTAGCATGTCTAGCTAAATTATTCTTGTGTTTGATTAGATCTATGAAACATAGTTATTGATTATTGTTAGGTTGTCTCTTGTCTTAATTGGTAGACGCTAGATTAAGGAAAAGCGGCTTCTTCTTTCATTGTTGCGAGCTTAAAAGTCCTAAATAGCAAAAACGCTTTGAGTGCACTTAGGCCATTCGTTGTGTTTATTTCTGAATTGTAGATTTAAGATAGTAGTGTATTCGGGTAGATGCCATTGCACTTTCCAATCCCGGGTATTCTAGAGGAGAGTTACAATTCATAGAACTAGGAATTAGGCACCACCCTACGACTCAAACGAAATACAACGCACCAATTAAGATAAAGGATGTGACAATTCAACTGACCAATAAAAGATAATTAGGGAGTAATAGCATCTAAGTGAACACATCATTAATCATCATACGAGCACATTGTTAGGTCACTAGTTTTACAACACAAGCTTACTTAGAAAGAGAAGAGGCGGATGAACAATATACAAACACACATACGCGTAAGAAGACAATGAAGAAAGGTTATGAGTGAGTATGTGAAGAGTAAATTGAACAACCAACCCTCAAGTGAGGTTTATTACATAGTATTTATAGGCAAGGAGCTAGGGCAACACTCCTACTCCTTCCTTTTCCTTATTGGACATGGGCCTAAGCTTATAGGCCTTCTACATAAGCTAGACCTTAAACAAACATAAAGGCCATAATAAGCTACCTATTACATATGAGTAACTAACACTTGAATTATGGTTTAGGAGTGATTCCAAAATCTCCCCTCAAGTGTTGGTGATGAAAACAGTGAAGGCGTTGATGTAATAGTAGCTTTGACGTCTTCGACATTCTTCTTTCTTGTGAGAAGAATTGCCTTGATTCGAACAATCTCCCAGGAGAGATAGTTTTCTTTGAACAGTTATGCTTTGACCTCATCTTTAACTTTGTTCTTTGATCATTGTTCTTTGTGATGAAAGTGATAGTATGTTGTTATGCATCAAGTCTACCTCAGTGCCTTCATTGCTACAATGTCTCCACTTCATTCTTCAACATGCTCACACGCTCTTTGATGTTGGAATTCAAGATCTTGATGAAGTTCTTTAAGTCTTTAACTTTGTAGATTCTTTGATTTGTGAAGAATCATTCTCGATCGTTGTGTTGCTTTTGGATAGAACTTCCATTAGTGATGATGTTGGCGTGAGCATGAGAAGAATCTGCACGATCATCCCGCTCCCGAGCTTCCATAAGAGGAAAACATTTAAAGCGGTTAGTAATAAGCGGAATCAAGCACTACAAGTTTGAACTTGAGAGTGTTAACAAGACATAGTGTGAAAACACAACTCTAATTCTCACAAAGGCCATTTCTGAACCGAGTCCCACAAGTGAGATAACGCGATGTCTTGAAGTACACCTCTGATTCGGATGACTCATTGAGGTACAATCAAGCATCACCTCACGATCAGAGACCGTTTGAGACACACTAAGCGTAATCCACGGGAGTTACCGGTGACTGCCGTGTCGGTGTTGATGTTGACCACAGCGGAGTTTCCATTCAATCACCGAGGATCAGGATGTGAACCTCTCATAAATGTTCTCGACGATTGCTAAGATCATGAAGGACTCGATAATGTACCACCGATGTTCTTATTGTTGAACATCAAGTGATGAAATGTCAAGTGTACCTAAGAGATCTTTTGATGAATCTCGTGGCTCTAGACTCAATAGTGCGTTTGGTTTTCTGAGCGGAGACTAGGAGAGGTCTCCTTCTTCAATACCAACGATCTTTAAGAGAAAGCCCGATGGTTTCGTAGGGTTCCTGTGAGAATGAAACAAGCTTCATTGAGAGAGGCTTGAGTGGCTAAGAAGGTTTAGTGCATGCATCACCGGGTCCATGACGACTTTAATCTTCAATACCGACGTCACTAAGTGACAACCAAGAGTATATGAATTGAACCCGTGTATGCTCTAAGTTGAATAATTTGGAGGGCTATTTCTTTTCACCCTTTTCTTTGCATTTCTTTTTAATTCTTCAACTCCTTCTTTCTCCGATTCTCATTTTCTCCTTTTCATAATCGTACCTAAGGACTTCTAAGTACTAACTATTTGTGATGTCCTTTGGGTAGATCCTCCCGACTCTGGCGGATCATAGGATGGTTATTCTAACCTTAGTCACCTTATCACTCCATGACTAACCTATGTTGCCATAAAACCAATTTTCAAGAAAATATCTCAAAGGGTTTGTAAATGAAAACATGTTTGAACCCTTTGAGAGTTTTATCTTTTAGCGAATACTCCCCTCACATGTGCTTTAGAGTTTTGACGGAAATCAGACTTTGTGGGAAAACATGCACTTTGAATTGATCAACTCAAGATAGACACTCCCCATGAGACACGGTTCGTTGCATAGTTAAAGAGTTACATTGCCGCTTTTAGGTGACAATCGGATCTAATAACTACCTTGAAGGTGTAGACAAGCCTCGAAGGTTGTCATACCCGTTAGAGTTCATGTCTACCAAGAGTTTCTCGAATGGTACTTTCTACTCGGACAAGTCCTTTGTGAAACACGCTTACATTACTAGAGAACTAGCTTGAAATTATTACCCGTCCGGACAAGTCTTTTCGAGTTACTAACAGTTTAGTACCGTCACAATTCGTTGGTTAAGTCTATTACACAAAGATTCATTTGCATTTACACAACATATTTCTTATCACATAATCTCCCCTCAAAAATGGCATATAAAATGTTATTTTGAAAAGTTGAGAATAAATATGACCATTTCAAGTGTTGCGGAAGATGACCACTATGAACAATTTGTGAACAAAGTTTTAAGTCAAGTACTCCCCTCAACAAGTGATATAAGCGGTTGAGGTTTTGAAAATCATACGGAAGTACTTGTCCTTTGAGCAAAACCTTGAAAAATGAAAGGTTTGATAGGTTTTACTCAAAAGTAAGAAGCTTCGCTCCTTTTATAAGGATTGTGGCTTTGAAGCATACCACGGGGTCCTTTCTTGACAAGAACGGGTTGTACAACATTATATGTGCACAAGCCATTCACATAAATAATCACACATCCAAATTTATAATGAAAGAAGCGGTTCAAGGGTACCGAAGTCCATGATGTTGCGGAGTGCGATCGAGGCGTTGATAGCCGGTGATGTTAATCCGGGTCGACCACCAACAAAGCTTTCAAAGTTACAGGCGATCCTTCTATACAACCTTTCATCAATCATTTTGATGATCCTCCTCACATCCCTTCGATCCCGAGAATTCCATCGCTTAGGAGACCCAATCTTTTGACGTATATCCTTCAACCTATAAGCCAATCCGTCCTAACCATCTTCAAAGTGTGATCCCAAACTTGTGAAGATTACTACAAGCCATTAAGCAATTTCGTTGAAGTTCACTGCGGTAAACGGCGCGAATGGTTTGCTTGATGAGTGTATATTACGAGAGTGGTTGATGTCGGGAAGATCAAGCGAGGTGGAGTGAAGTTAACACGATGCGATATAATTCAACGTACCACCGGAGATCTTCTACGTTCTTTGATGACTATCGTCCCGATGAATATGAGCACCGACTTGATGAATTCACGTTGTCCTTGGTTGAAAATTGCCTCATGCGACCACATACTTTGGCAAGGTACATGTCTTCAATGTCGTTGATAGACAAATTCTCAAAGTCACTTGAGAATGCATAATCCGTTCATCTTGCCTTTTGACCACAATCTTTTGAGAAAAGTGTAGTCCCATTTGGTCGAAAGATCAACGTGTTTGATGGCAGCGATATTCTTAATCTTGAACACCGCATGTTGAGACTTGAACTGGCGACACATGTAGTAGATTCTTGACGTTCGGCCAATGATGAATCCGTACATTGCATCTCGGTCGTATGCTTCCACTTTGTTGGAGAACAAGTGATTAGCTCTTTCCTCGATAGCTATGCGGTTTGAGTATATGGTGCTGGGAATGGAAGTGTCAAAGATGTAGCGTATTTGCTTGATCCATCGCCACCGTGAAGAAATATCGAATGGAATCCTAGGTTCATTTGGTTGGCCAATTGTTGGTAGAGGTCTTGACCGATCGATGTAGTATGGAGGTTGTCCCGTTTGGTGAAGTCGATGTTTGCTTCGGGTTGAGCCAATCCATGTTGTTAGACATAGCTCGAGCAATGTTTTCAAGGTGATATTCGACCTCGATGGCACTTTCGAGCTATCTTTCCACGTTGAAAAGCTTCATTCTTGATTCGCCTCAACTCGGATTCGTCATCTTCTTCACATAGAACTTTCTTGCGAGAATCTTAGCATGCTCCAATGTATTACCATCTACCGATCTTGACCTTGAAGAGGTAGGGAGTTGAGTTAACAAGTGTAGAGAACCATTCAAATTCCTGTTTTATCTTCATCTAGCCATGATACGACGTCAACTATGGGCGCCTTCTTCTTTCTTAGGCCTAGATGAGGATTCGGTTCTCGAACTTGTTTTGGAGAGGTGGGTTGTTGTAGGGGCTCACGGACTTCCTCATCGTCACCACCCATATACTCAAAGTGATCACCGGTTTTACGAGTCTCGGGTGGTAATCGGAAGAATCTGAGGTTTATCGGAAGAAGAGCGAGGTGACCTTTGTTGTGCGAGAGTCCGTTGTGGTGGAGGTTGCATCGAATCTTGAATAGAGGATGAATCATCGGACTTCTTTGTGCGTTTGGGCTCTTCATCCTTATCCCGATCTTTGTCTTCATCATCTCTTGAGCGTTTGGGCCTAACAACTTCTTCTCGGAATG